>CM033700.1:8717161-9042161 GCA_019514585.1 Dendrobium officinale
TCACATACTTGAGAGATTATGTTGATTCTTTTAAGCTTGGACTTGGCGTGTAAAAAAATTTACACCTGATCTCCACCAGCTCATACCTTAGTGGCTTATCAAACAGAGGAAAAATGATTATCTAATTTGAAGAAGTAATCACCTCAAAGTTATATGAAGAACAATTTTGATATGTTATTTGTTCAATCTCAAAGTTCTATTTTGAGAAACACATAGCTATTTGGACAAGTGTACAACTACTCCAATAAGTGAGAGCCAAATTTGAGAAATTCAAAAACGCCACCGGATCCGCACCACTTTTACAAGCGGACAGAAGGCGTTTAATGCCCCCCCTCCTGCATACAAAAAAATATTTTCTAAATGTCAATATGATGCACCGAGCAGGGTGTCAACACCTCTAAGATGAGTGTAGCAGCCTTGGAAAGCAAGCGACTATTCCAAGAAGAGTGCTACCACCTTGAGAAGTGAATCACCTCCTCGAGAAGTGTGCATATTTAATTTTAAAAGTCTAATGTACATGCTAATTCATCCCCGATGATGGCCGTGTTGAAAGTTTATATCAACCGGAGGGGATCAACTATTTAAATGCCTTCAAATTTCTATAAATTATAAAAATTTGCAAATGACTCCAAATTCATCCCCGATGATGGCCGTGTTGAATGTTGATATCAACCGGAGGGGATTCTATACCTTCAAATATTTCCAAATGCTTATGAAATACAAATATTTCCAAATGACTCTAATTAAACCCCGATGATGGCCGTGTTGAAAGCTAATCTCAACCGGAGGGGATTTCAAAACATGCATATTTGGAATAAAATCTTGATAAAATTTTAAAATATTCAAATAAAATTTATTATTTAAAACTTAAAGCAAAAATTCATTCATCATCCGCAAACGTTTGTTAAGGATGATAAATTTCAGAATAACTTCAACTCACAAAGAGCAAAATGTCTAATTGAATGTATCACTGTGATTCATTCTCAAATGATTTCTCGCCAGCGGAGACGTGGCATGTGCCCTCTGACCGGGTGGTTTTGCTGCAAAATAGCACCACTATATTACGGTTACGGTCAAAGCCCGTATGTTCTCCAATGGTTAAAAGCCCCTTGAGTAATGAATTATAGGGTGCATTTAATAAGGCATAAAGCTTTCTGTTAGCTAAGGTTGACTAAAATTTGTCTCCTTAAACAAGCATCCACCCCATGTCTACAAGGTCCCCTTGGACGAAGCAACCCATGGCTGCCGACAAGGATCCTTCTGTCAGGTTGGGTCGACTACCTCCTCTGACTAAGTAGACTAGGGACCACGATGACCCGGGACGATGGAACCATGGGATCTTGATCGGGATCATCATCATTCCCCCCACTATCCACTTTAAGTATAAAAATAATAAATTTACAAAAAAAAATTCACATGTTGCTACTATATTCTAGGTATCTTTCATACCTACTTAATGACTAGCCTTAATCGAAAGTGCTCTCTCGTGATCGAGAGGGGTAATTAACTATAGGGGCTTGCGCCTATAGGAAACCTAGAACCAGATCATAAAGTCCTCGCAAAATGAGGGCGAAATCTCTGGGTAGTGTCTTATCTACAACCCATCTGCCTTCCAAAATTTACCCCGGAACTTATTCCGTTAAAAACTCTCCTACGCAGGGGGGGAGGCCGGGGCACGAATTTTTGGGAGCCCACAGATTTCTGGCGACTCCGCTGGGGATAGGTTTCTCTTTCCATCTTTGGCTAGTCACATATAAGCTATAGTAGTAAACTAAGCATCATAACATATAATTTATAATTGCGAAAAGATCACGCTTCGCTATTTATGTTATTTTATTTTATTGTCTCTGCATTTTGAAAGTGTGGGGTAATCTATCAAATCTTTGATCACTGATCCCCATCTTTCATTTGTGCAGAATGGATCTTCAAAATACTCCTTTTACTGTGAAACTTGGGCGTGGTGCAAATATTCGCCTAGCTAATGCTGTAATAAATACTGGAAATACTGGGGCCACTATCCAGTTTGGCGGGCTACAGTTTCCTGCAGCTACTGCAATGGCTGCCGCCATTCCTGTGAATGGCATGAACTCTGAAGGGTCTGCTGGGAGGCCCCATTCTATCGAGACTTCTACGCGAACTGTTGCTGCCGAGAACCCTCGTAGGAGGATTTCTGTGTTCGAACGATTATTACAAGTGGAAACTCCAACCACCAAGAGAATTGTGACTGGTGGAAGGGTTTCAGTGGTATCTGCCAATGCCACTTCTCTGTCGACCGGGTTACCTGTATCCGGAAAATATAATGCTGAAGCCTCCTCATCTGGAGGAGGGCTTACAAGAAGACAAAGAAGGAAGAGAAATGCAGAGCTACGCGCTCAACAACTGCCAGTACCAGTCCATCCCTCCAACCTGTCAGCACAAGAACCAGAGATCAATATTCCCACCCAGAATAGGTTCACTAACATGAGGTGGATAAAGAGAAATAGCTCTTCTTGTGAGCTCAAGCGATCCTTCTGGGAGCGTCGACCTGAAGCCCCGACCCCTCAAAATATGAGAGAGCCTGAACGGCTATCTGCCCGAGTACATCGAGTACTGAAGACGGTTAAAGAGAAGGGTCTAATGAAAAAGAAATTTCAGAGGCCATTGATTATTGAGGCCCAAAGAACCCCTCCAAGGGAGAGGTTATCATCTAATATGATGGCTGAAAGAAGAGGTTACCGACGACATGCTCCACAGGAAGCACATCGGGGCGTGACACTTGGATCGCGTATCCAAGAATCCGCCATCGAAAGGGCCCAGCAGAAAGGAAAACAAATATGGAGGCCAAGGCCTTATGAAGAAAAGTTTACAGGCGTGACATCTGGATTATATTTCCAGAGATCCGCTAATAGAAAAATCCAACAAGAATGGATTCCAAAGAAGATCTTTGTTGATAATACTCATGGTGGTCGACACTTTGGAGAATCTTCCAAAGGATCCCATCATCATCCAGCCATAGCTTCTGAAGAGGAGAAGGTGCTCAATTCTGATCCTCTAGTTGAGAGTTTGTTGATGCCCGATGTAGACCCAGATGTTCATTGGAGGCGTCGTTCAGAAATTCATGTAAAAGAAGATAATGAAGAAGAAGAAACTATGGGTATTGAAGTTACTTATATGATAGGGCATACCAGTGGACAGTCAAGTTCACAAGGTTATCAACAAGGAACTTCAACTACCATTCCTCGTGATCTCTTGCAACAACAAGGAGAAGATGAAGAAAGGTTATTTCCCATCTTAGAAAGTGAACGAGAAGGAGAAGGAGAAGAAGAAGAAGAAGAGGAAGAAGAACCAGTATTAATTGATGCTGTTGCACTAGCTCGAACACAAAGAGAAATGCAACGAGAAATGAAAAGGAAAGATAAAGACATCTCTCAGCTTAATGTCAAGATGAGTGAAATGATGACACAAATGAATATGATGATACAACTGATGCAGAAAGATGTTGTTGTAAATCCTGTACTTGTTCAACCTTCCAATCAACAAGCATCTAGTAGTGCGCCAGTAAATCCTCCAATTAGCTTAATGCCACAAGCATCTGGAGTACAAGATGTTTCCAAAGAAAGATCTAAAATCAATTCAGTTCCTCTCCAATCCACTCCTGAATCTGCTCCAAGTTCATCTGAACCAGTGACAGTTGATAAACTTGAGAGTCTCATTAGTGAGAAAATTAAGGCTGTTATTGCATCTTGCATCTGAGCAAGCAGAAAAGTTTGTAAGTAAAGGGCGCCCATATCCTGCTGAGTTTGATCAGGTGTCATATCCTAAGGGGTATTCAGTGCCAAAATTTAATACTTTCAATGGTACTGGAAAAATCCAAAGCAACACCTAGCTCAATTTAAAGCAACTTGTGGAAACACTGGAGGTGTAGATGCTTTACTCTTTCGTCAGTTTTAGTTAGTAGTTTAACCTCAACCGCTTTTGAATGGTATACAGAACTGCCTAACGATTCTATCAAAACATTCGCTGAATTAGAGACAATGTTTGTGAAGAGGTTTGCTAGTGCTGTGGAGAAGACTACTATAGCAGATCTCGTATTAGAAAAACGAAAAAGAGATGAATCAGTAACGAAGTATATCACTCGTTGGAGAAACATGAATATGAAATGTGAACAACAATTAGAAGAAGAGCATGCCATTCAATTATTGATGGGTAACATCGATGATAAGATGGTACCATATCTTTGCATGTCTTCAATTTCCACATTTCAAGAGTTGCTAGATCGGGTAGCAAAATTTGAAAAGTTAAATCTTTCAAGATCTGAAGGTTATGTGGATAGATCCAAAAGAAATAAGGCTCCAGATGCAAGAAGAGGTGATGCTCGCGCGTCTTATAATATTGATAAAGGAAAGCAATCAATCAATAAAGAAGACAAAGATAAAGATAGGGCCAATTTTGATCCTAAGCAAAAGTTAATACTTGGGGGCAACAATAATAAACTAAGAAACTTTCCTACTGGAGGAGAACGTCATATACCAGCAACAGGAGAAGGTGATCGAGTAGTTCCATCTCTTCAAGAAAAAATGGCTAAAGAATATTCTTTCAGAAGAGATAGTGTGGCTAAATTATTTCGCCAAGCACTTAAAGCAGGTCTAGAATTGCCAAAATCCAAAAGACCTGAAGAGGCAGATAAAACTGATGATCCTAATTACTGTCCGTATCACCAAGTGATTAGCCATCCTATTGAAGATTGTTATGTCTTCAAAGATTGGTTAGAGAAAAAGTATAAAAGGGGAGAATTCACTCTATCAAAGAGTGTTTTAGTGCAACCAAAGAAAGAATCGGCGAGAATGATTACATCCTCCCCCATATCATTAGTTGAAGAAAGAAAAGAAGTAGTGGTGCAAGAAGAAAAAATGGGATATTGCTATTTCAAAGAAGACAAAAAAAGATGCTAAAGCAACTTGAAGGAGTTCCTAGTGTAAAGTGGAAGTCTCCGATTGAACCAATACTTGAATTAAAAAGAAAGTCAAATTCAAGCATATCTATTTCTAAATCATCAAATGGGAGAAATTTCTGATCAAGCTAGTTCGTCAGGTTCTAGCCAGGCACTACCTAGAAAATCAAATAAGTCATTCCGAAAAAGGAAGCCAAGAAAGAAGAAAAAACTGTTATTCAGAAAGTTATCAATAATCTTGAAGAATATTGTCAACCAGCAAGGCGTCCTATTACCTTAGCTGATTTTATATCTCAGCTTCAGATAAATCAGATGAAGGGAGATAATGAAAGTGATGATGAAGAATCCGTGTCAGTTGAAACATGCCGAGTTATTTCAGCAAATTCAAACATTTGTCTACAAACTCCTTTCCAAATGCTTGATGAAGAATTTCCCTTTGCAAAAGAAAGAAATTCTAAAGAAATGACAACTCGAGCATGTATGATGGTGCTAGAAACAGGTTCTAGTTCAGAGGAAGATTTATGTTTTCCTGATGAAAGCAAATTAGAACAGACAGAGATATCTCAGATGAAGCATATGAATGAAGATAACGAGTCTGAACACTCTGAACAATCCACTCAATCGATGAAAGAAGATTCTGAAGAAATTGATATGAGTGATGAATTCAAATCAAATGAAGTAGTTCAAGTACAATTGAGAAGTGGTAGAAGGTTGCCATCACCACCGAAGAAACGACTATTCAATAAAGATAAGGGTAAAGACATTGTGATTAATGAAGATGTCATTCCTAATGATCCTAAGAAGAAATCTACCCAAAGCAAGGGAGTAGATTATAATATCTTATCTCATTTAAGAAAAATTCCTGCACAGCTTAGTGTATATGAAGCTTTGCTAATGTCAAAGGATCTTCGGGAAACTTTGATTCAAGCTCTTAAAGATCCAGAAAAATATGAAGCATATTTTGCTGAAAGGTGTTTAACTGAAGTCTTACAAAACACAAAATGAACCAGTCATTACATTCTCTGAAGAAGATCTTATGCTTGGGACAACAGAGCATAATCGCCCTTTATATGTTACAGCAGAAAGTGATGGTATTCTAATAAGCCGAATTTTAATTGATCCTGGTTCTTCAATAAATCTCATTAGCTTGCGAGCATTGAGATTACTCTCACTTGATGTTCAACATCTTGGACAAGATAAATTGATGGTGCATGGTTTTAATGAAAAAGGACAGAAAACTATGGGATCATTTGTTCTCCCTTTAAAGTTTGGAAAGCTTTTTACAGAAGCTAAATTTCATGTGATTGATGCATGCAGATACTTCATTCAAAGCACTATTGGGAAGACCATGGATTCATGAATATGGTATTATTCCATCAACTCTACATCAATGTATGAAGTACTTGAGAGATGGAGAAGAGTTCAGAGTTTCAGGTGATATACAACCTTTTTCTGTCAATGAAGTAAAAATTTATGAAGATGCAAAGTACTTCATTCCGAAAGCACCAAAATCAATTAAATCCTATGAAAATATAGCATCAACTTCTAAAATTGTAAAGCAATTCAATAAGGAGACTGAAAAGAAGCAATCAGAGGTTGAAACAAGGCAATTAGGCAGAAAGAAGGCTATGCCGACTCTTCCTAAAAAAAAGTCAATACATCATCTCAACATAAAAGAACTGTTCCTCATTTAGGAAGTGATACAGATGAAGATGATGACTTTCTTGTCAAATCAAGAAATTGTGTAAGCCTTTGGCTAATGATGAAATACAAGCAGAATACTCTGATTCGGAATATGACTGTGAATCTACGTATACAGGCAGAATACAGTCTATCTTTTTGAGAAAAATGACTAATTTGTCAATCTCAAAAGATATATTTAAAGTTACAACTCTTCCCTTACAAAGTTTTAGAGAAATCACTCATCGTGAGATTCATAAAATTGAAGAACTCAAAACATTTTATGTTGCTCCTTTATCTGGTGATAATGGACCAGGAAGCATATTATATAAATCTGGAGAGTATCATGATGAAAATATTGATTGGCTCATTCAATATTTTGAATACGAAGAAATAGTGCCTATCAAAATCCCAAAATATTATCCTACAAGGATCCGACAAATGTTACGAAAACAAGGAATCCATGGTGGGATAACTAAACGAAGAAGCCGTTTATTTCAAAGAATATGGTATCAAAAGAATTTACAGGCATCACGAAAAAGTGATTGTCTTACAACCAAGGGCCTTGGATTTATTATATCTACATATCCACGGAGAAAGGCTTGTTATACAATCACAGGAAGATATACGAAAGCTGAAGAAAAAGTGAAGAATGATTTTTATGAAGTAAATATTTCTGGTGATCAAGGCATGGAAGCCAAACCAGCACCTGATGAACTTGAAGATGGTGGACAAGAAGCTACTATGGATGAGCTAAAAGAAGTTAATTTGGGAACTGAGGAGGATCCTCGCCCAACCTTCATTAGTTCTCTCCTTCCCGAGGAACAAATAGAAGAAATAAAAGAACTTCTCTCTCTGTGAATTCAGGGACTGCTTTGCCTGGACATATGCTGAGATGCCCGGCTTATCCCCTGAAGTAGCAGTTCACAGATTAGCAATCAAATCTGATGCAGTACCTGTCAAACAAGCTCCGAGGAGAATGAGATTGGAGATTGAAGAGCAGGTGATCGCAGAAACAAAGAAATTAATAGAAGCAGGCTTCATCCGAGAAGAAAAATATGCCGACTGGATTGCCAATATCGTCCCTGTAAAGAAGAAGAATGGCCAGATTCGTATCTGCATTGACTTCAGGGACCTCAACAGGCGTGTCCGAAAGATGATTTTCCGCTCCCTGTATCCGAACTTCTAGTTGACAATACGTCCAACTACGACATGTTCTCCTTCATGGATGGATCGTCAGGATACAATCAAATTAAGATGGCACATGAGGATGAAAAGCATACGTCATTCAGGACGCCCATTGGCATCTTCTGCTATACGGTCATGCCCTTTGGTCTGAAGAATGCTGGTGCCACCTACCAACGAGCAATGACGCATATTTTTGATGAGTTAATACACCAGAAGGTCGAGTGTTATGTTGATGACCTGGTTGTTAAGAGCCTAGATCGCAATGATCACTTAAATGACCTAAGGATCGTTTTTGAAAGGATCAGAAAATATGATCTAAAGATGAACCCTCTTAAATGTGCATTCGGGGTCTCCTCCGGCAAATTCCTGGGGTATGTCGTTCGACATCGAGGCATCGAAGTCGACCCTAACAAAACTAAGGCAATCATGGAGATGCCACCTCCTAGAAATCTTCGACAGCTTCGCTCTCTGCAAGGGCAATTAGCCTTCATTCGACGGTTCATATCAAATTTGTCAGGTAGGTGTCAACCATTTTCTAAGTTAATGAAGAAAGATGTCCGCTTCAAATGGGATACAGAATGTCAGAATGCATTTGAGAATATTAAAAGATATCTATTAAGCCCACCTATTCTTGCAGCACCAATTCCAGGGAAGCCTCTTATATTATATACAGCGGCGCTAGAAGAGTCCCTTGGAGCATTGTTAGCTCAACACAATGAAGAAGGTAAGGAGAATTCTCTTTATTATATCAATCGTAGACTAATTGGGGCAGAAATGCGTTATTCTCCAATTGAGAAGCATTGTTTAGCATTGATATTTGCTGTACAAAAGCTTCGCCATTACATGTTATCTCATAAAGTCACTTTAATTTCAAAGATCGATCCGTTGAAGTTCTTGATGACAAGGCCAGCGTTGACAGGTCGTTTAGCTAGATGGGCAATAAATACTTTTGCAGTTTGATATCACATATGTCCCACAAAAGGCAGTAAAAGGTCAAATTCTGGCAGATTTTCTTGCTGCACATCCCATCCCTGTAGATTCACCGCTCAATGATGATCTACCAGATGAACAAATTCTACTATTATTCAAGATAAAGAAAAACTACAAGTTTGGGAAATGTATTTTGATGGAGCTTCATCAATTAAACCTTCTCAACCTCCAAACATTCCAAAGGCTCGTGCTGGTGTTGGTCTCATCTTTATAACACCTAATGGTGGGATACTCAGATATTCATTTAGTTTGACTGAGCCTAGAACAAATAATGAAGCTGAATATGAGGCCTTAGTTGCGGGTCTTGAGATTGCTAATTCAATAGGAATCCAAAACCTTCATATATTTGGTGATTCTCAGCTTATCATAAATCAAGTATTAGGCCTTTACAAAATTAATAGGCTTGAGTTAGCCTATTATCACAAACGAGTTATTGAACTCATGAAGCAAATTTCATATATCACATTTACTCGAGTCTCTCGAGCACAAAATAGCAAGGCAGATTCTCTTGCTAAGTTGGCAAAAGAAATGGCAAATATGAATGATGAGCCTATGTTAATCGGAGTTCATACTCGTCGAGTGTTAGAGCCAGCAATTTTGCAATCCCCGCTGGTAGAGGGGTCATCAAATTCATGTCAGAAGGATACAACTTCGATTGTTCCTCACACTCCACAACAAATCATTGGTGAAAATCAACAAAATAAATCATTAACTACGCAAGACGAATGTAATTCTCAAGATGTATTAAACTTTCAAAAGGATGTATGCATGGTTGAAGAGCAAGATGATTGGAGACAACCTTTCATCGATTATTTCAAAGAATGCAAGCTTCCAGTAGAGAAATCGATAGCTTCACAGATTAGAAAAAGAGCATTGCGCTATGCATTTGTTAATGATACTCTTTATCGTAGATCCTTTGATCAAATGTGGCTACGATGCTTGGGATTTGAAGAAGCTATTAAGGTAGTAACTGAAGTTCATGAAGGACTTTGTGGAGCACATCAATCAGGACCTAAAATGGCTATAAAAATTAAAAGAATGGGTTATTATTGGCCTTCAATGGTCAAAGATAGTATTGATTATGCTAAGAAGTGTCATGAATGTCAAATTCATGGTGATATTATACATCAACCTCCAAACCCATTGCACCCTACAATTGCCTCTTGGCCATTTGAATGTTGGGGTACAGATATAATTGGTCCAATTGATCCACCATCATCAGCTGGACATCGCTTTATCTTAGCTGCAACTGATTATTTTTCGAAGTGGGCGGAAGCAGCTCCTTTCAAAGAAGTTACTGCTGGACATGTGGTTAATTTCTTTACTCATAATATTGTCTATCGATATGGTGTGCCACGTCGAATGATTTCAGATAATGGCCCAGCGTTTTAAAAGCACTAAAATATATAGATTTATTGAGCGGCATAAGATTGATTGGCGCTACTCATCTATATATAACCCAAGGGCAAATGGCTTGGCGGAAGCCTTCAATAAAACATTGGTGAAGTTACTTAAAAAGATACTCACTAAAAACAAAAGAGAATGGCACACGAAAATGGCCGAAGCATTATGGGCATATCGTACAACCTATAAAACACCAACAAAATCCACTCCTTATGCATTAGTGTTTGGAGCTGAAGCAGTGCTACCACTTGAAGTTGAATTGCCATCACTTCGAGTAGCTATTCAATATGATCTCACGCAAGATCAGAACACTCGCTTACGGATGGAAGAGCTTGATGCACTGGATGAGGTTAGACTCCAAGCCCAGCAAAATCTTGAAATTTATCGAGCAAGGATGTCTAGATCATTTGATCGATTAGTGCGTCCTCGGGCATTCCAAGAAGGAGAATTAGTCTTGGTGCTGAGAAGACCAATCATCCCTCATCGTAAAATGGGTGGTAAATTTGAGCCTAATTGGGAAGGCCCGTACGCTATTGAAAAGGTATATCAAGGAGGAGCCTATCAACTGATTGATCTGCATGGTCAACGACCAATACCTCCAATTAATGGTAGATTTTTGAAGAAATACTACACATAAACATCTATTCAAGAAATTGCACCAAAAAGTCTCCCATAACACAGGGGGCATTTTTAAATATTTATTTGGGTCGACATCGTGCGTTGCATTGAAATCCCCAAATAAATATTTAAAATTTATATAAAAAAAAAAATTAAACCCATTATATAAATATGTAACAATGATCAATGATTTCAACGAATCATGGATAATGCGTATAAAAAAGTGGGGATTTCATCTCCTAAACTCACCAAAATTTAAAATGTTAAATGAAGAAACTTTCATGTTTGATAACTTCAACAAATTAAGTCGGAAAAACTCAAAGTTATTATGGCTCAAGCCGAAAGCACAAAAAGGTGTATAAGGTCGGACTCAACAAGTCTAAAATGGCCGAGTCGCTGACAGCTTTCCTTACTCAACAAGCCATAAATATGGCCGCAGTAAGAAAGCCCCTGTTTTGCTAGCTCGATGACAAAAGCCGTCAAATCCAAAGCCTATCTAACTTGGTAAGTTGGAGCAATTCATATTCAGAAAAGTTTTCTCAATTAACTGATGGATTAAGGTGGAGTTGAAGAGATGAGCCTCGTTCAACAGAATATCCATGTAGTCAAACTGCAGCACACTTAAACTGCAAGATGTTTTCGAAATCTATAAGAAGAGTCCTCAATCTAGTCTTCACAGAAAATATTTGGAGATTCGTAAGGCCAACCAGTTTGCAACAAACATGGTCCACTCTAAACGTGCACCAAATTTGTTGGGGGGCATTTGTTGACCTCTACATATGTAGCACGATCAATGCAAGCAACATATGTGATGATCAATTATTGAATGAAAGCGATCGAAATCGACGGACGGACTACGGACGTACTCGATGTTTCTCAAACGTCGTCCGTTTGCAAAATGAATTTCTCCATTATATTCAGAAACGTCGAAAACATTGGCAAATGACTGCAATAATATTTGGATATTCGACGTGCAAAATATAAAATTTTGGCATGAGTTATGAGACGACGACGACATAAAAAATGAAATGCAGAATAACAAAAAAATTAGCGAAGGTTGATATATATATATATATATATATATATATATATATATATATATATATATATATATATATATATATATATATATATATATATATATATATATATATATATATATATATATATATATATATATATATATATATATATAATCATATATTAAATACATTTTGTAAATATTAATTACTATATTTAACTACTGTTAACCATTAAAAAAAAATAATAATCCTTTATCTTGTATAAATTCCATACTTTTTCTAAACCATATTATATGTTATTATAAAAATGTTATTTAATATATAAAGATAGTAATTTAATATCATTTTTTTTATGCATGTGTCCAAATTCCACTATGAAATCTTTCAAATTACGGTATGGACATCTTTTATTTTATAAAATAAAATTTTATTTTATTCTTGGATAAATCTCTTTATAACACTATGATATTATATTTATATATTTGTGATTATATAATAAAACACGTGTTCTCCTGCATGTAGCCACACCCACTTGATTCAATATGTTGCATGCCACCTTTAAATCCATGTGTCTTCTGCTACAGCAAGGGCCAAATTCATCTACCTATGTGTTGGCTTGCATGTATCCCATCGCTGAATAGTAGATTAAAAATAAATGTAAATCTATTATACACGTGATTCTATCATTCACACATATCTCACTTGCTCTCATTCTATTAGCTGCCCGCCTCCTCTCACACTCTCTGATATTCCTAAGCAGCCGAACCTCACAAAGCAATCCAACCTCTAGCTTCTACAGCTCAAGTCGCCAACATTCATTCCTCTTGCTGTTCACCAATCCTACACATCTCTTCCCGCAAAAACTTCCAGCAAGCCTCAACTTCTTTGTTTAAACATTTTCTCACAACCTTTTCTATCCAAACTCCTCTCAGCTCATGCTCTAGCTACCCAATTATCTCTCACGCCTACCATTCTCTGAACTACAGCAAGCCGCTCCACTCTATTCAGCCATTACATCCAAAGTTCTCGCAACTCCAACTCACTCAAAAGCCTCCTACAGCACTTGCACTTCCATCTTCTACATTCAAAACCAACCTCACTACTTCTCTGTTTATACAAAGCCACATCTTATTACTTACCAAACCCAACTCCAAATCATCATTACACCATACATCGAACTCTTCTCTTTATGTTTATATAAAAAAAAAAATTCAGAAAATAAATATAATTTAAAAAAAAAAAAATCATTAGCCTCGCCACAAATCTCTGTCGTCGTCGCCTCGCTCGCTCGTCAAGGTATATTATTCGCCAAACTCTAAAATCTCAAATCTCATTTTCGGCGTTTGCGACGAACCGGCGGACCACCTATACGCGCTCTCGTAGCACGGTAGGAGGGAGCCCGGTGCGACGCATACGACGAGCCCTATACACGCTCTTGTAGCGTGGTGGGAGAGAGACATGGGTGTTCTTTTACGGGTACTTTTGAAGGCCCCATACACGCTCTTGTAGCGTGGTGGGATGAAAAGATATACGGCCCGGTGTCCCTCGACACCTACCATACACGCTCGAGTAGCGTGGTGGGATGGCCCAGTTGTCCGTAGATGCCCCCTATGCGGGGGAGACGCCGGGATACTGCCAAAATTTTGACTGAAAGAAAATTTGAACAAAATAAATTTTAAAGAATACTTGAGCTTGAATTGAATTATTAATATAAATATAAAATCATTCAAATTAATATCAAATTATTTTGTTTGGCAACATCTCTCTGTTATGCCTTTTGGGTCATGGTGGTATGATGGAAACTCTTTGGAAATATTTATAAAGTAGAAGGGAAAAAAGAATTTGATCATAAAATGTGGATTGGTGTTTCCAGCAACTTTTATGTTAAAAAAAAAAAAAGAAAGAAATGCCATGACTTGTGGGTTTGTGTTTCCAGAAGCTTTGAGTTAAAAAAAAAAAAAAACAAACAAAGAAAAAGCAACAGCCAACGATTTCTTCACCTATGAGGTGTTACTCATATATGATGGAAGTGTGGATAAAGCATTTAAAGTGGCTTTTGACTTTGTTAGAAAGCACAAGATAAATAATGAGAAAGGAGAAGTTATTAAAGAAATGCATGCTACATTCATATGATGAACTTCTTCTAATGCTTGATATTGATGGAGCGACAAAGGTTACCAACCTAGAAAAAGCTTGAATCTCAAGCATATGCAATGGCTAATAATAAACAAGATGGGTATATATTGAGAAACAAGTTCTTGATACTAGAAAGTATAAATAATCTTTCTAAAGAGAAATTTTCATCTTGTGTTTTATTTTACTATTGGTCCAAATATCTATGATATATAGTTTGACTCCAAGTTGTTCACAAAAACACTTGCTGAGAAAATTTTTTTTAGAAATATTCAATTAAATGGGGTAATGCTTCGACGTCAAAATTATCTATTTTTATGCAAGTGTCTAAATATTTCATTGATCGAAGTATTAGTCAATTGGACCAAAATACCTAGATTGAAAGTGTTGCTAACTAATATAGTTCACATACTTGAGAGATTATGTTGATTCTTTTAAGCTTGGACTTGGCGTGTAAAAAAATTTACACCTGATCTCTACCAGCTCATACCTCAGTGGCTTATCAAACAGAGGAAAAATGATTATCTAATGTGAAGAAGTAATCACCTCAAAGTTATATGAAGAACAATTTTGATATGTTATTTGTTCAATCTCAAAGTTCTATTTTGAGAAGCACATAACTATTTGGACAAATGTACAACTACTCCAATAAGTGAGAGCCAAATTTGAGAAATTCAAAAACTCCACCGGATCCGCACCACTTTTACAAGAGGACAGAAGGCGTTTAATGCCCCCCTCCTGCATACAAAAAATTATTTTCTAAATGTCAATATGATGCACCGGGCAGGGTGTCAACACCTCTAAGATGAGTGTAGCGGCCTTGGAAAGCAAGCGACTATTCCAAGAAGAGTGCTACCGCCTTGAGAAGTGAATCACCGCCTCGAGAAGTGTGCATATTTAATTTTAAAAGTCTAATATACATGCTAATTCAGCCCCGATGATGGCCGTGTTGAAAGTTTATATCAACCGGAGGGGATCAACTATTTAAAATGATCAACTATTTAAATGCCCTCAAATTTCTATAAATTATAAAAAAATTTGCAATATTTCCAAATGACTCTAATTAAACCCCGATGATGGCCGTGTTGAAAGCTAATCTCAACCGGAGGGGATTTCAAAACATGCATATTTGGAATAAAATCTTGATAAAATTTTAAAATATTCAAATAAAATTTATTATTTAAAACTTAAAGCAAAATTCCATCCATCATCCGCAAACGTTTGTTAAGGATGATAAATTTCAGAATAACTTCAACTCACAAAGAGCAAAACGTCTAATTGAATGTATCACTGTGATTCATTCTCAAATGATTTCTCGCCAGTGGAGACGTGGCATGTGCCCTCTGACCGGGTGGTTTTGCTGCAAAATAGCACCACTATATTACGGTTACGGTCAAAGCCCGTATGTTCTCCAATGGTTAAAAGCCCCTTGAGTAATGAATTATAGGGTGCATTTAATAAGGCATAAAGCTTTCTGTTAGCTAAGGTTGACTAAAATTTGTCTCCTTAAACAAGCATCCACCCCATGTCTACAAGGTCCCCTTGGACGAAGCAACCCATGGCTGCTGACAAGGATCCTTCTGTCAGGTTGGGTCGACTACCTCCTCTGACTAAGTAGACTAGGGACCACGATAGCCCGGGACGATGGAACCATGGGATCTTGATCGGGCTCATCATCATTCCCCCCACCATCCGCTTTAAGTATAAAAATAATAAATTTATAAATTTACAAAAAAAAATTCACATGCTGCTACTATATGCTAGGTATCTTTCATACCTACTTAATGACTAGCCTTAATCGAAAGTGCTCTCTCGTGATCGAGAGGGGTAATTAACTATAGGGGCTTGCGCCTATAGGAAACCTAGAACCAGATCATAAAGTCCTCACAAAATGAGGGTGAAATCTCTGGGTAATGTCTTATCTAAAGATTATATGAATATAAATGTATTTATGTATTCTGGTATTTATGAAAATTCATCAGCTCTGGTTGATGTTAAAATGTTTAAAGTGATGCACTTCTTCCAACTTATAATTTGGGGTGTCATATTAACATCTATTGAGACGTGTGCATTGCATATTGTATAAATAAGTATAAGTAAATAAGTGAGATTCACTTGTTAATCCTTTTATTAAATAATTATGGGTTATGATACTATTAAATAATTCTATTTTGACATGATGACAAACATGTTTAAGCCGTATTTTGCCTTTTATGCACATTCATGTTTCTGATACTAATACAAGTATGAAGTAAGAAAGTTATGAAATTATACATGTTACTTCTAAATCACTAAATATATACATGTGTTGTTGTTTATGTATAAATGTTTAACTCATTTATTGTAAAGTCATAACAGATAGTTGAATATGACACTCACATAAATGTTATAAACATGGATTGATTTTTGTAATAGAGATTGGACTAGCCTACTTAGCATATGAATGCTTATTATGTGGTCTATGAAATTTTCAGGAAAAGGAAAGGGTCAGGCTGAGTACAGTTGATAAGTAATAGTTTATGAAGAGGTTTTTTCTGTCAAGGTACTTTTTGAGGATTTAATTTATTTTAATTTTGGACATGTGAAATTCCAATGTGCGTTGAGAAGTTTATGCTTTGAATGATTGTTTTTGGAAATGGAAAATTTTGAATAAATATTAATTTTTTATATGACGCAATTATATCTAGATGTTAGTAGTGGCTCGGGTATATTGTGGGTGAACGTATAAGCAGGATTAGGGTTTAATGATTGCATCAGATTCTAGAGCGTGACAACTAGTGTAATAATATGTAAATAAGATAATTCTAAAGTAAAAGTAATGATAACAAACTATATTTTCATTAATCAGAAACCCTTCTTAGTTGTGAAAGAATTTGAATTCAATCTAGTTATAAAGTTAATGACACCTTATCTGTTAAAAAATTCAAGAGCCACTACTTTTAATGATGTTATGTTGGTATATGAAAAAGAAAAGAAAAAAAACAATAGAATGCATTAAGAAGTGTACACAATATATTTTACTGCAAAATAATGAAATTCAAAGAATGAAACAATTTCTTACTTTATTGTTATTGCACATTATGTGGACTCAAACTATCGATTATAAAAATATATTCTTAGTATTTTGATTTTGCTTCCTTCAACTGCGATTTCTGATATTGTTGACTCATTGTATAAATTAATCAATGAACGAGACCTTAAGAAGAAAGTATTTAGATTTAGGTTGACATTAACACAAATAATGATCGAGTTATATAGTTATTGAATGATAGCTTATGTGTGAAAGAATTTATTTTTTGATGGAAGGTTATGTCATGTGCAATGTTGTGCACATATACATAATTTGATTATCAAAGATGGGATAAGAAATGTAGAGCATGTGTTTGAGAAATTTTGTGAGATATTTAGTTTCATAAATGCACACGAAAGTAAGATTGGTTAGATTTAAAAATATTGTTTAGTAATTTTAATTGCACACAAAAGCACTTTTTATATATTGCACAACACATTAGAATTGTACATATTGTATGTTGCTTGTGGCTCTTTAGTTAATGGAAGATTTTTTTCTCATATGGAGAGAGAGAGAGAGAGAGAGAGAGAGAGAGAGAGAGAGAGAGAGAGAGAGAGAGAGAGAGAGAGAGAGAGAGAGAGAGAATTTACATGTCACAATTGTCATACAAAGAAGGAATGAGATAGCATTAAAAAATTGCGACGACGTTTTGATTTTTTTCTATGAAGCTATTGATATTATATTAGGCACAAAGTGCCCTGTATAAAACTTATTTTTATCTCAAATATGCATGATAAAGAAGTTATTAGACGATGATGTACTTTCTTCTTTTTATTTTTTCATGAAAATTATAAAAACATGAAAGAAAAATTCATTAAATATTGGGATGAATATAATATTTAATGGCATTAACTATTATCATCAAATAAAGAATGAACTTTATTGTAGTGGAGTTTACATATCCTATGATTTACAATGAAGGTGAAAACATCAGAAATATCTAATATCTTTGCAGTTTATTATTTGAGTTGTATAAGAAGTATGTTGCATATTTTGAACATGCAAGTGCCACATTTAGAATAGGGAGATCATGTGCAACTAGTAGTTTCATATCAACTTAAAACAATGGGATAAAGAAATACAATGGTTGGCATTATTTCACTGCTTATGCATTAGAGAAACTATGCAAGAGACCTCTAAAATTAAATTTGAATAAACATATTGAAAATGGTTTAGAAATTTGTCTAAAAGGTCATAGTTTTGATATTATTGCATGATAGAAGAACAATCAAATAAAGTATCACATATTATCAAGTATGATTGTAGATATCCTATCAATACCAATTTACTTAGTTGCTTCTAAATCTGAATTTAGTGCAAGAAAGAGAGTTCTTAATACATATGCCTCCAAAATTAGTTGGGGAGACTATTCATGCTCTAACATGTAAGTATAATTAAGTTTTTTCTTATTATGGATTAAAGGGAAGTAATGGTTCGTTGTATTTTAAATTCTTTAATTTTATTCAAACTTTCCATTTTGCAATAATAATATCATATTATGATGTATATAATTTTGTAGAAAGAGAGGGATGATGAAGAGTAGAGATTTCAGTACCTGTATGCAAGAAGCATTTTCAACTTAATGAAAGTAAAATTCTTTGTATTTATTGTCTTTGTACTTCAAATTAGGGCTATTTGGTTTGTATTGTATTCAAGTACATTGGTTTTGAATATATTAGTTTTTTGTTTGAAGCAAAAGAAACACAAAATAAGCTTAAAGTATTTAAAGTTTACCATCTAGTTCAATTTTGATAAATTTGCAAATCATTAAATTTGATCAATTTCTCAATACTGTAAGGGACTGTTCTGTTTGAAATTAAAGGGGGTGCAAAGAATTTTAAATCTAGATGTTATGAACTTACTGTTGTTTGTTTGGGAGTAAAAAACATGTTTAGTAGAATTTTTAAAATACTCGAAATTTATCATATAGTTCATTTTTTTTATATTTAGAAATCTTTAGAATTGGTTGATTTTTATAAGTCCTGTAAATTTTTGCAATTAACATCGCAAGCTAAAAACGACATTGACCATCACCCGCCACCGGCCATCACCTGCCATCGGCCATCACCTGCCACCTGTATCTTGCCATTGATCATTGGCCGTTGCAGACCTCCGCCCAGTGGCGGAACCACATAGATTTTAGGGGGGGGGGGGGAATTTTTTTAAGGAGAGTAAACAAATTTTTTTGCCCATCCTAAAAAAATACTTTTGCCCCCCTCCTAAAAAACTCTTTTGTCCCAACTTGTCTTAAAATGTCTATATATTTATTCAAATTTAGTTATAATATTTTCTTTCATATTTTTCATGGCAATTTAATTACACATTTTTTTATTTATTTTTCTTGCTTAATTTTTTTAAATTTAATTACACATTTTTTTTTTATTTTTCTTGCTTAATTTTTTTAAATTACTTTTCGTTATATATATATATATATTTTTTTAATATTTAATTATTTTATATTGTACTTTGCCCCCCTCAAAATTAAAGTTGGTTCTGCCTCTGCCTCTGCCACCATCATATGACACTCATCACTAGAACTAGTCGGTCACCAACCACTATTATTATTATGTTTTATATTATTTTAACCTAAAAAATAATTATAAATATTTATTTTGCATTCATCCAAGTAATTTTAAATATATTAAATTCTTTTTAAATTGCATTCGTTTTTAAATTGTATTTAATCCAACCAAAGTTACCAAACGGCTTCTTGATACTCTGGAGTTTATATAGCTAAAAGCGCGCTCGGCGTTTGGAGAGTAAACCTGTCGGTAAAGTGTGAACGAATATAAAAAATTACAGCCAGCCCTTACTCTTTTTTGTATTTAGATTGTTCAAGTTGTTTCCTTGCCGCAGCTGCGGCCCGCGGAAAACGGCACGGTCATGGTCTGCTACGCGAAAAGCAGAAAAGAAAGGGTCTTAAATGAAAAAGTTGTGAGAAGGTAGTTTCCTCATTTTTTCTAATTTTGTAAAGAGTGCGCGTTTTCTTTCTCGCTTTACAGATTGCCGGATGATCGAATCGTTCCTCATTCTCTTGTACCTATCTTCCTGAGCGTTTCCTAATCGTAAACGGCTTTTGGGTTGCTGTGGTCGACTCGGGAGGATTAGGGTTTTGGAGGAATTGCGGATAGTTTACTTATCACGGGCCGATAAGGGGGTGGAATTTAGGTTTTTGTTTTTTTTTTTACCAGTTCCCTTTGATGCTGTTGCTACTGTTGTGTTGTTAGATGCTAGCTATGTTGGAGGAGGACGTGAATGGTTACTATGATGGGATGCCCATGGAAGAGGATTACCCGGACAATTTGTCCTTCAGCATCGAGACACTGTTTAAGATTTTAGACGAGGAGCCTGCTCCGCCGATCCCCAATTCCTTGGTGAGTACTGCGTACCGCTATGGTGATATGTTTCTTTGTTGCTCTTTGTTTGTTGGGGTGATTTTGGTTTTTATGTAGTTTCCATTTCTGGTTGGGATATTGATGACTTGATGGGAGTTTGCTTTCCAGTTTTAAGTTTGTCGTGTTTGATTTTTTGATGGACACCAGAGTGTTATTTTCTCTGGGATTGTCAAGTTCATTGCAGAAGTATGTTTGAAATTCTTAAAGAACCACCGGGAAAATGCATGCTTCATCTCATGAACAGCATGTGGCCAATAAAGAGAGAAATTAATGGAAGTTTTTTTTTTTTTTTTTTGGGGTGGGGGTGGTGTGGGGATTTAACAATCCTTTTAAACCCTGGTAAGTTAGGGGAAACGTTCTTCTATTCTTGCTGGATTCACTTTCTCAGGTTATGATTATAGAGCAATGATTTTGCTTCTGAATTTGTTTTTAAGGCGGTTTCCAGTAATATGGATAATTTTTTCATTTAAATCGTCTCATAAAAATTTACTGGTTCTATTAACTTTTCTACCCAGAACTATAGTAAACTAGCATTGTTTCTTGTAATTTTGATGATATAGAAGAATTTTAGAGGGAATGTTGAAGAGATTGTTTCTTAGTTTGTGCTTGTTAATTGCAGCGGATATTTCAGGTCAGAGGACTTATTTTAGAATATTAGATAAGTAGAAGATCATATTTTTTTTTTTTTACTTTGAAATTATGACTACGGCTTTCTGATCTTGTGATTTCATGAATTTATCCTCCCCTATGCTACAAATTAAAAGCTTTGATTGGTGATATGCATAAAATATAGCAAAGATAATGTTGTTAATTTTACCTGGATCATTATTTGGTGTTTTTCTTTTCTTACAAATGGGCTGAACTGGCTTGTATGATTTTACTGCCAAATGTTGCGCGGAGAGCCTTTGTGTATGAATTTAATGGTCAGCATGCCGAAGCTCTAAAATGTTAGAAGGTCTACAAGTGATGGGAAGGGATATTGATGTAATCAAGAATTATGATTTTATGTTTTTTTTTTTTAAATAAATTTTCTTATGTTTTTGGATGCTATGTAAGTTTATTTTGTATGGCCCTAAGATGGAAAACAACCCATGATCATGCTTGGGTTCATTGCTCTTTGGTAGGTTCATTCCATTGGTCTTCCACTTGTGTTTCTAGCTCTTTATCTCTTGTGGCTTCTTTAAATTTCCTGGCTTTCTTTTCCTTTTTCCTACTGTCTACTCATTTTACATGCTGATTGTTTAAATTCCCTAATGTTATTTGGTTTCCCCATGTGACTGCTTGGTCTTCCCATGTGGATGTTTGGTCTTCCCATGGTGGCTGTTTGGTTTTCCCAAGTGGCTGCTCGCTTTCCCTGTTGCTGGATGCTTGATTTCCCTACTATTTTATTGGTTTCTCTGCTGCTGGCTGCTTGGTTTCTTCCCCTTGCTGATCCCTGTGCTGTTTGCTTTGACTTCTCCCTAAATAGGCTGATTTGGAGGGGTTTTGATGGCTGTTTTGGTGACACATTTATGCGGGATAATAAATGCCATTCACCTTTTCTCTTTCTCCTATAAATTGGGGCTGAATTTCTTTATGCAAAAAAGTTTTGGAGGGTGTGATCATGTAAAAAACATGAGGGTTTTCTTAGCTTGCGAGCTATCTTCTCCCTATCTTCTAATGCTTCATCTCAAATTTCTTTCTACTTATTCTCTTCACGATTTCCATTCAATATGTATCTTTTTTCTCTAAACTATTATGAGAACTTGAGGGTTTTTTATAAGCTTGCGAGCTGTCTTCTACCTTCCCTCCACTAATTCGTCTCAAACGTCTTTCTACTCCTTCTCTCCATGGTTTCCATTTCATCTGTATCTTTATTCTCTAAACTATTACTAGTAGTAAGGTGTGTTGTGCCCCGTTTTATTAGTATTTGGCGGAGGATAATAGAGTTGTGCTGGATTATACCTTTATGTGGTGGATCTCTAGTTTGTATTTTCCTTTGAGCCCCTATTCCTTACTTTTGTTATTTGCATGTAAGGTGGCCTTACAAGGTTGTTATGAGGGTATTTAATATAGTTGTTTGGTTATTTTGTGTGTCTTCCTACAATTTTCTAAGTTTAGTTTTCTAATTAGTTTTCAATATTTATGTTTGTTTATGTTATATTGAGAGGGAGTGTTATCATTTGCATTCCTTGTGTTATCCTACTTGGCTTAAGAACCTAGGTTGCATCACACATGAATTTCTCTCCAAAGGTCATAGTTTACACTTTATGTGTAACTTGTAATGATTTGGCACGACCTCTTCAATGGACATATGAATAATTCAAAACAAATTGAAACTTTTTGTGCATGTATCAAATGTACAATAATTTTGTTTTTATGTCATTTCAAATTGATTCAATACCATTACTAGTTGAGTCATTCTTGGACGGATCATTTCTATCATGTTATAGTTTTTGCCATCCTTTAAATTTATTGTAATAAATCTCTTGATTTTGAAAAGTACTTGTCGACTTTGGCTATTTAAAAAAGCACAATGAGCTCATGTTCTGCCAGGCAACTTGCTAGCGGTCACACTTGATTTCACTAAATAAGTTGAACTTAACAAGATTTATTAGCTTTTATTTTTTAATTGGTCGATCACGAATAAGAGATAGCTCAATTATGTTCACCTTAATGACAACTTTATATTGTGAAGTTATCACAGTTGAATTGAAAGATTGTCTGTATATTCATTTGATCTATATTTTGTTGTTATATGTCATTTTAAATTGATTAATTTCCTCTACCCATTATTCGCTGAGCCATTATTGGAGGACACATTTTCTATGTTTGCATAGTTGATTGCCATTCTTTGAAGTTGGTGTAATAATTAAGTTTACTGATATGAAAAGTACTTGCGTTGCTAGGTTGTAAACAAAGCTCATTGTTATCTTAGCTTGTCAATCTGTGTAAGTTCTCTTGCTGTTTAACTGAATGAGTTGATCTGGAACAAAATTTATATGTTTATTTTTGATGATATTCTTCTTGTTGCTAAGACTAGAGAGGGAGTTGAAGGTGAACTTGAATTATGGTGATCAATCTTAGAGTCTAAAGGTTTTTGTTTGAGTAGATCTAAAATAAAATATATGGAGGATAATTTTAGTAGTAATAAATCTAGTGGGGGATTGTGACTTTTGGCGATCAAGTCATCATTAATAAGAGTATACATTTTAGATATCTTAGGTCTATTGTTCAGAGTGATGGTGAAATAGATGGGGATATTATTAGTAGAATTCAAGCTGGATGGTTGAAGTGGAGGAATGCATCGGGCTTGTTGTGTGATAGAAAAGTCCCCCTCAAACTTAAGGGAAAATTCTATAAGATGGTGGTGAGACCTGCAATGCTTTATGGTGTAGAATGTTGGCCATCAAAACAGAAGCATAATATTAAGTTAAGTTTTGTTGAGATGATGATGCTCAGGTGGATGAGTGGCTTTATTCTTAGTGGCGTGATACGAAACAAGCATATATGTGAAAATGTTAGAGTCGCGCTAGTAGAAGATACGATTCGAGAAATCGTCTTAGATGGTTTGGTCACATAAAAAGAGCGGCCTTCCGATGACCCGATTAGGACAGTAGATGTATTAGATTTGACTTATGTTAAGAAAGTTAGAGGTAGACCTAAAATGACATGGTTAGAAAATATTAGAAATGATTTTTTTATTAGATTTAAATGAGAATTTGACTCTTAACAGCTCACAATGAAGAAAAAGATTCATGTAGCCGAACACATGTAGTAAGATAAAAGCTTATTGTTGTTGTTTTATTTTCTGAATGAGTCAGTCATGAAGATGAGTTTATTCTATTATGTTCGATTTGATAAGAGCTTGATATACGTAAATAAATACAGGCGCATGCCTGCGGCTTGCGGGCACACACAATTCATTAATAAACGAAAGATAAAAACCTTAGACTTGCAAATTTTTATGCATTCCATTCTGGAAGTTGGTTTCAAAGTGCCAATACTGTCATTTTTATTTTTTATGCTTTTCAGATCCTAATGTGCTTATTGAGCAGATAACGACCATTTGTCTGATGTTTATTACTAGATTGAACTCTTCTAATTTGACAAGCTCTGCCTTTTTAGTTCCAGATGCAGAAATTCATTATTTACCCGTGAATAGTTCTAATTATTATATGTACAATTTTGATAATTTGAATGGTGAGGTTTGTTGAGGCACGTTACAGTATTGTGTTTAATTCTATATTGGATAGTTGAAAATATATATTATTTTAGGAATACCAATGGTTGGCCGTCACTTATAGGCTTAAGCTTTTGGGTTGGAATGAGTTTAACCATTGATGTATCAAGAACAACTTTAGTTTGCCTTTAGTGTACACTCTCTAGCACCGTTGGCATGGGAGAAACAACTATTTTTCTTTTCTGTTTTCCATATCTGGGATTGATTTTGATACTTCATCTTTAGTCTATTTGCCTCTTAGGATTTTCTAGAATCCTGGCCTTCTGAGTTGGACAATCCAAACTCTTTGGATGAATCAGAGTGCAGTGACCCATGGATTGGACGTCTTGTTGAGCATGAAGGGACTTTCAATCATTTCAATTGCATCTGCTGTGGAGAACCTTTTGATGAGAAAAATCCTAGCACCTCCCATCAGATTGAATCTAATGGACTTCGCTCTTTTCCATCAGTTCATTCTTCCTGTTGGTTGAGACTGCCATCTACTTCTTTGGATATTTCTGTAATAGATTCATGTGGTGACTCATATGGAACTTTTGTAACTGATGATGTGAACTTTAATAAACTGCAAAATAATAGCCCTAATTGCAGTTTTTCTCAGGGGAGTGCTGACGAATTTGGTCTTTTTTACCAGCAACAATTTAACTTTACCTGTGATACTGACCCGGTTGGTCTGAAAGACAACCTTGAGAATCAGAATTGTGAAACCCCGTTACAGAATGGTTGTAGCAAGTTTAATACTGATATGGACAATATTTCATCCCCTTATTTGCTGCAGATGGGAGAAGCAAGTATGTTTGCCTTTGTTTGTAGGTTTGATTTTTGGTCGTGTTGTATTTTTTTGACAGATATCTGAACTTTTGCTAGTCACTTTCAGGTTTGGCGCATATTACGTTGACGGAGGAGTATGGATCCATTAATAAAACATGTTCTGACATGGATAGAGGTGCTATGCTAGGTTCCACAGTGCAAAGTGAAAAAGTTCACGCAAGTTTTATAGCATGCAAGTCAGAAGATCTTGCTTTATCCCAGCATTATAGAACTAGTCCAGACATAAATTCCACAGATCGAATCAAAGATTCTCATGATGCTAACAATAGTTCCTTAACAGCCACTGGAGACTTCTTGGTTGATGCTGAAGCTGTTTTGAATCCGTGCTTGTCTGTTAAGGTGAGCAGTTTACCTCACGATAAGTTGGCACGGTTTCGTGGAAAGAATGGAGAAGGAAGTCAGATTTTTTTGTTCAAAGATTCAGCTAAGTGCAACAAGCCGGAACACTCCCCTCATAGCTCTCTCCTAGAGGACTCCACTGTAGATATGGATCTTGATTTACCCCAGCAGTATAAAATTAGCCCTGAGATAAATTCTACATATAGAATCAAAGATTCTCATGATGCTATCAATAGTTCTTTAACGGCCCCTGGAGACTTCTTGGTTGGTGCTGATGCTCTATTGAGGCCATGCTTGTCAGTTAAGGTGAGCAGTTTACCGCATGATAAGGTGGCAAAGTTTCATGGAAAGAATGGAGACAAAACGCAGTTATTTTTGTCCAAAGATTCAGTTAAGTGCACCATGCAGGAACAATCCACTCATAGCTCTCTTCTAGAGGACTCGACTGTAGATATAGATCTTGCTTTACCCCAGCAATATAAAATTAGCCCTGACATACATTCCACAGAAAGAGTCAGATATTTTCATGATGCTAATAATAGTTCTTTAACGAATTCTGAAGATTTTGTGGCTAGTGCTGAAGAAGTGTCGAGAACAAGTTTGCCAGTTAAGTTGAATGGTTTACCGCATTCTAATGTGACAAAGTTTCCTGGGAATAATGAAGAAGGAACTCAGCTGTTTTTGTCCAAAGACTTAGTTAATTGCACCGTGCAGGAACGATTCCCTCATAGCTCTGTTCTGGAGGATTCCCCTGCAGACATGGATGCAATGCTACCTAGCGGCTTGTATGCTCAGCACTATAGGTGTGAGGATATGGGTATGTTGAGTGAATCTAGCTCAGATTCTTCACCCTTGCCTTATATTCACAAACCTATGGTGCTTAATCTTGACGGTTCTCCTTCCAATAGTTTAAGACAATTGATTTCTCATAAATTGATTTTGCAAAGGAAGGAACACAAAGATTTGATAAAGGATAAAAAACAACCTCAGATACCTAATACTCATCAACTGCAGCATCAAGTTTCAAAAGTTGCCAACATTGCTAGTCAAAGCAATCCCTCTGGAAAGAACTCAACCTTAGATGATGATGCTGACTTGTTTATTCTTGATGATGTTAGTCCTGTTCCTCCTGCTCCACCACCAGCTCTTGTAAATCCTCATCTTATGACTCAGAGATATACTTCTAGTGATAATCGTGCTGGTTCAGGAACCTCAAGAAGTAGGCCTGATGATGAGTGGTTAACTTTTCAGCTTGCTTTGCAGGTTGTCAGAAAAAACTCTTTGGTTAATGACCATTTAAACTATTCAGTTTTTCTGTTAAAGGAATATTATATTTTAGGATTTCTTTCTTCCTTTATGCAGCCTTCCGTGGACCTTATCAAGAGATCATCTTGTGATATACATGCGTGGATAACTATATATGCTTTGTCCATTGTCAAATTATCAAATTTATGTTTCGTTCATACACCACCCACCTGATAGTACAGCATACGAACATAGGAGCACCAAATAGTATCAGTATGTCATAATCCAAGATTTTCCAACACCCAAAATGACATGATGAGTGATACACCTTGGTATTAAAAATAACCAACGAAACAATACAAATTTAGCAAACAACATATTTTTATTGATAAATCCAAAAATATGCAGAAACAAGATACAATAGTCCTCTTTCGAGAGGACCGTCTCTCCCAAACCCTAGGTGCCTCTAGTATCCCTCACAAAAATATTTGACAACAAACACTCATAAAATTCTGCATACACAACATAAACATAACCTCAAATAACTAACTTATAAGCAAATAATCCCCCCCCAACAAATTTCAAAACCCCACCCCCCCCCCCCCCCCCCCCCCCCCCCCAACACACACCCCACCCCCCCCCATTCCCTCTCAAATCAGCCATTCTCCAATTATGACACACATCTACTAATTTATCCCCTCCAAATCAGTCCCCAAACCAACCCCCCAAATCTGCCATCTTTAATTTGGAAATATTTCCTAATCAATATCTTCTAAATTAGCCCCCAAATATGCTCTTTTTAATTAGGTAACATCTCCTAATAAATCCCCTTTGATTAAGAACCTTCCTAAATAGCTCTCTTTTGATTAGAAAATTTCCTAATCTCCTCCCAATCAAATCGACCTGTCCATCAATTCTCCTCTCCCAATGTGCCGCCTTGTCCTCAAGGTGGAACGAAGGAAACTGTTGCTGAAGCATTGGACTGAAAATGGATTGATGTTGGGTCGAATAATCCCTGCCTCAAACATCTCCATGATCAATCTCTCGATCTTTTCCTTCTGGATTTGGGGATAACGGTATGGATGAACACTAATAGGTGAGACTAATTCCTTCATGATGATAACATAGTAGTGTTCTCGCGAAGGAGGCAACCCTTGAACTGACTGGAACACCTCTGGATACTACTATAGGAGTGACTGAACCATGTATGGTATCTTTTCCCCATCTTCTTCTCCTTCCATACTATAGAGCTCCACCAAGAATCCCTCTCCTCTTGGTAGGGCACGAACCATGGTTTTCAAAGAAACCATTGCTTTGTATAAGTTGGGGCCTGGGGTCTCCCTTAGTTATCACCTTTTTTTCCTCCACCTGGATCTCCATGGCCAATGCTTTCCAATTCACCTTGGTCTCCCCCATGTTTTGTAGCCATTTCATTCCCAACATCAAATTAGTACTCCCCAACTCTAATGGAAGGAAGTCCTCCCTAATGTGAATCCCTTGCAGCTCTACCTCTAAACGTTGACTTATCCCTCTGCTCTTCTCTACCTTTTATGTGCCCATCATCACTCCAAGTCCTTCAGGGTCTACCAATTTTAGCCCAGTTTGTCTACCACCTGGTTCGATATAAAATTTTGGGTAGTCTCACTGTCCACTAGAATTGCCACCACCTCTCCTTCTATATGTCCCCTTACTTTCATAGTGTGATTTGGGGTGATTCCCACTACCGAGTTCAATGAAACTCCAACCAACTCCAGATGCATGGGCTCGTCATCCTCTTCTTCCTCCCACGTTGCTTTTGTGTCTTATCCACCTCCTCATCACACAATGAGAACCTGCAAGGTGCGATTTTTATACTTATGCCCCGGTGTAAATTTCTCATCGCAACTGAAACATAGCCCCTTAACTCTCTTGTCTTGCTGTTTAGTATTAGTCAGCCTCTTGAAATTACCTCTCTGTTGGACTCTTGAGCTGCCCTCCTTTGGAGTCTCCCTTTTAACTAGTACAGTTTGCATCCTAGCTGCCAGGAAAATGGTCATCGTGAGGTAAGAACCTCCTCTATTGAGCCCTTTACTACTCTTATGTTGTGATTTCTTGTTCTCAATCATTTGAGCCAACTCCATCGTCTCTCCCAAGTCACCCGCACTGCTACCCTTAACTCTAGTTTGGGGCCTTTCATAAAATTGTCTTCCAACATTTGGCAACCTCCCTACTCGTCCTGACAGAAGCTCAAATCTTTCTCGATACTCCATCAAGTACCGACCTATGTCAATGCAAATAATTGCTCAAAGTAATCCCCATCCTACTGGGCTCGAAAGCGCACCAACAAATGCCCCTTTAACTCCTCCAACGAATGCATTGGGTACCTTGTCTCACTCCATTGGTACCATGAAGATGCCTTCCCTTCAAGACAGAGAGTGACAACCATTAGTATCTCATCTTCTATCAATCCGTTCATTGCAAAGTATCTCTTCACCCTATATATCCACCCGTGCGTGTCTTCTCCATCAAATCCATGCATTTTTAGCTTCTTAATCTTTTGATCTCTCCCACCCCAATGTCCCCTTCTGCCCCCCATGCCTCCCATGAAGCGAGCATTAGGGCCTTTCAATGGTTTCCTCTCCTCTCTGCTCCACTTATTTTCCCTTCTTCCTCCAAATTCAGCATACCTGTCCTCTTCTTTTCCTTCCCTCCTACATGCTTATTCCTACCTGTCCTACTTCTCGGTAGAGGCTTCAGGTGGGGTATTTCCTCCTTCCCTCCTAAAATATCTCCATGTCTATCTTCCCTCGGGCATGTCATCTTCCTGATCTCTCTTTGCTTTTGGTGGGACTGTTTTAGTATGAAGTTCTAACATCCACTTCATCATCTCTTCTATATTCCCAAACCTTCCTTCCAATGCTGAAATACGTTCATTAACATCCGCTTGTAGTTGCCCTACTTCCCCCTCCAACTTTTCTTCCAACATCTCAACTCTTTTTTCGGCCATCGATACTCGGATCAAGGTTTTCACAGCGTAAGCAAGAACTTTGATGCGAATCTGACTTTTGTTATATGCTATTTTTAGATGACTTGTTCTAAATGATGCGACTTTTGGTCAAAGTTTGGAATAAGTAAAATTTTATAACATTAGAGAAAAGCATTTAGGAGATAAGAGGTGTAAGATTAATAAAATATTGACCAAGTATATGATATGCAATTTATTTTGAATTATTAGAAATAATTATTAGTTAATATTACTTGAAGATGAAATGATACATAGGTGTGAACGGTTTAAGTATTTTGGATCTATTCATAAGAATGAGAATTGAATTAGGTATCTTGTGAAGTTAGGATTTAAGGTTGAAGGGTTGAAATGGAGAAATAAATATGCAACATTTTGCGATAAAGAGAATGCCATGGATAGTTAAAAAAGGTAACTTTTAAAATACAAATAGATTGATGATGATATATGGATTTGACTGTTGGGTGCTAAAAAAAATTATTGATGCATAAGTTGCATGCAACAGTAGTCGTAACTTTGAGGTGATTGCTTTGAGGAATGATAAATGATAATCTTAAAGAGATGGCGATAGTAATACATATTGAAGATAAGATATTTGCATAATGATTTAGATGGATATAAAATATATGGAGGGTGAAAGATGTACCAATAAGAGCAATAGATAAACTAAAGTGAAATATTTAGATATAAAAGAAAATAGAAGACCGAAGGTAATATGATTAGAAGCTGTGCAACACCTAATGTGGCTCAATTGGGTTGAATGGGAATGAGGATTCGTTAAGCCAATCCTAAGTATTTTGGATAAGCCTAATGATGATCATGATAAGCTGCTTTTTTAGATTACTATTATTTTAATGATGACAACCACTGTTAATGGATCCAAAACCAGCTATTCGTTTTCTTTTTGCAACTGTATTTTATAATGGCTGTTTACTTCTTTTTTGTTATTTTTTAATAGAGCTTTGTTCATTTAGTTTATCTTGCATTGTTTCTTGTACGAGTAATGGTTGCTACAAGTTTCTCAGCACAAGTTACTTGACAGGACCTTTCTCAACCAAAGGCGGAAGCTAGCCCGCCAGATGGGGTTTTAGCAGTTCCTCTTTTGAAACATCAGGTCTTTCTGGGCTCTTTTCCCAATTTGTGATTTTTTTTGCGTCTTAATTTTATCTTATTGGAGTTTTTTTTTTTGTTTGTGACAGAGGATAGCTTTGTCATGGATGGTACAAAAGGAGACTTCTGGGCTGAATTGCTCTGGTGGCATTCTTGCTGATGACCAGGTTATTTTTAAGCTTGATACTTTTTTTTTTTTTTGTCATAGTAGGTTGATGGAGGGTACAAATTCAGAAAGAAAGTTGGCCGTTGATGGTTTTAGGCTCTTATCTTGCAGGGATTAGGGAAAACAGTATCAACTATTGCACTTATCCTCACGGAAAGGTCTCCATCATCTGCTTCTAGTTCTGTGACTCAGAAAAAAATTAAATTTGAACATCTGAATTTGGTTGATGAGGATGATGGTGGTGGCAGTGCTGATGGTAATAGGATGAAACAGCTCTCGGATTCTGGCCCTAGCACACATATCAAGCCAATAAATGTTGATGGTTCTCTTGTGCCTGTCAGGGGAAGGCCTGCCGCGGGGACTTTGGTTGTTTGCCCAACAAGTGTTCTTAGACAGTGGGCAGAGGAACTGCAAAACAAGATTACAAGTAAGGCCAATTTATCATTTCTAGTATATCATGGCAGTAATCGAACAAAAGATCCATACGAGCTTGCCAAATTTGATGTTGTACTCACCACATATGCTATTGTAAGCATGGAAGTACCTAAGCAGCCACTAGTTGATAAAGATGACATGGAGACAAGGAAGCGCGATGGATGTAGTCTGTTTGCAGGAAATTCAGCTAGCAAGAAGAGGAAGGAATGTCCTAATGCAAGTTCAAAAAATCCAAAACAGAAAATTGAGTCAGCCAATTCAATACTCGAATCTGCTCGTCCTCTTGCAAAAGTTGGATGGTTTAGGGTAATACTTGATGAAGCTCAAAGTATTAAAAATCACAGGACTCAAGTTGCTAGGGCATGCTGGGGACTTCGGGCCAAGAGAAGGTGGTGCTTGTCTGGAACTCCCATCCAGAATGCGATTGATGATCTTTATAGCTATTTTCGATTTCTCAGATATGATCCTTATGCTGCTTATAAGTCATTCTGCTCTACAATAAAAATCCCAATCAGCCGGAATCCAACCAATGGGTACAAAAAAGCTTCAAGCAGTCCTAAAGACAGTAATGCTGCGGCGCACTAAAGGTAGCAGCTATATAATGGAGTAATATTCTTTTGTGGATTTGGGAACTTTTCTTTATGTCTTAAGACTTCAAGTCTAATCATGATTTAAAATTGCACAATTAGAGGCCCTTCTCAAGGCTTGACTCAATGCAGTTAAAAAAAAACAATGATACATATGCCTCAAGCTTGCAAGATAATTCTTATGCCTTGTGGGATGAGGTCCTCCACAACATAATTTTAACACAATTTTGAATAGGTGTAAGCCTAAAAAAATTAGGGTTTATGTTATTTAAAAATTTTAAATTATAAACATCATTTATAAAACTGAACTTATTTATTATACTTCAGTCAAATCAAACTTATGAAGAACCACACAACCTCCAACTTGCAGCCCCATGACACACATTGCAGGACTGTCAGGCCTACACCTGATCTTGCTGGATTGCCAATGCTATTGCGCTACTGGCGCTTCTCCTCCAACTTATCTCTTCTTGTCGTTGGAAATTTATTTTTTTTATTTTAAGTATGAGGGAGGAGAGAAAGCAATTATTTGTAATGATGATTTTATTGAAGATCCTCTAAATGCTAATAGTAGGGGGACTTTTAAATTCATAAATTATGACTTCAGATATCTTTTTATGTTTATTTGTGAGTGAGAAATTATTTATTTTGCATTATTTGTAGTCTTGTAAGACTTTTAATAATCTTATTTTGACTTTTTATGATCATACTTTAAAATTTTACTTTTTTGTTAGTTTGCTTATTATTTCATTTTAAAAAAAAAAATTAGTTAATGATTTAATTCTAAGTCTTTAAGTCTCAAAATGCCTTGAAGCTTAAGACTCATTTCACATAAAGAAAACAGTTCAATGCTCGACTGCGCAATTTCAAATCTTGTATCAAACTTCATCTTTCCCTTTACTTGTAAGAGAAGCATTGGTTTAACCAATTTTTACTGAGTCTTTATGTTTGCTGAATTCGGATCAATAATCCTGCTATATTCTATTTTGTTGGCTTTGGAGCTTGAGTTTTTTATCAAATTGTTAGCAAGCCAAGTGGCGTGGTAGCAGAACATGATCACAGCAAGAACTAGGAGAAACAACAAATAAGTATCCAAGAGTAAACTGATAATTTTGCATAACCATCTTTTCAATTACAGTTTCATATATGCTTAGTATTCTCCTAATGAGTATCTCTGCATCCTATATCAAGCAAAACAATAGAAAAGGTGTGTTCTGTACTATATTCTATATTTAGATACTAAAGTTTAAACTATAGTGTGGAGTGTGGTTGAGATAGGCCCACATCATCTCTCCCCTGCTTTAGAAGAAATGCTGCTCGAGACTTCCAACGAGATGTTTGCTTCATCTGGTGGGTAGTAAGTGGAGATTCTGAGACGTTAAACTTAGGGGAAGTAAGAATATCATTTGGGAGGACAACAATGTATGCATTTTCATTAATGCGCAATTTAATTGGGACTAGGCCAATTTTACGCGGGCTTAATTTAGAATATGTGCCAGTTGGGAATCTCTCCTTGTGCAACCTAATCATAACAAGATGTCCAAGTTGAAAAATCTTGGTTCGCCTGTGTTTATCTGCATCATGTTTGTACTAAGCGTTTGAATTCTCTAATTGGAGGCATACATCCTCTAATATTGAATTGAATTGCTCGGCCATTTGAGTGGAAGTTTTACTGTGGCATTGGGGAAGAACAAATAAGTTCACTGTGTGATTAGGTGCCTTGGTATAAACTATGCTGAATGGGGATCTTCTAGTGGATGTATTAGACATAAAATTGAAGGCAAATTTAGCTTGGCTCAAGAAGTCATCACACTATTTAGGATTGTTTTGAACCAAGCAACAAAGTATATTGCTGAGTGTATATTTACCACCTCAGTTTGTCCATCGGATTGTGGATGGTTTGCCGAGATTAGCCTAATTTTAGTATGAAATTAATTTCATATATCTCGCAAAAAGTGGCTAATGAACTTAATGTCTCAATCTGATGTAATGCTTCGAGGTACTCCATGGAGCATTACAATTTCATGAAAGAATAGTTTTGCAACTCGAAGTGCATCCGAATTTCTTTTTACAAGTAACAAAGTGAACCATTTTAGAAAATCGGTCAACAACTACCATGATCAAATCATCTCCTTTCTTAGTGAGTGGAAGGCCTAGCACAAAATCCATATTCAGATCCTCCCAAATTGAAGTTGAGATCGGTAATGGCATGTATAATCCAGTGTTTTGGCTGTTTCCTTTGTACATTTGACAAATGGGGCATTTTTCCCCAAATCATGTGACATATCTTCTTAAGTGAGGCAAAACAAAATGTTGTTGTAGTTGCTCCTGCATTTTTTCACGTTGCAGGTGAGCAGCTAGGCCGCTATAGTGCATTTCTTTGAGTAAATGTTGACGCCAAGAGGATTCAAGAACACATAGGAAATTACCTTTGAAAAGAAATCCATGTCGAAGTGTGAAGTCACGATAAGGTTTGCCCTTCGAATCCCTTTGCCAAGGTTCCATAAAATATTTATCCAGACAATATAATTCTTTAAGACAAGTTAAACCAGTGATTTCTGTTTGTAGTTGCGTCAGCAAGGCAGATCTCCCGCTTAATGCGTAGGCCACCCTATTTTGTGTTCCTATTTTATGTTTTAGAACAAAACTAAACTTTTGTAAGAAAACCACCCACCTAGCATGCATCCAAATGATGTTTTTCTGAGTGTTGAGGTACTGTAAGGCTCGATGATCACTTCATAAGTCGAAGTCCTGATGAAGTAATGTTCCCACAGTTTAAGTGCACGGACGACGAAATACAATTTTTGCTGGTAGACGGACCATTTCTGCCTTTGTGGGCTCAATTTCTCACTGAAAAATGCATTGAGTCTGTCCTCTTGTGAAAGTATGACGCCAATGCCTATAGCGGAAGGATCAATGTCCACGTTAAACGATTTGTTGAAATCTGACATGGCTAAAACAAGTGTAGAAATTATAGCTGATTTAATGGCTTCAAATCTATTTTGTTGTTAAGTAGAGCATTAGAAGGATGGAAGCTTCAAGCAATTGGTTATTGGTGCCATGAGTATGCTAAAGCCACGGATAAATCTACGATAAAAGTTTGCGAGGTCGTGAAAACTACGAACTTCTGTTAGTGACTTCAACAACTCAAAAATTTCAGCCAAGTGCTTCAAATGATCACTGATCGAGCAACTAAACACGAGAATTTCATCAAAGTAAACCCTAAAGGCATTATCTTCCATTCATATAGTCTTTCACGGGTTTTCAAAGCAGTTTTCCATTCGTTTCCAGGTCGTATGCGAATTTGATGATACCCGCTACGTAAATATGGCTTTGAGAATATTTTGGCACATGTTAGGGAATCTAACATGTCTTCAAACAGAGGGACTAGAAAGCGATACTTGATAGTGATTTTATCAATGGCTCGACTATCAATACACATTCGCCAGGACCCATCTTTTTTTGACACTAGCAAGGCAGGGACATCACATGGGCTTAAACTGGGTTGTATCAATTGTTGCTACAATAACTCATTGATTATGCCTTGCAAAACAACATTTTTCTTGGGACTCATTCTGTAGTGTGGAAGGTTTGGTAATGATGCACCTGGGTGAAAATCTATGTGATGTTGTAAGGATCAGAGTGGTGGAAGGCAAGCAGGAAACTCAGTTGGAATTATATCTGAATATTTTGCTAACAATTGTTGTAAATCATTGGAAATGGAATGATCTTCAATATGAGGATTCCCTTCCATTATAACTATGGCCAACATAGTTGTACTGTCACACCAGGAGTGAAGAATGGAATTCCCAGAGACAATATTGAGTTCTGGTTTATCCTTGCTACTGATAGTCAAATTGTTAGATGGATCTGGAAGTAAACAAAGCTTCTTACCCTTCTATTCATAGGAGTAAACATTGGATCTGCCATCATAAGCCACCCCAATATCAAACTGCCATGGTCGACCAAGAATGAGGTGCTAACGTCCATGTCAAGAATGTCACATACAACTTTAGACACATAGTGTATACCAATAGAGAAAGTTACTTTGCACATTTCGGATATAATGATATGCATGTTTCTCTTGACTCAACTGATCTTATAAGGATGGGGATGTTTTGCCATCTTGAGGTGCAAGGCTTGAACAACTATTCTGGACACTATGTTCTCAGTGCAATCATTATCAATCAATAAGTCACAAACTTTACCATTAATTGTGCATTGTGTTCAGAATATGACATTTCACTGAGAGTTAATCGGTTGCCAAGGTGCTAACTGCAATTTTTGAAGCGCACACACACAACTGGTTCATGCTCATCACCCATCAATTCTTCTGTCTCCAACTCGTGGTCAACTACAGCGTTAACTTCATTTTCATGGTGTTTTCCTTCCAACACTTGCACTTGTTGATGATTTAAACATTCGTTAGACTTGTGGCCTGGTTTGAAAATATCTAAAACATTTTGACATTGGATGGTTTAACATATGAATTATCCTTCATTGGTGCTTTTGCTATGTTTGGGAATTTGTTCTCAGCATTGTGGTTGTTGGACGTCACTGCTGCAGGTGCATTGGTTTGAGCTTGCGCTAGTGCCTTATGGTGGTCTACTTAATATTTGCCAAATCCTCTATAGGTATAGCTACGAGAATGCAGACTGAGTTGTAGTTCCGCCTTTAAGGCAAAGTTGTCTGCTTGTGACATCGACCAAACAAAGCTTAATTCAAGTTTATCTTGGATGACCTCTCTCAAACCCCCAATATAGCGAGCTACCATTTGGTTGTCAGATTCATTGAAGTTGTTGCAGGCACTAAGTCTGTAAAATTCTTATGTATAATCACTAACACTCCTATTTCCTTGAGTGTAGTGCTGATATTGTAGGTACAACATTAGTTTAAAATATGTGGGTAGGAAGTGACCTCGAAGCATTTGCTTCATTTGATACCAACTCCGAACCCTACCCTTTCCTTCAAGGCTTCGAGACTATATTATCTGCTGCCGTCATGCACTTACACCTCCTTTCAATCTACAAGCCACATATATTTAATTTGTTTCTATGGTAGTATTTCCATATACTCAAAAAAAAGTTTTAACGGCTCTTTCCCAGTCCACGTAATCTTCAATGTGTAGTCGCTTGTCGAAGAATGATGTCCAGTTTTACATGAAATTCTTCTTGATGTCGCAACTGTCCTCCAAATCTCCTGAGGGGGGGGGAGGGGGGGGGGGTCGTAATGATGTGGTAGATCCCTTTCTGTGGACTCAGACATTTCAAAGTGGTGTTGCTGCTCACTTTCTTCCTCTTCTAAATTAGAATCTTCTAGGCGGTCGTTTGAAGTTGTTCTCCCTAGGGTTAGCTGTCCATAAAGCCAGTGTGGTTGCTGGTTGTTTCCGCTTGTCTTGATTTAATATAGCTCGCGACGCATTTCAGTAGAGAGCTTGGAAACTTTTGCAGTGAGTTTTTCAATGTCGAGTGAGATTGGCTTGCGCCATCCACAAGACTTCCAAACTCTGATCGTCGTCGGGTGCCTGCTGTCTACTGCTTTCTGCCATTCGATTATATGGCTCTGATACCAATATGGCGTGGTAGCAGAACAAGATCACAACAATAACTAGGAGAAACAATAAATAAGGAACCAAGAGTAAATTGATAATATTGCTTAACCATCTTTTTTATTACAGTTTCATATATGTTTAGTATTCTCTTGAGGAGTATCTCTGCATCCTAGATCAAGCAAAACAATAGAAAAGGTGTGTTTTGTACTATATTCTATATTTAGATACTAAAACTGTAGATAATAGTAGTGATAACGAGAAGTAGTGGAATGTTTAAACTATAGTGTGAAGTGTGGTTGAGATGGCCCACATCGCCAAGCTTTCGCTCAACGGCTTAAGGTACCTTGGTAGGATGCTGTGATGTTTCACATTTATGCCCACTAACTGGCTTTCACTACAATGCATGGCTTGCAACATCTTTCATATGGTGCTCAAACAACTAAATTTTTTAGTATGCCAGCTAAACTTGGCTTACGTCCCCAGATTGTTCTCATTCATGTCTATTAACTGGTTTTTCCCTGTCATTTACGGCTTGTGATTTCAATATGTCGAGTTTGAAGTTAGCGTGGACTAAAGCTTGAAACATTTGAGTTTGGCTCTACAACTCAAATTCATTTCTAGTGGATTTGATATCATCCTTTTTAAAACACTTCTAACTTACCAAGTTAGACATCGTTTGATTATTCTTAAATAAATAATTAAGATTTATAGGTTTGTGCAAAAAAAAAAAAAGAAAGTTGGAGGGCTTATGCAGCTGTTGTTAATATGATGAAATATGTTGTAAAGTGTTGTATTATAGAATAAAATGCTTTATTAGAGATGAGGTTGGGCGCCACCATTACTTGACCCTATCTTCACTTTGTCCCAATCCTAAAACCTTGTTGCAAATTCCAACTCTGAGCCAGCAGGGTCTGGCCAAGTTTAGACCCTTATGTTGTGGAGTAGTTTTAACTCCTCTTGTCTCTCTTATTGTCCAAATATTCCATCTTGTTTATAAGCTTGCACTAATAAGGATTCATTAGTTCTATTAAATTTAGAACTTTCAGCAGTCTAAACTAACACTTAATTGAAAGGATTGCTGTAACTAATTGGACTTTATATCTTTGTTCAGTGCTATTGCATATGTTGTTAAACGCTATTTGTTTATGTTTTTTTTATAAAAAAAATGTTTGTGTATAGGCACACTTATAGATGGAAAGCCAGTTATCGCATTGCCACCAAAGACAGTTATTTTAAAGAAGGTTGATTTCTCTGATGAAGAGCTTGAATTTTATTTGGCATTGGAAGCTGAATCTCGGGAGCAATTTAAGGTGGGTATCTTAAAGAAGTAGCCTCTCAATTGAACACACATCAATCTGTTTGTGTCTGTAGCCTCATTTGTATATCTTGGTTAATCTTCGATTTTATTTTGGCTCGTTACCTAAGGTTTCCCTTCTTCAGGTTTATGCAGATGCTGGAACCGTTAAGCAAAATTATGTGAACATTTTGTTGATGCTTTTGCGGCTTAGGCAAGCTTGTGATCACCCTCTTTTGGTAAAAGGTCGTGATTCAATATCTGTTTGGAAGTCTTCCTTAAATACAGCAAAGAAGCTAGCAAAGGATAAGCTCATGAATCTTCTAAGCTGTCTTGAAGCTTGTTTAGCGATCTGTACCATTTGCAATGTGAGTTGTTTGCTTCTGTTTTTTTTTTTTTTGCTTTTAAAAGTTGTGTTGAATGCAGTTTTGTTAATGTATACGGTGCTTGAAAGCTCTCTGTTGAATCAAATGCACGCTGTAACTTTTATGGGAGTTTTTTTTTTTTTAATTTCAGAACAAGAAGCAAGTTGATGCATGAGGAAGCTAAGGACAGGATTGCATGTGAATGAATCCTCGAGAAGTTGTCTTTATTTTTTTGCATCACATGTTAAACTAACTGCTTTTACTTTTGTTTAATTAGATAATTTAAAATCATCTCTTTTATGTTCCAAGATTATTGGTGATGTTTGTTTGCTTTTTTATATTTTCTTTATCGCTTAATTTTGCTGAATAAATTATCAATGTACTTAATTACTTAATTGCTTTTTAAAATAAATGGTCTGTCATTCCCTATAGTCTCTACTCTTTGGAATATTCTATCATGACTTGGTTAACCGCAATTTAGAGTGCTGTGAACATTAATATGGTGTATATGTTGGCTTTTCTTTCCATTCAATAAGCTGGATGTTCACTGGGAAGGAGAACTTTGAAATAGCATGGCCTTAAAGAAAACGTGTATGTGGGCTCCGAAAATTCGGCCTCGGCCTCCACTCGCTTTTCTTATTCGGCGAGGGAGTTTTAACGAACAAAGTTCCGAGGTAAATTTTGGAAGGCAGATGGGTTTGTAGATAAGACACTACCCAGAGATTTCGCCCTCATTTTGCGAGGACTTTATGATCTGAGTTCTGATTTCCTATAGGCGCAAGCCCCTATAGTTAATTACCTCTCCCGATCACGAGATAGAACTTTTGATTAAGGCTAGTCGTCGATCAGATACGTAGGATATACGTGTTATCTGGCATATAGTAGCAGCATGGATTTGGAATTGGAGAATTGGAAAGGTTTTGAAGGATTTGATATTTAAAGTAGAAATTTCACCATCTTGTACTTAAAGCGGATGGTGGGGGAATGGATGATGGACCCGATCAAGATCCCATGGTTCCGTCGTCCCGGGCCATCGTGGTCCCTGGTCTACTTAGTCAGAGGAGGTAGTCGACCCAACCTGATAGAAGGATCCTTGTCGGCAGCCATGGGTTGCTTCGTCCAAGGGGACCTTGTAGACCGGGGTTGAATGTTTGTCTAAGGGGACAAATTTGAATCCACCTTAGCTAACAGAGGGCTTTGTGCCCTATCGATCATATCATATTGATTCATATCTCAAAGATTTGATGCCAATAAGTAACGTATTGACGCTGGCCATAACCGGTATTTCGTGGTGCCATTTAGCTGCAAAACCACTCGGTTCAGAGGGCCCCGGGTCATAACCGTTTATCCTGCGGTGCCATTTGGCGGCAAACCGCCGGTTAGAGGACACGTACCACGTTTTTATCGACAGGAGATTGTTTGAGAATGAATCCTAGTGATATTTTTGACTAGGCATTTGGCTCTTTGTCAGCTGAAGTTATATTTAAATTTGTCCACCCCGACAAACTGTTGCGAAGGGTGGATGAAGTTTGCTTTAAGTGTTTTAATGATTGATTTCAAATTTAAATATCTTAGAGCTTGATGATTTTTGAATTTTTTTGTGGAATTTGGATTTTGTAGAAATTTTAAGACATTTTGAAATATATGAGAGATTAACCCCTCCGGTTGAGATTCACATTCAACACGGCCATCATCGGGGTGAGGTCATTTTCATTTGTAGTTTGAACCTTGTCAACTCTGTCTGGATGTCGACAGATGATCGGGTTTTCTAGGCTTTGAGCCTTTGTGAGTGAATTCTGTTGATTATAGGCTTTGAAGGCCTATTATGAATGTATTAAAATAAATACACAGGTCCCTACAACCGTATATTTATTTGATGGTCTGAACCCTGTCGACTTCTATTGCCGTATAAAAGGATCGGATTCGGACTTGAATTCACTTGTTGACCCGCGCAGCATCCCTAGGCGTCACGTGTGTACCAATAACACGCTCGCTGGGGCCCATGCGGGTTGAGATTATATTTTCCCCTTTAGTGTACCTATGTGTATACAAGCTACAGTGTAGGTGCGGGGGGATTTTGAAATACGTTAGTTGTGCAAGTAATTGTAATTTGAATGCACACAATATTTCATTTGAGAGATTATGTACGCCTTCTGTCCGCTAGTACGAGTATTGCGGATCCGGTGGCGTGGCGTAGCAGCTTTTGAATAGAGTTATTCGCTGCTTCGTACAGGTAGACTGTCGTGCACTATTTGTTGATTTTGGTAGGCGGATCATAGTGCACTAACTAATCTCCTGCCTTGTATTTGTTGATGCATGAATTCGTTGTAGTTGTTTCATATTTGCTCGCAGATAGTGCATTTTGTGTACAACGAATTTTCTATAACAGCTCATAGGAACTTGTATGTTCGCATCCTTTCGTTGCTTTTATTATGGTCAGTAGTATTTTCACTATCATTGACTTCGTATTGAGAGCATTATTTGTAAGCAAATTATGCTTGAAGTTCTTTGTTCAAATCCCAAACAATGTCTTTCAATTTGAATTTAAACCTTATTATTTACATTCAAGCAAAGTTTCCCTTCCTCATATCAAGTACAGGTCCAGGTTCTATTCGTTGACGTTTATTTGGATGCATGCCATTATTGTTCATGAATGATAACAAGTATCCCATAGTTGTTTGTAAGGGATTTTTATCTTTCCTTCACTAGCTAGTTGATATTGCATGGATATTGCGACGTTAGATACCATAAACTGCCGGGCAAATTGTATCCATCACCAGTTCCTTCATACATATTGACTAATGAATGGCTCTGGTTGTAGGCATGTTGATATATTCATCTATATGCTGATGTAGATTATAAGATGAGTGATATTCGTTGTATTTTTACTGATAGTCATTACAAACTTTTCCTTCTACCCGTAGGCTAGATGTTGTTTGTATGGCCGATCTCCTACGACAATTCGTAGGGCTTCACATGTGCCACAAGTGTGTTGTCTTCTGCTTGCGGGTTATGTGTTCACCGACTTGTAAGTTGAAGTTAACAATATGAACACCACTATGTTCATTGCATTTCTTGATTATCAGTCACAAATGACCCATTGTATAAACCATATACATTTTGTTAAGCCACTATATGATTTGTAAGTGAATTTGTTATCACTTTATGTCAACTCGCATTGATTGTGAGAGGACCACATTCCAACTTGCACTTGTTTATGAATTGCTTGGAATTTTATAAATGATGTGGGTCCATTGATCTTCGTTGTCGCTTAAAGCCATCCATGAGTGTTCACAAGTTTCTTATGGTTACTTGTAAATGGAACGTTGTATGTGTAGTAGGTCTTTTGTTGTTACTAAAAGAGCTCGTAGTGTATGAGCAAAGCTCTTATCAACTCATCTTTGCAAATAAGCCGTGTTATCTATTAAGAACATCACATCATGCCATAGGATTTGATTATATCCATATTCCCTTTAAGTTCAATATCAAGTTATGGCTTGAGTCCAAGCCCAAGTATAGTCATTTGTTATGTTGTCCAAGCTCAAGTCCAAATCAAGGCCCCTTGTGGTCTTGTAGAGTCTCAGTTCGAGTTCAAATTGAGCTTTCATTGTGGTCTTCTTAAGTCTAAACTCAATTCAAATTCAAGTTCACTTTTTGTTTAAGTCCTTAATATTTTCAAATAGAAATTCGGCAGCACTCCGGCGTCGTCCCCGCGTAGGGGGCTGCCTCGGAGTGTGTAAGGCCTTCCCGCCTGCCAAGAAAGGCAGTCACGGTAGGTGTCGAGTGACACCGCGGCCGCAGTTTTAATCCCCGCTCGCTAAGAAAAGCGGTCACGTGGGTCTTTGAGCGCATATTTAAAATATAGCATTTTTCCCCGCCTAAAAGCAGTGACGGACGGATACTTAATTAAACAATTTTTTTTACAAAATAACAAATTTTCCCCGCCTGCTAAGAAAAGCAGTCACGGGTACTTATATTTTCATGCATACGAATTTCCCCGCTCGCTCAGTGCGTCACGGGTACTTAAGTTTTTCCTCGCCCGCTAAGAAAAGCGGTCACGAGTACTTATTTCATGCATAAAAAAAGTAAATACTAATTTTTTTTTACCTTGGGTGTGCAGTAGTCGAGGCGGCGACGGCGGATGACGGCGACGTAGGAACCTGCGATGCACAATTTCAATTTTTTTTTTTATTATTATTATTTGTGCAATAAAATTAATCATTTAAGCTTTTTTTTTATTTAAAGAAGCTAAATGTAGAGAGAGAAAAGAAAGGGAAAGAGCTCTCTTTCTAGAGAGAGAAAGAGAGGGAAAGAGAGAGAAAAGAAAGGAAAGGGAATTTTTTTTTAGTGGAATGGGCTTAGAGCGTGTAGGAAATTGGGGGAGTGAGGTTAGAGAGAGAAAATCTCTCTTTCTCTAATTTTTAGAGAGAGAGAAAGAGAGAAGGAAACTCTCTTTCTAGAGAGAGAAAGAGAGAGGGGAAAGATGGAATTTGAAGGGAATTTGTGTAGAGTGGGTTTAGGAGGTGTAAGGAAGTGAGAGGAGAGATTTAGAGAGAGAAAAATCCCTCTCTTCTCAATTTTGGGAGAGAGAAAAAGAGAGTGTGTAATTGTTTTCTCCCTCTAGGGAAGGAATTTGGAGGTATGGTGGAGAGGGAAGATGTTTGGGGTGGAGACGGAGCTATTCATGAAGAGATTTCTAGAGAGAGAGAAAATTTTCTCTCTCTAGGTTAGAGAGAGAAAAATGAAGGACGAAAATTTTTCTTTGTTGGAAGGGTGTAGGAAGTGTAGGGAAGTGTTTTTTGTGAAGGAATGTATGTGGTTTGGTGAGTGGAAGTGAAGAAAAAAATGATTAGGGTTAGGATTTGGTGTAGGTTTGAGAAAGAGAGTTGGAGGAGGAAGAAGAAGATGAAGGAGAGGAAGGAGAAGGGAGGGGAAGAGAAAAATGGAAGGAAATGAAAGGAAATGTGGAGGGAAGATGAGGGAAGATGAAAAATGGAGAAGAAAAAGAAGAGGGGAAGGAGGAAGAAGAAGATGGAGAAGAAGAAAATGGAGGAAGAAGAGAGAAGAAGAAGAAGAGGAAGAATGGAGAAGAAGAGGAGGAACCTTGCTTGGAGAGCTTGGAGGGAGGCCGACGGCTTGGAGTCGCGAGAGGGAGAGGGAGGCGTGAGATTGATCGTGAAAATGAGGGAGAGGGATCGGTTAGGAGAGTGTTATGAGGGTTTTAAGTGGGTTATTTTAGGGATTTTTGGAATTTTTTTATTTAGAAAAAATTCATTTTCTTATTTAAAAAAACTCTCTTTCTCTCCCTCTTTTTTCAAAACTCTTTAATTAGATTGCACAAAAAAAAAAAAAAAAATTTAATTTTGCATCGAGTTGGTCGTCGCGTCGTCGCTCGCTCGCACAAGTCGTCGTCTCGATTCGCGCGCCCAAAATTTAATTTTTCGTCGACCGACGACCCCTACCAATATGGGTGTCGATCTTAGCTGTTTGCGTTGCTCCGGACGCATCGGCGCTGTCCGTTTCGCGAACGGAGGTCGTCTCGACGATTTTGGGTTTTCGGTCGACACGCGTCGGGTGAGTTTTTGCGCGATTTCGATCTCTTTCTCTTTTAAAACCCACCTTGCGCGGTCGACTCGACCCGACACTAGTATGAGGGTCAACAAATGCCCCCCAACAAATGTGGTTCGCGCCTAGAGCGAATCACGTTTGTTGTATGCTGATTGACCCTGTGGATCTCTAGATATTTATTCTAGATGTCACACTAGGGATTTCATTTAGTGGGTCTCCAAGAATTTGCTTGGATGTCACACTACTCTTCTTTCTCCACTACTCTTTTGGATGTATCCATAGATGATTGAAATATTGATTTCTTTTGCCTTGTGCTTTGTGCTGCGGACATTGATGGAGGATTACCTGATTTGTCTTTGTTGGCTTGTCAGGTGGTTTTTGTACCTTCGGCCTTATGCTTCTAGTTTTGGCGGGCTTGATGAAGGAGTAGATGCCGATGACCTAAACCCTTAGGTTTGTATTAGGTCGTTGGCGAAAAGTCATCGGTCCAGAGCTTTGTGCATAACGGACTTGTTGATGACAGAATCCTCTTAGTCCAGCCTTAGGCTTTGTGTGAACTTTGGGATAATTTTCTTCGGTCCTTTGCTTTGTGCTTTGACGGACTTGTTGAAGAAGAAATCCTTCGATCCTCGCTTTGTGCTTTACGGATTTGTTAAAGGATTTGTAAGTTTTGGATTTGGTCGATACTATTAAATATAGGTAGTATCTTAATCCTCAACCATTTGAGGAGACTTTAATCTGAATCACCTGAGTTCATCAGATCAGGAGAGCTAGTATTTGATAGCCCTTTGTCCTCTGGTTGCTGAAATGGGGGTTCCTCTACTGCGGCCTTTCTTATGGCTTGTTGAGTAGATGGAGCTGCCAGCGATCCGGCCATATTTGGGCGTGTTGGATCCGACCTTTTACACCCATTCAGGCTTCAGACTTGAGCCATGAGAAATGTGCTTCCCAATACTGATTTCACTGGAATTGGTAGATTTAGAGTTCTCCTTTGTGTTTGAGGATTTTGGAGTCTATGAACATTCGATAGTTGCTCAAGACTCAGCTTTCCATTGGAACTTTGATTCTCCGGTCAATTAGGAGAATTTAGCGGACTACAACCACTTGAACTTGCTGAATCAAATTGGCCTTCGTTCTTCCTACAGTCCTTACTAACGGGTTGACGAAGTGGGGGTTCCGCTACTACGGCCGTTCTTATGGCGTATTGAGTAGACAGAACTGCCAGCGATCCGGCCATATTTGGGCGTGTTGAATCCGACCTTTTACACCCATTCGAAGCTTAAGCTTTAGGCTGTCGAAAGACTTCAAGCTTTTCTGACTCAATTTGTTGGAGTGTGTAGTTACAAAAATCTCTTTCCTGACTTTTAAATCTTGGTACATTAGAGAAGATGGAGTCTTAAGCTTCTTGAAGATGACCTGCATATACTTTGAAAGGAGTTCATTGTATCTTCCTTAAGAGAGTACTTGCATTGATAATTTTAAATATTTATTCGGGGATCTCGACATGCAGTGCGATGTCGACCCGAATAAATATTTAAAATGCCCCCTGCTTCAAAGGGTCATTTTAGAATAGAATAAAATTGGAATTCAAAATTTTAAATATTTATTTGGGGATCTCGTCGTATAGCACGATATCAACCCAAATAAATATTTAAAATGCCCCCTATCTCGCAGGAAGATTTCATATAAATCTTGTATTCAGATATTTTAAATATTTATTCGGGAATTTCGGCATGCGGCACGATGTCTACCCGAATAAATATTTAAAATGCCCCCAGTGTTATGGAGGATTTTTATGAGTTATTTGAAATGCATTCTTGTGACACAAGAGAATTTCAAAATGTAAAGCAGATACGCTAGTAAGCATGTATAAAATACACAGTGCATTAAACAAAATATTTTCTTGGGAAATTTTATGCGTAATACTTCTTTAGGTATCGACCATTGATCGGCGGCATGGGCCTTTGACCGTGCAGATCGATAAGTTGATAGGCTCCTCCTTGGTACACCTTTTCGATGACGAAGGGGCCTTCCCAATTAGATACGAATTTGCCACCGATTTTTCGATGTGGGATGATTGGTCTTCTCAGCACCAGAACCAATTCTCCTTCTTGAAATGCTCGATGGCGCACCATCCGATCAAATGATTTCACCATCCTTGCTTGATAGATCTCCAAGTTCTGTTGAGCTTGCAGTCTAATCTCATCGAGTGCATCAAGCTCCTCCATTCTTAGGCGAGCATTTTGTTCCTGGGTTAGATCGTGCTGAATTGCCACTCGAAGTGACGGCAGTTCAATCTCTAGTGGCAACACTGCTTCAACTCCGAATACGAGTGAATAAGGAGTGGCTTTGGTTGGCGTTTTGCAAGTTGTACGATAGGCCCATAGCGCTTCTGTCATCTTCGTGTGCCACTCCCTTTTATTCTTGGTAAGGATCTTCTTCAACAATTTCACCAGCGTCTTGTTGAAGGCTTCTGCCAAGCCATTCGCTCTTGGATTGTATATTGATGAATACCGCCAATCGATTTTATGCCGATCAACGAACTTGTATATTTTTGTACTCTTGAATGCAGTACCGTTGTCTGAAATTATACGGCGTGGTACACCAAATCTGTAAACAACGTTGTGGGTAAAGAAGTTGATCACATGCTCAGATGTGACCTCTCTGAATGGAGCTGCTTCTGCCCACTTAGAGAAGTAGTCTGTAGCTGCCAAAATAAAGCGGTGCCCGGCTGATGATGGCGGATCTATCGGTCCGATTATATCTGTGCCCCAGCATTCGAATGGCCATGATGCTATTGTTGGGTGCAGAGGATTTGGAGGTTGATGTATAACATCACCGTGGATTTGACACTCGTGACACCTCTTAGCGTGGTCGATACTGTCCCTCACCATTGTTGGCCAATAATAACCCATTCTTTTAATTTTAGCTGCCATCTTGGGACCTGACTGATGTGCACCACAAAGTCCTTCATGAACTTCTGTTACCACTCTATCAGCTTCCTTAGTCCCTAGGCATCTTAGCCACATTTGATCAAAAGCTCGTCGGTACAATGTGTCGTTAACAAATGCATACCGCAATGCTCTCTTCCTAATTTGCGTGGCAAGAGATTTATCTGTTGGGAGTTTTTTTTTTCTTTGAAATACTCGATGAAGGGTTGCCTCCAATCATCTTCTACTTCAACATCTAAGCAATGCAGCCATGATTCTGAAGCTTGACTAGCTTTACGTCTCTTGGCTACATGATATCCTTCTGGATAATTTTCCATAATAATCTGGTGGTGAAGAGGTTGAGGGTCACTCGGAGTTGTATCTCGTTTGCTTGAATCTGATACTTCTTCTGCCCGCGGGAATTGCAACAGGGCGGGTTCCAACACCCGACGGTTATAAACTCCGATATATATAGGCCTCTCCTCGTTGGTATTCGCCATTTCCTTGGCCAATTTGGCCAAGCAATCTGCTTTGGCATTTTGTCCTCGGGGGAACTTGAACTATTTTAACATTTGGAACTGTTTCAGGAGCTCAAGGGTCGTCGGTGATAATGAGCCAGCTCAACCTTACAAATCTTGTAAATGCCCAGGACTTGATTTATCACAAGTTGAGAGTCGCCGAAGAGATTTTTAAGATTTTGAATTTTGATATCGATTGCAATCTCCAGCCCTGCTATTAGAGCTTCGTATTCGGCTTCATTGTTGGTCCGAGGTTCAGTCAAACTGAATGAAAATCTCATTATACCTCCTCCGGGTGCCACGAAAACGAGACCGATGCTGGCTCGGGCCCTTGCAATATTTGGAGGTCGGGCAGGCTTAATCGATGATGCCCCGTCGAAATACATCTCCCAGAATGGTAACTTTTCGCTTTCCTCAACCTGCATGATTTGCTCGTCGGGCAAATCATCATCAAGCGGGGAGTCTGCTGGGATAGGATGCGCGGCGAGAAAATCTGCCAAGGCTTGTCCCTTTACCGCTTTCTGTGGCATGTACGTGATATCAAATTGTAGTAATATCACTGCCCACCTGGCTAAACGACCTGTCAACGCTGGTCTTGTCATCAAGAACTTCAGCGGATCGATCTTTGATATCAAGGTAATCTTGTGAGAAAGCATATAGTGGCGGAGCTTCTGAACTGCAAATATTAATGCCAAACAATGCTTTCAATTGGGGAATAGCGGATTTCTGCTCCAATCAACCTCCGACTGATGTAGTATAACGCATTTTCTTTTCTTCTTCTTCATTATGTTGGGCCAACAGTGCTCCAAGGGACTCTTCTAATGCCGCTGTATATAGTATAAGAGGCTTCCCCGGAATTGGTGCCGCAAGAATAGGAGGGTTCAATAAGTATCTCTTGATACTATCAAATGCTTCTTGGCATTCATCATCCCATTTGAAGCGGACATCTTTTTTCATCAACTTTTGAAAATGGTTGGCATCTACCTGACAGATTTGATATGAACCTTCGAATGAAAGCCAGTTGTCCTTGTAAAGAGCGGAGCTGTCGAAGGTTTCTTCGGAGGTGGCATCTCCATGATCGCCTTGATCTTGTTGGGGTCGACTTCAATGCCTCGATGTCGAACAACATAGCCCAGAAACTTGCCGGAAGAGACCCCAAAAGCACGCTTGAGAGGATTCATCTTCAAATCATACTTCCTGATCCTTTCAAACACAATCCTTAAGTCATCCAAGTGGTCTCTTCGGTCTACGCTCTTGACGACAAGGTCGTCCACATAGCACTCGACCTTTTGATGTATCAGATCATCAAATATGTGAGTCATCGCCCGCTGATAGGTTGCACCAGCATTCTTCAGGCCAAATGGCATGACTGTGTAGCAGAAAATCCCGATGGGTGTTCTGAATGACGTGTGCTTTTCATCTTCTGGAGCCATCTTGATCTGATTGTATCCTGACGATCCATCCATGAAGGAGAACATGTCGTAGTTGGACGTATTGTCCACCAGGAGTTCGGATACAGGGAGTGGAAAGTCATCTTTTGGGCACGCCTTATTGAGGTCCCGAAAATCGATACAGATACGAATCTGACCGTTCTTCTTCTTGACAGGGACAATATTGACAATCCAATCAGCATATTTTTCTTCGCGGATAAAGCCTGCTTCTATAAGCTTTTTTGTCTCTGCAATCACCTGTTCTTCGATCTCCAATCTCATTCTCCTTAGAGCTTGCTTTACAGGCACTGCATCGTGCTTGATGGCTAACCTGTGAACTGCCACATCAGGGGATAAGCCGGGCTTCTCGGCATATGTCCAGGCAAAGCAATCCCTGAATTCACAGAGAAGCTCTTTCATTTCTTCCGCTTGGTCTTCTGATAAAAGGGAGCTAATGAAGGTTGGGCGAGGGTCTTCTTCAGTCCCCAAGTTGACTTCTTTTAGCTCATCCATAGTAGCCGTCTGTCCACCATCTTCTAATTCTTCAGGTGCAGGCTTGGCCTCTACGGGCTGATCATCATAAGTATCAACTTCATATATTTCCTCATCATCGCTATCATCTAATTTGACTTCCCCGCATGTGATTGCTTGGCAAGTCTCCTTTTGGGGATGTTTTTTTGCACGATGAATCCGAGACCTCTCCTTGCAACAATATCTTTCTTTCGTAATGGACGTGTGGATGTCTTCCATACCAAATGCTCAGGCAAAAAAAACGGAGTTGTTGTTGTTTGGAGGTAGGAATATTGATTTGCTTTCGCAACATTTTACGGATATTTTTGGTAATGAACCTGGGCATTCTTGTAGGTATTAGCTCTCCGGAATCAACGAGCCTACAAAACCAGTCGCGATTTGCTTCTTCTTCACGCTCCCCACCTTTATAGAATAAACTTCCTGGCCCGCCCCTTTTTCTATGAGGTGGCACATAGAATGTTACAAGTTCTTCGATATGATGTACCTCCCGGGGAGTAATTTCCTTGAAATGTTGCATGGGAACGCGCGTGACTACGAATACGCTGTCCGAGATTGACAAGTTACCCATTCTCCTTGAGAATACACACTGCACATTGCTTGTGTAGGTAGACTCATAATCATAGTCAGAATCTGAGTATTCAGCCTTCTTTTTCCCTTTGGCAATCGACTGACATGCCTTCCAAGATTTTGTAGGGGTGACCTCTTCATCTGTGTCGCTCCCTAGATGAGGTACATGTTTTCTTTCTTTAGTAGCGATCGCTGCTTTGGAAAGAGTTGGCGTTGCCTTCTTTCTCCCAACCTGCTTCTTTTCACCTTCTTGTTTTGGTCGCTTTGTAGTTTTAGTACTCGACAATTGGACCTCAAGAGAGCTCGATGGCTTTCAGCTTCTTTGGAATGAAATACTTGGCATCTTCATAGATTGTAGCTTCGTGCACTGCAAAAGGTTGGATGTCACCAGAGATCCTGAAACTCTTCTCCATCCTTAAGGTACTTCATGCACTGATGTAGTGTTGATGGGACAATGCCATACTCATGCAACTAAGGACGACCCAGGAGCGCCTTGAATGAAGTATCTGCATCAATCACATGAAATTTCGCTTCTGTATGAAGCTCCCCGAATGTTAGAGAAAGCATGAATGATCCTAAGGTCTTCTGCCCTTTCTCGTTGAAACCATGCACCATTAGCTTATCCGACCCGAGATGCTGCACGTCGAGGCATAACGATCTCAGCGCTTTCAAGCTTATAAGGTTGATGGAGGACCCAGGGTCGATCAGAATTCGGCTGATTATCATTTCGTCGCTCTCTGCAGTAACGTACAGAGGGCGGTTATGATCCGCCGTCCCAAGCATCATGTCTTCTTCGGAGAAGGTGATGAACGGCTCGTTACGGGCTTGCAAGACTTCCGTCATGTTACGTTCAGCAAAATATGCCTCGTACCTTTCGGGGTCTTTGAGAGCCTGAATCAAAGTCTCCCGAAGATCCTTAGACATTATCAGAGCATCGTATATGCTGAGCTGCGCCGGGATTTTCCTCAGATGGGATAAGATATTGTAATCTATCCCATTAACTGGAGTGTCTTTCTTTTTTGGAGTCCTTGGGGATGATATCCTCATTAACAACTATCTCCTTCCCCTTATCTTTATTAGAGATTTCCTTCTTTAGCGGAGTTGGCAACACCTTACCGCTTCTTAATTGCACTTGCGCTATTTCATCTGGCACAAGCTCCTTTGATGGAGCATCTTCCTCAAAGTCATCCATCATACCATCCAAAGACTCATTGTCTTGTTCAGAATCACCCTCCAATCTCACATGCCCCATTTGTGACGTTATATCCTGCTCGGACTCATTCTCATTTGGAAAAAACAGATCTTCTTCCGAACTATAGTCCATTGATGATGCCACAAGACAAGTTTCAGAAGTTGCTTCTTCAACGTATTTTTTCTTTTGTTGGAGTCACTGGTGTTACTGAAATAACCCGACAAGTTTCCACAGGAAGAGAGTCCTCACCCGCTTCTTCTGCTTCAGCCACTTTAAGCTTTGACATAAAGTCAGCGAGCTTAATGGGACGTCTAACAGTTTGGTAATATTCATCCAAACTGTCGATGACCCTTTGAGTTGTTGTTTTCTTCTCCTTAAGCTTCTTTAGTTTGGTTCTTCTTTTGGAAAACTGTACTTTTTCAGATTTTAAATAACCGGCTTGGTTGGGATATTGTTTAGAAGTTGATGCTCGTGCCACAGGCATCCCTTTCAAATCCAGCACCGGGTGGGTAGGAGATTTCCACTTCACACCTTCAAGTTGTTTTAACATTTTTATAGTCTTCTTGGAGACCGCAGTCTCCCACTTCCCTTCTTGAGCTGATTCTCTTTTGTTTCTTTCTTCTTTAGTCGGGGGTATGGAAGAGGAAGTAACCATTCGAGTCGACTCTTTTCTGGGGTATGTCAACACATTATCCGACAATGTGACTTCCCCCTTCTGATATTTTCTTTCCAACCAATCCTTAAAGATGTAGCAATCTTCAATAGGATGACTAAGTACTCGGTGGTATGGGCAATAATTCGGGTCACCAGTATGTTTCGATTCTTCGGGACTCTTGCACTCTGGCAGTTCTAGGCCAGCTTTTAACGCTTGTCGAAATAACTTGGCAACACTCTCCCTCTTAAATGAATATTCTTTATTCATTCTTTCCTTGAGGGACGGGAATGTTCGATCACCATTTCCTGTTATTTGTCTCGGGCGTTCTCCTCCACCCTGGAACATTCGTGGTTTGTCATTTCCCCCAAGTGTCAACTTTGGTTGGGGGGTTAGGATTATAGACTTGTTTCGGCTTATCTTCATACTGTATCAGTTGTTTGCCTTTATCTACATTATAAGTCACTTGTTTTCCTTTATCAACTCTGGAGAAAAACGTAGAGTCGGCATCACCCCTTCTGGCACCCGAGGCTTTAGCCTTTTTGAGCTTATCAGAGTGATTTTCTGATTTTGATAAGTTCAGTTTTTCGAACTTCGCCACTCTGTCCAGCAAGTCCTGAAATGTGGTGATGGTGGCCATACATAAAAATGGTTGCATCTTATCATCGATGTTTCCCATTAACAATTGCACGGCATGTTCTTCTTCTAACTGCTGCTCACATTTCATGCTCAAATTGCGCCAGCGAGTTATATATTTTTGTCACTGACTCATCCCTCCTTCGTTTATCTAAAGCGAGATCAGCGATTGTTATCTTTTCGGTCGCGCTGGCGAACCTTTTTACAAACATGGCTTCTAACTCTGCAAATGTTCTCACAGAGTCATTCGGCAATTCAGCATACCATTCGAACGCAGTCGAGGTTAAAGCTACTGACAAATTGTCTGAAGAGTAGAGCGTCAACACCTCCCGTATTACCACAAGTGGCTTTAAACTGAGCCAAATGCTGTTTGGGGTTACTATTACCATTGAACGTGTTAAACTTCGGGACAGAATACCCTTTTGGGTACGGCACCTGGTCAAATTCAGCAGGATATGGACGGCCTTTGCTCACCAGTTTTTCTGCTTGATCCAAAGCTATGACAGCTTTAATCTTCTCATTGATGATTGTCTCCAACTGTACCACTGTCACAGGCTCGGATGTGCTTGCCACATTTTGAGGAGTAGGTTGGCGAACTAAACGATCATTCTCAATTCCTCCTTCATGTGAACCTCGTACTCCCGACACTTGGGGTGCAGGATGAGCTGGCGGATTAGCGAGACCACTACTTATCGCCTGATGATTGGTTTGTTGAGCAGGTGTAGGATTAGCAGTGATATTTCTCTGCATCATCTGCATCATCATAGTCATTTGCGTCATCATCTCAGTCATTTTGGCATTTAACTGAGCAATTTCTTTATCCTTTGCCTTCATCTGACGATGCATCTGCCTTTGTGCCTCAGCTAGTGTGGTAGCATCAGGGAACAAAGGATTTTCTTCGAATTCCTCCTCTTCTTCATTCTCCGAGGAGTCAGCATCTCTACCGGCAGTGGATCCAGCCCCATATTGCCGCTGGTATACCCGCAAAGGCGGTCGCTCATCATCATGTTCCACCATATAAACCACTTCAACTCCCATGGTCTCTTCATCATCTTCATCATCATCTTCTTGTGTACGGATCTCCGAGCGGCGTCTCCACTGAATCTCCGGTTCATTACTTGGCACAAAAAACTCTTCGATCCGTGGGGCTTGCGATCGAAGTTAGTTTCTTCTTGGGATGACGCAGTCGGTTGATGATGGGATCCCCTGGAGGATTCTCCAAGGTGTCGACCATCAAAGGAATGATCAATTGGGACCTTCTTAGGGACCCATTTTTTATGACTTCTGTTAGTGGGGGCGGATCTCTGGGAGGCTGCACCAGATGTCACGCCCGTACTTGTTTGTTTGTCAAGTGCTCTTCTGTCATACGGTCTTGACCTCCAAACTTGTTTGTCCTTTCGCTGGGCCCTTTCGATGGCGGATTCTTGGACACGTTGTCCAAGTGTCACACCCCGATGTGCTTCCTGCGAAGTTGACTTAAATTTTCCACGAGTCACCAAAGGTGGCAACTCTCTTGGTGGAGATCTTCTGGCCTCAATCACCACCGGCCTTTGGTATTTCTTTTTCATCAAACCCTTTTCTTTCACTGTTTTCAGGACCCTATGCACTTTGGCGGACAAAGTCTCGGGTTCTTTCTTCTTTTGAGGACCAAAATGATTGTTTAAGCTCACCAGTAGAACTGTTCCGTTTTACCCATTTCAAATTCTTAAACTTGTTCTGGGTAGGAACACTCGCTTCTGGTTCCTGAGCAGGTAGTGTGGATGGGTGGACTTGTAGCATCTGCTGAGCTCGCAATTCAGCGTTCATCCTTCTCCTTTGCCTTCTTGATGGCCTTCCTCCAGATGAGGAGGCCTCAGCATCATTCCTTCCAGGCATAGATATCCCAGTCGGCAGAGTGGTGGTAGTAGCATGCGTCACAGAAATTTGTTTCCCGGCTAAGACCCTTCTTGTCGTCGGGGTTTCAGAATTTGATAGCCTTTTGAAGACTGAGACCCTCTTTTGAGGGAACTCATTAGCAGTAACAACCCGGGCTGGTTGTGGTCGCTGTGGCACTGGAAGCACGCGACGAGCAGCAACATCAGTAGCATGAGGCCTCCTGGCAGGCTTTTCAGTATTAATGCCGTATACTGGAACGGCAGCCGCGCTTGCAGTAGCTGCGGAGAATTGTAGCCCACCAAATTGAATGGTGGCTCCGGAGTTTCCCGTGTTAATGATAGCATTTGCTAGTTGGATGTTGGCACCACTTCCTAGCTGAACGGTGAAAAGAGTGTTCTGGAGGTCCATTCTGCACAAAATGAAAGATGGGGATTAGTAATCAAGATCTGATATATTCCCCCATACTTTCAAAGCGCAGGGACTCGACAGAACGAAATGATAAACATATAATCCTTATAATTTCAAAATACTTTTTAGAGAATTTTTAATGAGTTCAATTAAAAAAGACATTTAAATCTTAACTCATCAAATTTTGCTGCTACTATAGCTTAAATATACGACTAGCCAAAGATGGAAAGAGAAACCAATCCCCAGCGGAGTCGCCAGAAATCTGTGGGCTCCGAAAATTCGTCCCCGGCCTCCACTCCCTTTTCTTATTCGGCGAGGGAGTTTTAACAGATTAAGTTCCGAGGTAAATTTTGGAAGGCAGATGGGTTTGTAGATAAGACACTACCCAGAGATTTCGCCCTCATTTTGCGAGGACTTTATGATCTGAGTTCTGGTTTCCTATAGGCGCAAGCCCCTATAGTTAATTACCCCTCCCGATCACGAGATAGAACTTTTGATTAAGGCTAGTCGTCGATCAGATACGTAGGATATACGTGTTATCTGGCATATAGTAGCAGCATGGATTTGGAATTGGAGAATTGGAAAGGTTTTGAAGGATTTGATATTTAAAGTAGAAATTTCACCATCTTGTACTTAAAGCGGATGGTGGGGGAATGGATGATGGACCCGATCAAGATCCCATGGTTCCGTCGTCCCGGGCCATCGTGGTCCCTGGTCTACTTAGTCAGAGGAGGTAGTCGACCCAACCTGATAGAAGGATCCTTGTCGGCAGCCATGGGTTGCTTCTTCCAAGGGGACCTTGTAGACCGGGGTTGAATGTTTGTCTAAGGGGACAAATTTGAATCCACCTTAGCTAACAGAGGGCTTTGTGCCCTATCGATCATATCATATTGATTCATATCTCAAAGATTTGATGCCAATAAGGAACTTATTGGCGCTGGCCATAACCGGTATTTCGTGGTGCCATTTAGCTGCAAAACCACTCGGTTCAGAGGGCCCCGGGTCATAACCGTTTATCCTGCGGTGCCATTTGGCGGCAAACCGCCGGTTAGAGGACACGTACCACGTTTTTATCGACAAGAGATTGTTTGAGAATGGATCCTAGTGATATTTTCGACTAGGCATTTGGCTCTTTTGTGAGCTGAAGTTATATTTAAATTTGTCCACCCCGGCAAACTGTTGCGAAGGGTGGATGAAGTTTTGCTTTAAGTGTTTTTACGGATGAAATATTTTTTTTGAATTTTAAATATCTTAGAGCTTTTGGATTTTTTGAATTTTTTTTGTGGAATTTTTTTGGATTTTGTAGAAATTTTAAGACATTTTGAAATTTATGAAATTAACCCCTCCGGGTGAGATTCACATTCAACACGGCCATCATCGGGGTGAGGTCATTTTCATTTGTAGTTTGAACCTTGTCAACTCTGTCTGGATGTCGACAGAGGATCGGGTTTTCTAGGCTTTGAGCCTTTGTGAGTGAATTCTGTTGATTATAGGCTTTGAAGGCCTATTATGAATGTATTAAAATAAATACACAGGTCCCTACAACCGTATATTTATTTGATGGTCTGAACCCTGTCGACTTCTATTGCCGTATAGAAGGATCGGATTCGGACTTGAATTCACTTGTTGACCCGCGCAGCATCCTTAGGCGTCACGTGTGTACCAATAACACGCTCGCTGGGGCCCATGCGGGTTGAGATTATATTTTCCCCTTTAGTGTACCTATGTGTATACAAGCTACAGTGTAGGTGCGGGGGGATTTTGAAATACGTTAGTTGTGCAAGTAATTGTAATTTGAATGCACACAATATTTCATTTGAGAGATTATGTACGCCTTCTGTCCGCTAGTACGAGTATTGCGGATCCGGTGGCGTGGCGTAGCAGCTTGTGATTAGAATTGTTTGCTGCTTTGCACAGGTAGACTGTCGTGCACTACTTGTTGATTTTTTAGGCGGATCATAGTGCACTAACTAATCTCCTGCCTTTATTTGTTGATGGATAATTGTATTTGTTGTTTATACATTGATCGCAGATATTCATTTTCAGCTGTACATATAATTTTCTATAACCGATCATAGGCTTTCGCATTTGCTATGTTTCTTCATTTTCGTAGGTAGCATTTAGTGGTAGGTGATGGGTCTTTGACAGCATCGTTGAATCCTTCTATTGAGGAGATTGATTGTAAGCAAATTTTTTTTTTGAAGTTCTTTGTTGTTGACAAACAAGACTCTTTCAATTTCTTCATCCCTTAAACCTTATGATGAATTCACCGAGTGTTCCCTTCGTCATATCATTAAGTTCTTGCAAAGTTGTATTCGTTGATTTATTTGGATGACCGGCATTATTGGCACAAGGAAACTATCTTCTTTTACGATCCCTTTTGCTTTGCTTTTTATACATGTTGTATTCACTAGCTTGCATGTTGCATGGAAACTACTATGTTAGTACCATGATGAATCTCTGCAATTGCTATGGATGCTCATTCATACATATTGATAAGTATGGCTATTTGCAGGCATGTTGATTCATGATTCTTGCTATGCATGTGAACTGTAGATTATATCATGATTCATATTCATCATCCTATAGTTTACTGATAGTCATTACATACTTTTCCTTCTACCCGTATTGGATGTTGTTTGTGCTCCTCACATATCGACAATTCGGGGCATTCACTTATTGACCATATATGCTCCTTTTGTCTTCATAATATGAGGTGAATGTTTCAAGCCAAATGTCATCATTCTAGTTGAGTTTCATGTCGTGACTTATAATCATGTCACTATTTCATTGCATTTCATTGATTATCAGTCGCAAATTACCCAAGTTGTATAAACCATATACATTTTGTCCATTACATATTATTGTGTATTTGAATTTGATCTCACTTTATGTTGATGTTTCTTTCTGGAGAGGGTGACATTGTTGGTGCATAAGGATTAATAGCTTCCTTGTCCACCATTTTATATTGATGTGGGTCCATTGATGTATTCGTTGTCGCTTTAAAGCCATCATGAGATGTTTGCAAGTTTCTTATGTTACTCTGTAAATGGAAAGTCTATGTTCATCATCAAATACTCAAGCTTGTTTCTAATGTGGACTCAAATCAAATCTCTTACTTGAACTAAATCTTTCAAATCATGCTCAAGTTACTTAAGAATTCACATTTGATCAAAATTGAGTCTTTATATCCAATCCAAGTTCATTTCAAATATCAATTATGATTTGAGTAGAAGCCCTCGTTTATTTTTTGTTAAGTTCAAGTTCCAAGCTCAAGTGCAAATGTCCACAAGTTTCTGGTTTGAGTTCAAGTTCTATGTTCTTTGTGATCCCTCAAGTTCGAATTCACATTGAGTCTTCTTGAGTGTTTTGTTCAAGCTCAAAATTCAAGTTCACTTTTTGTTTAAGTCCTTAATATTTTCAAATAGAAATTTCGGCAGCACTCCGGCGTCGTCCCCGCGTAGGGGGCTGCCTCGGAGTGTGTAAGGCCTTCCCGCCTGCCAAGAAAGGCAGTCACGGTAGGTGTCGAGTGACACCGCGGCCGCAGTTTTATTCCCCGCTCGCTAAAAAAAGCGGTCACGGGGTCTTTGAGCGCAGATTTAAAATATAGCATTTTTTTCCCCCCTAAAAAGCAGTGACGGGTACTTAATTAAAACAATTTTTTTTACAAATAACAAATTTCCCCGCCTGCTAAGAAAAGCAGTCACGGGTACTTATATTTTCATGCATACGAATTTCCCCGCTCGCTCAGTGCGTCACGGGTACTTAAGTTTTTCCTCGCCCGCTAAGAAAAGCGGTCACGAGTACTTATTTCATGCACAAAAAAGTAAATACTAATTTTTTTTACCTTGGGTATGCAGCAATCGAGGCGGCGACGGCGGATGACGGCGACGTAGGAACCTGCGATGCATAATTTCAAAAAAAAATTTATTATTTGTGCAAATTAATTAATCATTTTTTTATTTACTTTTTTTATTTTAAAAAAATGTAGAGAGAGAAAAAAGAAGGAAGAGAGCTCTCTTTCTAGAGAGAGAAAGAGAGGGAAAGAGAGAGAAAGAAGGATTTTTTGGGTTTTTTTTAGTGGAATGGGCTTAGAGCGTGTAGGAAATTGGGGGAGTGAGGTTAGAGAGAGAAAATCTCTCTTTCTCTAATTTTTAGAGAGAGAAAGAGAGAAGGAAACTCTCTTTCTAGAGAGAGAAAGAGAGAGAGGGGAAAGATGGAATTTGAAGGGAATTTGTGTAGAGTGGGTTTAGGAGGTGTAAGGAAGTGAGAGAGAGATTTAGAGAGAGAAAATCCCTCTCTTTTCAATTTTGGAGAGAGAAAGAGAGAGTGTGCAATTTTTTTCTCCCTCTAGGGAAGGAATTTGGAGGTATGGTGGAGAGGGAAGATGTTTGGGGTGGAGAGACGGAGCTATTCATGAAGAAATTTCACTCTCAGAGAGAGAAAAAATTTCTCTCTCTCTAGGTTAGAGAGAGAAAATGAAGGACGAAAATTTTTTTTTGTTGGAAGGGTGTAGGAAGTGTAGGGAAGTGTTTTTTGTGAAGGAATGTGGATGTGGTTTGGTGAGTGGATGTGAAGATAAAAAATGATTAGGGTTAGGATTTGGTGTAGGTTTGAGAAAGAGAGTTTGGAGGAGGAAGAAGAAGATGAAGGAGAGGAAGGAGAAGGGAGGGGAAGAGAAAAATGGAAGGAAATGAAAGGAAATGTGGAGGGAAGATGAGGGAAGATGAAAAATGGAGAAGAAAAAAGAAGAGGGAAGGAGGAAGAAGAAGATGGAGAAGAAGAAAATGGAGGAAGAAGAGGAAGAAGAAGACCTTGAATGGAGAAGGGAGGAGGAGTTACCTTGCTTGGAGAGCTTGGAGGGAGGCCGACGGCTTGGAGGGCGTGAGGGAGAGGGAGGCGTGAGATTGATCGTGAAAATGAGGGAGGGGATCGGTTAGGAGAGTGTTATGAGAGGGTTTAAGTGGGGGTATTTTAGGGATTTTTGGGAATTTTTTATTTAGAAAAATTCATTTTTTTTTTATTTAAAACCTCTCTTTCTCTCCCTCTTTTTTCAAAAAAAAAATTTTAATTAGATTGCACAAAAATAAAAAAAAAAATTTAATTTTGCATCGAGTTGGTCGTCGCGTCGTCGCTCGCACAAGTCGTCGTCTTGATTCGCGCGCCCAAAATTTAATTTTTCGCCGACCGACGACCCCTACCAATATGGGTGTCGATCGTAGCTGTTTCCGTTGCTCCGGACGCATCGGCGCTGTCCGTTTCGCGAACGGAGGTCGTCTCGACGATTTTGGGTTTTCGGTCGACACGCGTCGGGTGAGTTTTTGCGCGATTTCGATCTCTTTCTCTTTTAAAACCCACCTTGCGCGGTCGACTCGACCCGACACTAGTATGAGGGTCAACAGTGTAAAAAATAATGGATAGCTTGGTTTGTTTATGGAGATTGTGTAAGAATCTTTAACATAAAATTATAAATCCGATAAATGTATTTGTTGTGAAATTGTCGAACTTTATAGTTTCTTAAGGAAGTTGCTCTTATGGGCAATATTGTTTTATTTGAACCATCACCTACTTTTTTGGGTGGCTTGATGATGAGGACATCAACAGGAGATTTCGGCGTGTCTGTCATCGGAGGAATCGTAGATCGACGACTACGATTTAGAGTCTTTATTTATGATGCATTTATGTATTTTATTTATATTTATATTCTAGTTTACCATTGTATCCCCGAGAGGGATTAGTTTATGTTATAGTCCCGAGGGCATTTGAGTCTTTATGTTTTCTTTTATTTTAAGGCCTATATATAAGGTCCCTCAGTATTGTATGAGATGATGATTAATGAATGAAATTTCAGCCTTTTGCTTTCTTTTCTTTGTGAGCTCTTGAGAGAAGAGAGAACCCTAGGAGAGGGCCAAAGTAATACCAGACAAACGCCAGAAGAGTCCGGGTTCTCGGTTTCCCCTTCCCCTTTCTCTTCCCCACCCCTTTTCTCCTCACCAAGCCGCGGGCCACCTTTCCCCCAGCCCCTACCATCGGCCACCCACACCCCTCCCCCATCTCCACCCAAACCGACGGCCAAATTCCCCATCCCTACCCCAAACCGTCGGCCAAATTCCCTACCTCCACCCTACACACGCTGGCCAAACCCAGCTCCTCCACATCAAACCACCGGCCTCCCCCATCACATCCGAGCCCTTGATCCCCATCCAAAGCCTCCGGCCTACGCATCCCTAACCCCTTTATTCCCCTTCAATTAACCCTTTATTACTTTCCTAATTTAGCCTTTATCTAATTTGGAAAGTTTCTTATTTCAAATTCAAATGAATTCGAAATTTAAATTATTTCCTAATTAGCCTACACTTATTTTGGAAGCTCCCCTAATTGATTTCCATTTTGAAATTAATTAGAATTTAATTCCAAATTTTACATTCATTGTATTAGACATATTATTGAATATGGACACTTTCCAAATCCCTCCCCTCTCTCTCTTGGCTGGCCCCCTCCTCTCTCTTCTTAATTAAATCACTTTCTTTTATTGCCTTAAATCAAAGCCCCATCAAGATGTGTTGCCCCCTCCTTCCCCCAATTAGAGGGAATTTAAATTTCAAATATTTCCCTCCTTTCCACCCTTGAAATCTGAAATTAAATATTCAGAATTCGGAATTGCTTCTTCTCCCTTCTCTAACTCTAGAGCTGAAATTAAGAAGCCCCTTCCCCTAGCCTCGACCAACCTCTCCAACCCCCCCCTCCCCCCCCCTTCTTCTTCTTCTTCTTCTTCTTCTTCTCTTCTCAATTATTTCATACACCTCAAGGAGTAAGCTACACCATCGGCTTTATCCCCATGAATGACCGATCCTGAAAGAGACCACATATTTGTGTATGATCTTCAAGGAAGAGTAGATATTCTCCGGTCTCCCTTCTTCAACCTCAATTTGGAGATTGACAACACCGTCGATGGCTATGTCGACCGGATCCTCTTCACTTTGACATCTGCCATCGACGAACACCGAGTCTCCGGACAGTGGCGAGTTATTTGACATTAACCGATTTCCTCCCCTCCGATTAACTTTTTGTTGGGCAATACCGCAGGTGTTTTTTGTCTTTTGGTGGCATTCTTAAGTTTGTTAAAATTATCCTTCCATTAAAACCACCTCAGGAGTGAAGAGAGGGGAACTCAAGGTGAAATTTCTATTTGTTAAACGGTGGATTCTTGTTGTTTATGCCTCTAGCTTTACTATAAGTTTGTTATTATTTTAAATTATCATGTTAATCTTTCTTGTAACTACATACCAAACCGCAATTACAACTAAGAAATCATATAATCTAATATTGTGAAACATTAAATTTAAAATTAGCACGCTTAACAAATTTTTATTAAGTTCCTGCAATTCCTATTATGTTTCACATCATCTTGGTATCAGAGCATGGTTGTGTCTTAGTTGCATTCTATGATTCTTCGCTTGTTTTTGGTAGACGTCATAGCTTGCATCCACCTCCATACATCATCTTTACATTATTATTGTGTCTGCATCAGTCACCTAATTTGAGTCAATAGACCCCGAGCAAATTCAACATATTTTAGACTTAATTGTAGGTCTGTTAGGAACTTTGACCCAAAAGATTAGAGAAACCCAAGGAGAGTTGGCTGACTTTAGACGATAAGCTGGAGAACGTTTAGACCACATTGAAAGACTAGGAAACCATACGATTTATACCCCTTCTAGGCCTCCTTCTCCTTATATTGAGGAAGCATGAGCTGAGTGTGGACCTCTTCGAGACCCTTACCGTCAAAACCATAGGCCCAATCAGGAACCCATAGGTCATGACCCAAATTGGAGTGACAATGACGCTTAGTTACTTAAGAACATCCGCATAGATACCCCTTCCTTTGATGGTACCCCTAAGTTTTTTTGGATTGGATTAAAGGAATGAATAATTATTTCAAGTGGTATAATATTTCAGAAGATAGGAAGTTAGGTTCGCTAAAATAAAGCTTACTGGTAGAGCTAGTCAATATTGGACAAACCTAGAAAATGTGCGTGAAGCTCGAGGCGAGTACCCCATCGCTGACTAGTGAGCTATGAAGCAAGAGCTCAAGCAAAAATACCTCCCTCCGTCCTACTACCCCAAACTCTTAGATAGATGGAATAGACTGACTCAGGGTAGTAAACCCGTGAAAGATTACATTTCTGCCTTTGATGATTACATGATTCGTTGTAGTGACCAAGAGACCACTACACCTGCCTAAATCCTATCTATGTTTAGAGCTGGCCTTAGGGAAGACCTTCGTAACGAACTTTTCGCTAGAGAAGTTACCACTTTGGAAGCAGCTTGCAATTTTGTACTTGATTTAGAAGAATCTAGGACTCAGTCAATGTTTGAGGATGCACTTTTGATCAAATAGAGATGTTTCCAAAGAAACATATTTTTTTTACTTATGATTGAGAAATAAAATCATACTCTAAGGCAACTATATTATCTTTTCTTTTCAAATGAAAGTGTAATCATATATATTCAAAATCTTATTGATGTGAAACATAATAGGAATTGCATGAATTTAATAAAAATTTGTTAAGCTTGCTAATTTTAAAATTAATATTTCACAAGATTAGATTTTAGGATTTCTTAATTGTAGTTGTGTTTTGGCATGCAGTTACAAGAAAGATTAATAGGACAATTTAAAATAACAACAAATTTACAGTAGAGTTAGAGGCATAAACAACAGAAATCCATCGTTTAACAAATAGAAATTTCACCTTGAGTTCTTCTCACTTTCACTGTTGAGGCGGTTTTAGCGGAAGCATAATGTTAGCAAACTTAAAGATGCCACTAAAAGACAAAAAATGCATGCAGTATTGCCCAATGAAAAGTTAGCATGAGGGGAAGAAGTTGGTGGATGTCCAATAACTCGCCACTATCCGCAGATTTGGTGCTCGTCAATGACAGACGTTAAAATGAAGAGAATCCGGTCGACTTAGTCGTCGATCTCCAAGTTGAGGTCGAAGAAGGATGATCTCAACACGTCTACTCGTCCTTAATGATTGTATACGAATTCGTGGTCTCTTTCAGGATCGACCATTCATGAGGAGGTCGGGTTGTGTATCTTCTTCCTTGGGGGTGTATGAAATAATGGAGAAGAGAAGAAGAGGAGGGGGGGGGGGGGAGGTTGGAGTGGTCGGCCAAGACTAGGGGAGGAGGTCTCTGATAGGAAATACTTGTATTCACAAGTGTTTCTAGCCAAAATCAGTAAACTGCTGCAGTTTTAGTGCTGTCCACAGCAGAAATCAGCCACAAAACAGTGGAAAAATAGCAAATCGGAGAGAAAACCGTGGAGAAAAGACTTGTATTTTACTAATAGATGCAACAGAATAGAAAAGATACAATTGATCCTCAATTCGAGAGGAGGATCGAACTCTCCCAAATCTCTAGACGCCGATAGAGCCCAAAGAAAACCTAAATCTAAGAGATCTCAAATTTCAGCCCAAATTCAAGATACTCAAACCCAAGGAAAACCAACTATTTAATGCATACCAATCAAAAGGAATTCCCTAAATAGTCCCTACATTCAAATTTCTCTCTTAAACCCCCAAAAAATCCTTCCTAAAACGCTCCCGTGGAGCTTGCGTGCTTGCGGCTGACGGAAGAGGCGGAGACGTTCGCCCGTTCTCCGCCTGGACCGGTCCCGCGTGGACCGGCTGTACCGGTCTAACAATACTCCCCTCCCAAAAATCCACCTTGTCCTCAAGGTGGAGATATGCTCATGTTCCGATGGAGGTGGAAATCCTTGAGGTGACTGAAAGTCCTTACTGTATTGCGTAACCAAGGGCTGCACGGAAAGAGAAACATCCCCTCCCTCCTCCAATCTTATCGCATCCAACCTGTGTAGTCCCACAACATAATCTTCCCCCGCCTCTTGTATGTCCCTAACCATGGTCTTAAGTGATGTCATGACTTTGGATAGCCCTGCATCTCCCCTTATAACCACCTTTTTCCCATCCACCATTAATTCCATCGTGAGTGCTCCCCAATTTTTTTTGGTTTCCCCCAAAGTTTGCAACCATTTCATTCCCAGGATGACATCCGTACTTCCCAACTCTAGTGGGAGAAAATCCTCCCTTACTTGAATCTCCTGAATGGTCAACACCACTCATCTACAGATCCCATGGCCTTTCTCCACCTTCCCTGTACCTAGGGCTGCAAGCGAACCAAACGTTCGACGAACTACTCGTTGTTCGGTTCGATTAAATCTCGTTTGTGATCGTTTAATTAACTAAACAAACAAACTTGAACAATATTTTAAATACTCGATTTTTAAATAAACAAACTTGAACACTAATACGTTCAGCTCATTTATGTTCGTGAACAATATCATTTGAAGTTCATGAACAAGCTCGACATTAAGCTTGATAAGAAGGTCGATAAAAGCTCGATTCGTGTTCGATTTTGAACTCGTGAATAAGCTCGATAAAATTAATTAATATTTGACTATATAATTAATAAATATAAATAATAATTGCCTTTATTATATAGACAATTGATTTTATTATAAATGTGTTTGTTCATAGATATGTTCATGAACGTGTTTGTTTGATAGTTAAAAAAATTCGTTGAAGATGTTCACGAACAAGCTCGATAAGCACTAAACGAACGAACATGAATTGAACATGAACCGAACATGAACACTCATTAATTTAAATAAACCAAACATGAACACAAACAATAAAGCTCGAACAAATATGAACCAAACTTGAACAAGCTGATATTAAATGAACACAAACATGAACACTCACATACTCGACTCGGCTCGGTTCGTTTGCAGCCCTACCTGTACCCATCATCACTCCATATCAACCGGTGTCCACCAACTTCACTCCTAATTGGTCAACGACCTGAGTGGAAATGAAATTGTGGGTAGCCCCACTATTAATTAGCACAACTACCTCACGGTCAGCTATCTCTCCTTTCACTTTCATAGTGTAACTCGGAGTGAATCACACTACTGAGTTCAGAGAGACTTCTGCCACATCCAGGTGCAACTTCTCCTCCTCCTCTCCAGATCTGCTCCCACCTCCCTCCTCGTCTTCACAGACAAGGAGAACCTGAGGAGTTCGGTCCTTGCACCTATGCCCTGGCATGTACTTCTCATCACATCTGAAGCACAACACCCCTTTGTTCTCTTATCTTGTATCTCCTTCTCTGTCAGCCTCTTGAAATTTTCCTCACTCCCTCCTACTGGCTTCTCCCGGGTGGTCTCATTATTGTTGCCTGATGCAGGCCCCTTAGGTGCTAGAAGAGTGGTCGTCGTCCTGTAAGAGCCTCCTGAGCAGTTTCCTCGAGCCTCTCTTTCTGCTTTCTTCTGATCTTCTACCAACTGCGCCAGCTCCATAGCCTTTCCCAGGTTTCTCGGCTCCAGTACCCTGACTGCTGTTCGGATCTCTGGTTTCAACCCCTTCATGAAGTTCCCTTCTAAGGCTGACTCTGAAATGTGATCCAATCTGCTAGCTAAGTACTCAAACCGATCCCGATAATCTGCCACAGTTCCTTCTTGAGTCAGGGCAAAGAACTGCTCATAGAAATCTCCTCCCCCATCGGCTCGGAAACATTCTAATAGACAGTCCTTGAACTCCCTCCAACTCCGTATGGGCTCCCTCCTGTCACTCCACTGGTACCATGCCAAAGCCTTTCCTTCCAGACACAATCCTGCCGCCGTAAGCTTCTCATCCTCCGTCAACCTGTTGATTGCAAAGTAACGCTCCACCTTGTAGATCCAGCCATGGCCGTCTTCCCCGTCGAAAACGGGCATCTTCAATTTCCTCACCTTGGGATCTCTCCGGTATCCTCCATAACCTCCCATTCCTCGAAGAGGAAGTGCTTCCCAAGTGTCCCGGTCCTCCCTCCGATGATGGTATCCGAATCCGTCGTCATATTCCCCTCTTCCCCTTTCAAAATCAGCACCTCGATGCTGAAATTCTTTTCTTTTTCCGCCAAAATCTGCACTTTCGTCGTATTCCCCTCTCCTATCTTCAAATTCCGCACCTCAACGCTGAAATTCAGCACCTCGACGCTGGAATTCCTCTCTTCTACCGCCAAAATCAGCACCTCTTCGATCATTTCCCATGCTCATCTCCTCTCTAGAAAGTGGCTCTAGAGGTGGCATGTCGTCCTCTCCCTCAAGGATCTCTACTGCCGGATTCCTCCTCCCCCCGAAGCGGGTTCGGATTTCCTCCTACGCCATGGTCGCCGATAGTTTCTCTTGCTTCCGACGCCGTCGGATTAGACTTCATCTCAAGTAATTTCTTCATCATCTCTTCCATGGCCGTGAACTTCCCATCCAACCTTTCATTATTGGCGGTGATTTCAAGGAATTTTTCCTCCAAATCTGATTTTAATTGGCCAAATTCGCCTTCTAGGACTTCGATCTTCTTTCCGGCCATTTTTCTTTCTACGAGCACAGGAAATCTTCCTTCGAATGCCAAAAAAAAAACCGCTGAAATTTCAGGATTTCAGCCGCCGATGGTCCTAGAACGATGCTCTGATACCAATTTGATAGGAAATACTTGTATTCACAAGTGTTCATAGCCAAAATCAGTAAACTGCTGCAGTTTTAGTGCTGTCCACAGCAGAAATCAGCCACAAAACAGTGGAAAAATAGCAAATCGGAGAGAAAATCGTGGAGAAAAGACTTGTATTTTACTAATAGATGCAACAGAATAGAAAAGATACAATTGATCCTCAATTCGAGAGGAGGATCGAACTCTCCCAAATCTCTAGACGCCGCTAGAGCCCAAAGAAATCCTAAATATAAGAGATCTCAAATTTCAGCCCAAATTCAAGATACTCAAACCCAAGGAAAACCAACTATTTAATGCATACCAATCAAAAGGAATTCCCTAAACAGTCCCTACATTCAAATTTCTCTCTTAAACCCCAAAAAAATCCTTCCTAAAATGCTCTCGTGGAGCTTGCGTGCGTGCGGCTGACGGAAGAGGCGGAGACGTTCGCCCGTTCTCCTCCTGGACCGGTCCCGCGTGGACCGGCTGGACTGGTCCAATCCATTGGATCGGTCTAACAGTCTCTTGAATTTTCAGCTTTGGTTTAGGTGGGTGGGTGGGTGTGGGGGGGGGAATAAATTAAAGTCTGAATATATTTCTGAATATAATTTCAGATTTTATAATTGGAAAAAGAGGGAATAATTTGAAATTCAAATCTACTTTAATGGGGGACTGAGTGGGGCGGTCAACCTTGAAGAAAGGGTGTTGATTAAGAGTATTAATAGAGATAATTAATTGGGAGAAGAGAGGGGAGAGATGGGGCCGACCAAAAGAAAAGGGAAGGGGGGATTGTCCGCATTCAATGAATGTGTCTAGGTGTAATGAATGTTGAAATTGGAACGAATCCCAATTTAATTTTAGATTCTAAGGGATTGGGGAGGCTTCCTAAAATAGGTTTATTAATTAAGAAAGGTTTTGAATTTCATTTGAATTCAAATTAAGATACTTTTCAAATTAATAGTAAAATAAATTAGGAAGGTGTTTAAGAGGCAATTTGAATTTGAAACAACGGTTTGTGGAGAAGGAGGGGGTGGCGGCTTGGGCTTGGGCTAGGTAGGCCGGTGGCTAAGGGAGCTGGACCTAGGTTCGGTGGGGGATGGAAGGGCTGTCGTGGGCTTGAGGCGGAGGGGGGAAGGGGGCCAATGGGTATGGGTGGAGGGGAGAGGAGTGGCCGAACTTTAGGGGATGGTGTGGGTGGATGGCGGTGTGGGGGTGAAGGAAAGGTGGCCGGCGGCTTGGTAAGGAGAAAAGGTGGAGGAAGAAAAAAGGGGAAGGGGAAACCGAGAGCCCGGACTCTTTCGGCGGCTATCGGGTATTGCTTTGGTCCTCTTCTAGGGTTCTCTCTTCTCTGAAGAGCTCACAAAGAAATGAAGAACAAAAGTTGAAATTTCATTCATCAATCATCATTTCATACAATAGGGAGGGCCATCATATATAGGCCTCAAATAAAAGAAAAACACAAAGACTCAAATGCCCTCGGGGCTACAACATAAACTAATCCCGCTTGGGTTTACAATAATAAAACATGACATAAATAAAAATAAAATACATAAATGCATCATAAATAAAGACTCTAAATCGTAGCCATCGATCTATAATTCCTCCGATGGTAGATATGCCGAAATCTTCTGCTAATGTCCTCATCACTTATAGTCCAATAAACACTCAAGGAACTCTTCCTTAGGCAATTTAATTTCAGATTTTATAATTGGAAATGGATGGAATAATTTGAAATTCAAATCTACTTTAATGGGGGACTGAGCGGGGCGGTCAACCTTGAAGAAAGGGTGTTGATTAAGAGTATTAATAGAGAGAATTAATTAGGAGAAGAGAGGGGAGAGAGGAAGCCGGCCAAAAGAAAAGGGAAGGGGGGTTGTCCGCGTTCAATGAATGTGTCTTGGTGTAATGAATGTTGAAATTTGAACGAATCCCAATTTAATTTTAGATTGTAGGGGATTGGGGAGGCTTCCTAAAATAGGTTTATTAATTAGGAAAGGTTTTGAATTTCATTTGAATTCAAATTAAGATACTTTTCAAATTAATAATAAAATAAATTAGGAAGGTATTTAAGAGGCAATCTGAATTTGAAACAACGGTTTGTGGAGAAGGAAGGGGTGGCGGCTTGGGCTTGGGCTTGGTAGGCCGATGGCTAAGGGAGGGGCTGGACCTAGGTTCGGTGGGGGATGGAAGGGCTGTCGGTGGCTTGAGGCGGAGGGGGAAGGGGGCCAACGAGTATGGGTGGAGGGGAGAGGAGTGGCTGAACTTTAGGGGATGGTGTGGGTGGATGGCGGTGTGGGGGTGAAGAAAAGGTGGCCGGCGGCTTGGTAAGGAGAAAAGGTGGGGGAAGAAAAAAGGGGAAGGGGAAACCGAGAGCCCGGACTCTTCCGGCGGCTGTCGGGTATTGCTTTGGTCCTCTTCTAGGGTTCTCTCTTCTCTCAAGAGCTCACAAAGAAATGAAGAACAAAAGTTGAAATTTCATTCATCAATCATCATTTCATAAAATAGGGAGGGCCATCATATATAGGCCTCAAATAAAAGAAAAACACAAAGACTCAAATGCCCTCAGGGCTACAACATAAAACTAATCCCTCTTGGGTTTACAATGGTAAACCATAACATAAATAAAAATAAAATACATAAATGCATCATAAATAAAGACTTTGAATCGTAGCCATCGATCTATAATTCCTCCAATGGTAGACACGTCGAAATCTTCTGCTATTGTCCTCATCACTTATAGTGCAATAAGCACTCAAGGAACTCTTCCTTAGGCAATTTAAATAAAATATGATGTTCTTTAATTCTTGGCTCAGGGAACTCTAAGCTAAATAATTTGACTTTAAGAAACTCACCACAGATTTTTGGACTCAACCATTGGAGTTTACAATTTAATTTGCTTACTCAAATTGTATAATAAAGATCTCGAAAATATCCAAATTACATACTTCATGAACTAAGAACTCATTACTTGACAAGTCAATAATTCTTAAATGCTCAGGTTAACTATTGATGCGTTATGTCTTGTAGTTAACACCTAATTTTTTAGTTTAATATTTGACAACTTTCTAGTCAAAAACCTTGAGATGTCTGCTTCTTAGATGAAAAATAAGATAAATTAATATCCTAAATGCATCCTCAACTGGTTAGACAAGTGGCGGACTAATCTAAGTAGATGACTAAAAGTTAGTACTACTTAGAGGCTATGTCTAAAAAGTGTGAGACTACCATGTACAAGGGTGCAAGGCCCTTAGGAAGTTGGACAATATACACGTTATGAAGCAATACCATAACACTAAGCATGAGTTTCATACAAGGAAGGTTATGAACTTTATAAATAATGTGTGAGAAAAAATTGGAAGAATAGATTAAGTAATTATATTAGAGGGATGGTAAGAGTAGCATTCATTAAATATATGTTAGTGGAAATTAGATTAATGTGGCTTGGCCGTGCAGTGAAGGTAGAAGGTTCATATATAAGGCATTTAGATAATAGTATTGTTGAAGGATTAAAAAAAAGGCTGACAATAAATAATTTTGATAGAAATTGTGCAAAATTATTAGCTTAAAATAGTTATAACATTATGTGCTAAGTAGAGAAGGTTGATCATGATGATGATTTGAAGTCCACGGTGCGCCTTTTAGTTGGCGCAATTCATGCAGATTTTAACTTTTTTTTTTCCTCAATAAATTAACCAACTTGGTCCTAGTTAGTATCATTATTCGTGATCCTGGCCTAAAATGTCACCAATTATATTTTCTGTCATCCATGCAGGACCCGCCTGAGGATGCTGTTGTTTCCATCTGTGGACATGTTTTCTGCAATCAGTGCATTTGTGAGCATCTAACAGGAGACGACAACATTTGTCCCTCGGCGAACTGTGGAGAAAAACTAAGTGGTGGCTCTGTATTTTCTATGGACACCTTAAGAAGTTGTCTGTCCGAACAACCAGGGCTTTGCCTTTTCCCTGATAATCCCATTTCCGTGGAGCATGGGCCTGAAATTTTTAAAGAAAGCCTCTGCACTGGTTCTTCAAAGATAAGGGCTGCCCTTGAGATCCTTTGTTCTCTTCCTCTTTCCAAAAGTTCACCTTCACTTTGTAAATCTGCTAAGTCATATAATGAATCCTCTATCTTCTTAGAAGATACAGTCAATACAAATTCATTAGGTTGTTCATTTGATACTTCTGCTGAACAGTCTAATCATGAAACTTCAAATGTAAAGAAAACAGAAAAAGCCATAGTTTTCTCCCAGTGGACTAGAATGTTGGATTTGCTGGAGGTTTCCTTAAAAGATTACCACATATTGTATAGGAGACTAGACGGAACAATGTCTGTCGCAGCTAGGGAGAAAGCCATCAAAGATTTTAACATGCTTCCAGAGGTTAGCAAATATCCCTCGTTTTTCCTCACTGTAATGTTTTCATTAGTCATACGATGTTTTTGTACACCTCACCTGTTAACCATGAATCATTTAATTATGTTTTTCGGAACACAACTTTTTCCAGGTAACTGTCATTATTATGTCACTGAAAGCTGCAAGTCTGGGTTTGAACATGGTTGCAGCTTGTCATGTTATTCTTCTAGATCTATGGTGGAACCCTACAACTGAAGACCAGGCAATTGATAGAGCACACCGTATTGGACAGATAAGGCCTGTAACAGTTTCTCGGTTGACTGTGAAGGACACTGTTGAAGATCGTATATTGGCTCTCCAGGTATTTGTTCTTTCTAAATTCTAACGTTAAATATTGAGAGGTTGAAATGTTTATAATCTGTCTAAAACAATAGCCACTTGATAAGTTCAGACAGCTGCTAAAAAAAACATCAATTGGTTTTAACTTTTAATGTTCTAAAGTGGGATTCTAACTTGAGTCATCTATGTGTCATGCATGCATATATATTTACATATAAAAATTACAAGTTCTGATTTCATTTCGGGTCAATTTGATTTTGAGCCAGGTCGATCCGATCTACCGAAGGCTTGAAATTGGATAGAAAAGAATTTTAATTCAAAATTTCAACTCATCGCTCGACTAATTTGCTTCGATTCAAGTTTGATACAAGCCAAAAAAATTGTTTGTTTTTGGAGCAATATTCAAACTTGAAACTATACTCAACATGCTAACAAGTTCAGTATAATGGAAAACTTGGCCTCACCTTGTGTTCACAAACTCCTAGCTTATAAATGTAACTGGTCGCTTGCATCCAAACCAAATAAAGTACATCGCATGATCTATATAGTCAATTCTCCCTTATGGAGAGATCAAAATAAACATTTAACATCATCTGTTTAACTATGTACATAGTACATGTGTGCCTTGCATGTTATCTTGTGCAAATATCGAAGATGAAGTCATCAGTTGTATGCAATAAGGTCATAAATGCAGTTAATTGTAGAATTTTATTCAACCAATAATCAGTTTTATGTTAATGGTATTGATAATCAGTGATGGAGCAAGAAAGTTTTTTTGTTTGTGGGTACATAAACTAATTTTATTACTAATAGAAATATCAAATGCTGAGCCTTGTTAATAAATATTTTTTATATATAAAGATATAATGAGCCCGTGCCCACTCATGCCCCTTCTTAAATTTGCTCTTATCCATAATAATGTACTTCTCATAAAGAATTCAATGACATTTTAATCATAAAATTATTAGAATCATGAGCAAAGATATGGCTTCCCATTTTATTTTTCATAAATAAATCCCAAGAAATCATTAGAAAAAAATCAGAACGCAAAGACAAGCAATCATATGAAAAGAAAATCAAATAATTAATAGATCACGGAAAGATGGATGTTTAGCAAATTGATTGTTACTTGAATCTTATGCAAATACTTCTCCAATTTGAACTTTTCAAATCTCTCGGTGCTTCTCCATGTTCGTCCCTCTTGTGACATCTCTAGTATAATATATCTAGAACTTTGGGGCTTCTATGGATTTGTTTGGGACGGCTTTCTTCCTGCTTCTTGAAGCGGCTTTTTAGTGCAAAAATTTTAATTATTGCACTATAAATCCGCCTTACGAAGCAATCAGAAAGCCGTCCCAAACGAAGCCTATAATTACCCAATATATAGATGAATAATTCAAAAAATTGATTAAGATAATAAGTAACCTCTAAAATATCTTAAAATAAATGAATAAAATTCGTAATTATCTACTTAACTAAATAAGTGATGATATAAATAAGTGATGATATTATCTTGGATCAATTGTTCAAAGTGATGGTGAAATAGATGGGGATATTATCAGCAGAATTCAAGTTGGATGGTTGAAGTGGAGGAATGCATCGGGCTTGTTATGTGATAGAAATGTACCCCTCAAACTTAAAGGAAAATTCTATAAGATGGTAGTGAGGCCTGCAATGCTTTATGGTGCCGAATGTTGGCCATTAAAAGAGAAGCATAATACTAAGTTAAGTGTGGCAGAGATGAGAATGCTCAGGTGGATGAGTGGCTTTACCCTTAGAGATAGGATACGAAATGAGCATATACGTGAAAAGGTTGGAGTAGCTCCAGTAGAAGATAAAATTAGAGAGAGTCGCCTTAGATGGTTTGGTCACATAAAACGACGGCCTTTCGATGACCCGGTTAGGAGAGTAGAGGTATTAGATTTGACTTATGTTAAGAAAGGTAGGGGTAGACCTAAAAAGACTTGGTTAGAAAATATTAGGAATGACCTTTCTTTATTAGGTTTAAATGAGAATTTGACTTTTAATAGAACACAATGGAGAAAAAGGATTCATGTAGCCGACCCCACGTAGTGGGATAAAGGCTTGATGTTGTTGTTGTTGTTGTTGTATAACACAAACAGGCCACACCATTACCCCCTAAACCATGTATGTCTTGGGTGATTTATTTAAGCATTCTGAACGGCTAGAGATCAATTTTCTTTTACGCTGGACTTTCACCGTGCTCGTGGTTATTGTTTGAAGTGATGTTGTCTACATTTTCATTTTATTATTTTATTTTATAGGAGAAGAAACGAAAGATGGTTGCTTATGCTTTTGGAGAAGACCAATCTGGAAGCCGGCAGACTCGTCTAACAGTGGATGACCTGAAATATCTGTTCATGGCGTAACACACCATCATTCTCTACGCAAGGTTTGACCGTTTTGACTTGCTAAGCAGTCAATGATAGTGGTGGATCCTTTAACCTAGGATTATTTCTTTTCTTTGCCTTGGAGGCTCTTTGTAGAAATATAGATAGGTATAGCTTTTAGTCAAAATATCAGCCAATCAAGTCATTCAATTTCAATAAGATACATGTAAAGCCCTTGTAGAGCCTGGATTCACCCCACGATTGAAGTACCAGTTCCCCATTATTTGATTTGATTTTTCTTTGGCTATGATTGTTGGCAGGAAGCAGATAGGGGATACTTGCATTTTCAATTCTTCAATTAGATCATTGATACCTATTCTTTGTATATGTTTGATGCTTATAATACCAATTTAACTTGATGGCTATTCTCACCGCTTCCTTTTTTGGGATTTTTAACATCTAAAATTATTGAAAATACATATTCAACACCTAAACTTCTATATTTACTAATATACCACATAAAATCCTCATTTCCTTCTATTCTACTACTCCATTGAAACAATGAGATACTTGTATTCACTGTGAAAGGATGCCATTGACGGGGAAGACAGTCGCTGATAGTGATTTTTAACGGAAGGTTTAAATGGAATGCTAGAATTGATTAAAAGAAGAGTTTTAGATGTTATATTAGTAAATATAGAAATTTATGTGTTAAATATGTATTTTCAATAGTTTTAGGTGTTATGTATGTAAAAATCCCTTCTTTTTTTTTACTGTCATCATAATCAAAATAGCAGGTTGATCAGTATTCTCTCCATGAGTTCAATCCTTTTCTTCTTCTGCAATTTTCTGTACCTGTGATCAACGTTTTCATGCCCAATAAACTTGTTTTTGCTGCTTGCTTATAGCTCTATGGACAATTTTTTTGACGAGTGATCAACTGCATCAACATTTTGTTAAATAATTGTAAATATATACTTCATTGCTTGGTGGATGGTCGATTCTCAATACTCATACTGTTGAATATAACGTATTCTGACTTGCTCTTCATTTTATCTACGCAAGGCAATTGAGATTGGAACTGTGGAGCCCTCTCAATGGTTCTACCCGGTAAGTGCAATTGTTGAAAGGAACTCTATGATGAACTTTTTAGATTATTGTTTAGTATGATTAATACTAATTTGAGAAATAATCTAATGATTGAGGCAAAGCAAAGGATGCAGGTAAACGCAGAATCAGGCAAGTTTGCTCCTCAACTCATTGTATACAAATATTCATTTTATTGTCATGTAAAGCCAGATTTAGGCTTCATTTGAGACGTCTTTTTTATTGCTTCTTAAAGCAACTTTTGAGTACAAAAATTTTAACTTTTGTACTTAAAAAATATTTTAAGAAGCAGTAAGAAAGCCGTCCCAAACAAAGCTTCAGCCTTGAGGTAATATAATTCAGGCATTGCTTTTGTGGTTTTGGGTTTGACTTTGGTCAAATCACCTTTAACCACAGGTCAAAAGGGTTGACTAGCATTTCTTGACCTATTGAATCTATCATTTCTTGACCTATTAGATAGATTCAAGAATCAATCAAGGGATTCTAGGCCCAATCCTAAGGTTTAAGGGTCAATATTTGATACGACATGAAAACTCGACTCGAACTTCGATTCAAAAATTTCGGGTTAGGGTTAACCCGGACTCGAAATGGGTCGGGTTTAGGGTTCAACAATTCGACCCGTTTCAAAAATCGGGTCATGTTTAAGTTGACCCGTTGACTCGAAATTGATCCATTTTGACCTGTAAACCCATTTTGACCCGGAAACTTGAGATTGACTTGTTTTGACCCGAAAAGTGGAGATTGACCCATTTTGTTACCCGAAAACAAGCAATTTTTTCGCAGCCTCGAGCCATTCGAGTTGTGTCGGGTCCGTACTCGAAGTAGGTCGGGTTAGGGTTCGAAAAATTGACCCATTTATAAAAATGTGTCGGGTTCAGGTTGACCCAAATAGTGTCGAGACAGTTTCCGGTTGAACCGAAATTGACAACCCTAGTCCTTGGGTATATCCTTAGAAGCATTCGAAGGGTAATTTCACACTAAGGTAGGAAAATTTAAGTTTCAAGAATATCTTAGGAGATGGACTTGACCTCATTCAAAAATGAGGTTAACACTCATAGTTGCATGTCAATTCTAGATCTAGGGATCATACATACATAGCTAATCTTATACAGTCTCAAATTATATGCAAATGCGAATGCAAATATACGAGATAAAGATGATTAAATATATCAATTATCAAAGTGAAATGTTCAAATTTTTTTAATGTTGTTTAAATACATGAAAGATAAAAATTTTAAGGGATGGAGGAAGACCCCAATACCTAGAGTGTAGGGTCAAAGGTACTTACTATATGAGAGTGACTCATTCAAGTAACAAGAATTCATGGTAAGGGTGACCCTCCAATGATTGAACTGGATTATGAATATAAAGCTACCTAGACAAATGTGGTATGTCTAATTGTCAAGGGAAATAATCTTCTCAAAAGATCATGATTAGACTAAGAAGATCAATATAGTTAAAAAAAAAAAAACTTAGTAAATAAAGTATGATTAGGAAAGGACTAGTATAATCTCAAAAAGGTCAATGAAAAGATAAATCTAGGTAGAATGTGTGTTCTATACATGACCCTAAAATAAATTCTAAATACAAATACATGATATAATTTGCAAATGACCGACTAGTCGAGACAAGTTAGTCTAAGGTCGACATAGATTAATAAGTATCTCACACAAGTGTATGCACAATTGTTTTAACCTCGATTTTGCTCAAAGTAGCAAGGTTTTAAAAATTGGACTGGTTGAATCAGAAACTGGTTGGCTGATCAGGTCTTTTATCTATGGAATTTGGCTTCGAACGAAACCGTGCGCGACAACATCTAACCGGTTGTTTGATTGTTGAACCGGGGGAACATAACCTATTTTAAAAAACAGCGCGATAAAAAAAAAAAAAACATTTTCGATCCGTTGATTACAAATCAATTGATGCAAAATGAAACCGAAAAGGCGAAAATCCTATTCTATAATTCTATTTCGCTATTCATCTTCTTCCCATTCTAGTCCTTGTATACAAAGTTAAAGTTAATGTTCCCAGTCCAATTTTTATTAGGAAAATTTAGGGATTTTAATTATGAAAAATTGGACAATTAACTAACTTACAATAATCAATTTACGAAATGCTGTCAATAAACTAATTCAAGTATTTTTTAGAATTATTTAATGTTTTCTATAATTAACACCAAAATATAAAAAATATAAAAAATATAAATTAAATTGCAAGAAATATAAAATATTTGAGTAGTTGCATTACATGTCCACTGACCTTAACTAAGTCAACAATGTCATGGGCAACAATATTGAGGTTGATATTCATTTTCTAAGTACAAAAATAAGATATTTTAATATATACAAATATATTTCTCAAGATTCAGACACCCCATAAATATGAAAATTGGACTATATAATCACATACATATAGGGATGATCCATAAATAATTTCCATTTTTCTTGGATTTGTTAAGCATTTTTTATAATTGGTGTAACTATCTATTAATTATAAAAATTATTAAATAAATTTGAAAAAAAATCTAATTATATTTGGTATTTTGGTAGCTTTCCTTAATAATTTTAGATGATTTTCCAACACCAAATTAATGCAATTAAAAGAATTTTTCTTTATTAAACCTAATTTCATATGTTTTAAAAACACTTTGCTTATTAGATGTAAATTTAAAGCTTACTATTTTGTTTTTCAGTTCACAGCTCTAATTTTTGTTTGGCAGCTATTTTTTCATCATTTTTTTTAGAAAAATTGTACTAGGAAGCTGCTTTCTACATCAGCTTTCAAAAAGATTCAATTTTTGAATAGCAGTTTTACAATCATCTAAAAAAAATTTGTAGCTATCCCAACTCCCAAACTTATAAAATTAACTAATGCATTCATTTATTCAAAGCAATCATCTTGTACTTCTAAAATATTTCTTAAGGCTATTTAAGCCATTTTCCTCTATTTAGTTATTGAAATAATAAGTATTTAAGTTATCAAACTTTGGAAATAAACTCTAATAATTACCAAAAATTTAATAAATGTTCAATGTGATGTTCTAAGCTCATGACATCAAATATATGGTCATATTTCTCCAAAAAAAAAAAAAAAAAAAGTCATAAGAAAACATAATTCATTGAAATTATTTTGAAAACCCCAAAATTTTTCACATGAAATTTCAAATGTATAAACAATAGTGGAATTAAAATTCACAAATGAGTTTGAATAATCAAATTATATATTTTAAAATAAACTAAATTTTCTCAAATTTATTTGAGACATTTTTCTAAATTAATATATGTAATAATGATTAAATTACTATAAATAGGAAATTAACTCCAATAATTATGATAAATTTATGGACGGTTCTCTACAAAGTCATAAACTCATGAAAGTAAGGTTTTGTTTGGGACAACTTTATTACTGATTTCTAAAGCATTTTTTAGTTTAAAAATTTCTTAAACTGTAAATTTTTGTATTAAAAACTAAAAAGTTGATTTAGAAAGTCATCCCAAATGAAGCCTAAATATAAGACCATATAATCACAAAATTTATAAAAATTAAATAAAAATTTCCCATTTTTTCCCTGAAGATTTCATTCCATGGATGGCAAGAAAAATCAAATGAAAACAAATGCGAATGTCATAAGAATTTAGATGAAGTTTTCAAGGGATAATTCGTTTTTTAAAATTAAAATATTATGTAAAATATCATGGAGACATTTTAATTAAATATGTCACTCCAAGGAACATCTATGATTTAAATTCCATTTTATTTCGTCATCTAAAACTTTTAAACCAAAAATCTAAAGAAAAACCTTACAAAATTGGCTAATTAAGGCACAAATTTAAGGCATTTGTGTTAGGCTTGGCTAGATGAATGGCCTTGATCATTTGGGAGAAAATTACAGAAGTTAAAGATATACTTATGCTTTAAATTTTTTTAATTATCTTAGGATGGACTAATCGCCCTTAATTACCCTTTCATCCCTAGTTTATTATCTTGGTTTGCTACTGATTTTATTAATTAGATTTGAGGTTAGTTCTTGGCTACTCAATTGGGTCAACCAATCAGGCTTAGGCTTAGGGTTTAAGTTCATGGGATTTCAAATTAGTCGCAATGGGTTAACTAGGATTTGAAGATGATTCAAATATTATTTTATTAATAATCACAAGTCATAAGATGGTTTGGAATATGGCTTGATGCTGTTCAAATATTGTTTGAATGATGATCAAAGATGGCTCAATTATGGTTTAAAGATGGTTCAATAACAGTTTGAAAAGATCATGGTTTGGCTATAGTTTTACTTGGTTCGAAGATCTTTTCATTTGTTTTACTTATTTGAGTGATTTTGCGATTTATCCAGATGTTTGTTATGATTATACCAAAAGAGACGCGTTATAGCGTTCGGATCACATATATATATATATATATATATATATATATATATATATATATATATATGTATGTATATATATATATATATATATATATATATATATATATGTATGTATATATGTATGTATGTATATATATATATATATGTATGTATGTATATATGTATATATGTATGTATGTATGTATATATATATATATGTATGTATGTATGTATATATATGTATATATGTATGTATATATATATATATATGATATGATGGTGTAATAGATAAAATAGTTACAATTTGAGACTAATGATCTTACTATTATGATTGAGAGATCCATCTTTAGTAATCTCTTAGAAGTAATGAAATACAATTCTTTAGAGCTCCCTGATTTATTAACTGTTATTGGAGATGATAGATGATGATGAGAATGAGAGATACTCCAATATGGTTAACATTGATAGAAAGAACACCATATTTAGCATTATTGAATTTGCATTAACTAATATGTTAGAATTTGGAGAATTCTCATTTTGAGTTCTAAAAGATGGATAGAAACAGTAGGCAACATGAAAACTACTTGAATGGCGTCATGAGCTTAAAAATATAGGTTTGGAGAAAGCTTTCATGGATTGCATTGTGAGAGCAGATGTATGGGGCTTATACTATTTTTCTTTATAGATGTTGTCTTTCTTAATCATGAAAAAATACTGACTTTTTATCGAGATGCTTGACTTTGTTGAAGATGAAGATATATATTTTTTACTATGTATGGGGTAGAGTGGCATGAAAGATAACAATAAAAGAGTTGAATATGGACATGACACGTTATGAGGCTAATACCTTGAAGAAAAATGCCAAATGCCTAATATATTGTAATTGAATATGCAACACATTTTATTACCAAACTTATGAAGTCATCTCAGAGTTGTGTGTTGAGTTTGTTGGATAAAGTACCAATATTATGAACAACAAATTATTCAAAGGCAAAAAATTCTTGCCATTGCTGATAGCCAGTGTTTGATATTATCTCAAAGTAAGCAAAATAATTTTATTATTTGGTGAATCTTTAAGTTCTGACATTTTTTTTACAAACGATTGCTCATCTTACATTGATGCATAGAGTTGATAATGAGAATTTCTTTAAGTTTATTATACATATTTCCTACTAAATCTATCATAAATCAAGTTGTAAAGAGGAAAGCAAGTACACCCATTTCTTAAGTGAAAATAGAGTAGTCAATAGTCAACAAAAGCACAATCAGCTGCAAGTTTGTCCATGCCCTCTAATGAAAGGTTGAAGCAATTTTTTGTTGTTGCATAGGAGATAAGAAGTGGCCAAATTAGGTTCGAGCAAAAATTGGATATCCAAATTTTATACAAGCAATATTTGAACCTTAATTGAATCTTACTAGAACATGGTTCAAATATGTTTTGAATATTGATTTAAACCATGTTAACATATGATTCGAATATATGTCCATTGAGAAAGATTTTAAATAAGTATTTGAAAGAAATAAAGTAGAGAAGGGAAGAAGAAGAGTAATGAAATGTAAAACTGGTGTAGCTCAAACTCTATTTCTTTCATACACGTTTCCGTGATACAATATATGATGCAATACACTATAGGTATTAAGCTAGTGGTTGAGATTATCCGGGCAATTGAAGATGAATGGCCTAGATGAAGATTGGCAGGGAATCTTCTGCTTACACCAGGGAAATGATAGTGTGACTTGGCAGAGCAAATGTCGGTGGTTGCCTTATTACTTGATATGTTATTAGTATTTTATGGCCATTAAATGTGGGCATTTTTGTTCAAAAAGCATTTTTGAATATTATCTTTTAAGAAAATATAAGGGGCATATTTCTCAATTTTCATTATTATGAAGCTTATAAAGCCAAATCTCCCATTTAGACGAAAGCGGGCTGGAATCGACCCAACCGGATCTGACCCGACCCAAAATCGGCATAGGAAAAGGATAAGTGCTGCTTCTCTGGCGAGCTTCCTTGTCGAAAATCCATGGCGTCTGCGGCGTTTCCATTGCCGTCAGCAATATCCGGCGTAATTTGCAACAGACCTTTCCTTCGTTGCCCTAGCTTCTTTATCAGAAATTCATGTTTGCGTCCGCGGCCGTTCGCAGGAGGCCGAGCTAGGGCTAACCGCTTCTTTTACCTCACCGCCTCCGCCAAGAATAAGACGAGGTCGCTGCGGGTTCCACCGGTTAGCGGTTATTTCGGGAAATAGTCCTACTGAAAATTTTCTCTTTTCTAGATCTTGCTGAAGTTGATGCTTCTTGCTATTTCGGTAATAGTTATGAGATTTTGTGACTAACTAGAGGCCGGGATGTGGAGATAACATGAAGTGAGAGTAAGCATTGAGTAGGGCATTTAGACATATTCTCAGGAAGAAATTTATGAGCAAAAAGCTACTAGCATCAACAAGAAGAACCAGTGAGAAGCGTGAAAGAAAACTAGCGAGGGACTAGGGAGAGAGTGTGAAGAGAAGAATCACCGCCAAGTAACTTGCTCCAATGGGAGAGAAATTGGGACCAATGTGCGATGAATCAATGATTAGTAGTGAACATTTATACCTAATTATTCTGTAAATACTGATCGAAATTATGAAAGAAGAGACATGATTTTGTTTTGAGACATATTCAACCGTGCAGCACTATGACGTGATGTTGTGAAGTGCAGCACTATGATTTGATGTGGTGAAGTGGAGTGAAACGTCTGTTTTGCTGTGATCTTACTCTTCATAGGCAAGCAATGCATAAGGCCAGCGCTTATAGCAACACCGGTTAAACTAATTGTTGTCTCCCCTACCTTTACTCTAAATTTGGTGGACAAGTAATGTCATAAAACTATTCAGGAACTTCAAATTTTCTCCATTATCACATTTAGATGTGATGGTTGATAAGTGATAACTAGCAGGACACTCTTTTAAACCTCAGGGAGTTAACACTCTTTAAACCTCAGGGAGTTAGGTGAATGCTGTGCTTGAATTTGTTGCTATTCTGTTGCAAGCTCCATTGCCTCTATGCCAAAATTTCCTCTAGCGCTCTCTCTTTACCTGCATTAAGCAGGTCCAATGATAGCCTTTTAGGCAATGTTTGCTTTTATAGCTCGAATGCGCCTGTGGAAAGCCATAGCTAGACATTGTGATGCCATGGGCCCAAGATTTCTTCACCAACCCTTTGCTAGTGTTGTTTTATGACACATCTGCGTTTTTTGTTTTTATATTTTTTATGTATTTTTTGACTAAAAATTTCTTCCATAAGGAATTTCTTTGGGCAGTAAAGTTGATTCAATTCCCTTTAACTTCCTATGATTTTATTTTAACACTCAAGTATTACTCTACTTGAGGAATAATTCCCAACCTATCTCCTTTTGTTTTCCCTCATTTGTTACTGTGTGTAGCGCAAACCTTATTAGGAAAACTAATACTCGCTTTGGGGAAGAGAACGATGTGACAGGATGTCTTAGCTCCTAAATGATTAATTTTTTCTTTCCGTTTTAATAATCTTAACGCTAATTTGGTCCGCCAGACATATTCAAAATTAGCCCTGGCATGATTTGTTTGCCTTGGTTATTTTCTTGAAAAAATATTATAGTATTTCTTTTTTACAATTCCCAATCCCGCCACTAATTATTTCTTGTATATTAATTTAATTTTGATGGAAGCCAATAAAAAAATGCTCCAGTAAAGATAAAAATGGCAAAAACAGTTGGCAAGCTTTTATCTACTATTATCTATGCGCGCATAAACATCATTTATTGTGCAAGAATATTATGATCCTCTCATAGTTTGAGTTCATCAATGCATGAGTTTGTTGTGGTTTATAGTATTTTTGCTTGACTGCATAAATCTTTTGATTATATACTGTAATTTCTATTGGAGAAGCCCAAAATGCAACTTACCTTGTTTTGTGATTTTGAGTTATACAAGCTAAGTGCTTACTTTCTCTTAATGTTACACAATGCAATTTACTTTATTAAAATTAGCTTTTATTATTTTGCTTTAAAAAAAATGATGTGTGCTGCGCTATTCGCTATGCACTATCGCTATGCGAGATTTTGTTCTATGGTGTTCTATTTACTAATGATAAATATGATATTTCCCAAAAAGAACCACTTTATTATATTTCAGAGATCGATTGTCTTGTTTTGTAAAATTTAAAACAGTCCTCAGTGCTTATGGGAATTGATCTCCTACATTTTATTGTGATCAATAAAAATTTGCAATGGAACTGAAGAACTTGATTCTCTTTACCTTGAATGGCATGATGCACAATACGCTATAGTTGATGGAATTTTTTATTTGTCATAGAACCACTTTATTATATTTGGAATTGACAAATTTGTTAGCTTTATGTTAGTATCTGGCCATCTTTTTGTAGGAAACCCTACACCAAAACCTCTTTCCAAAACTGCTAAGCTTTTCTGCTTTCTATCAAGGATTGAAGAAGGCTGAAAGTGTGATAGCTGCAATTCTAATTCTTTGTCAAAGCTCATTTACATTGCCTTTAAGTTCCTGGGACACATTGTTTATTTCTTCTGCAAATGCGGTGCTTTTTTCACCCGACACCAAGGTTCCCCGAACAGGAGAGCTTGCTTTAAGAAGGGCGATTCCTGCCAATGCAAATATGAAAGCTATACAAGTAAATTTTTTTCTGGTCAACACCCTATGAAAAATTTGGTGGCTCTTTAGTCTTACACCTAAGCAAGGAAGCCATTATTTGTTTCTCCTCAGGACTCTTTGGAGGATATTTCATACTTATTAAGAATCCCACAGAGAAAACCTTACGGTACAATGGAAGGTGATGTGAAGAAAGCTTTAAAGGTATATCATGACGTCCTTTTACATTTTCTCTATAGCATAAAAAAGTTCTGCTATTTCTATGATTGTTATCTGTTATAAATTTTGTGAAAAAATGCAGTCTACATTATCGATTCCCCATCCAGGTTCATAGGTCCAACCCTGATGAAATAAGTGGTGAAGCAAGACATTTAATGTTGATTGATTAAGTTGAGAGTGAGAAGATTCATTTAAAAATGATTTATTTTCAGGTTTAAAATGGATAAATAACACGTAAGTGGAATGTTCGTTCATTTCATTGACACTCTTTGAAATATACATGAAATCACAAGGAGAGGCTCACGGTGTTGTAAGCTAATTTATGTTATCTTGTCATGCATATTGTTAAATCCCAACCGTCCCCTAACCCTTGATCCCATGACCAGCATGGGGATCTGTGGGAGGCTCATCTTGATCATGTCAATCTCCTTCCATATTTGGGTGACTGATTTAGGAAGGATTATATTAGTGTAATTATGCATGATCATGTAGTTATTTATTTCTTTATTATGATATCTTATATACATCTATAAAGAGGGATGGTTTTGTGCAATAAAATTAAGCATTTTCCTTCCCCAAGTCTCTGAATTTAACATGGTATCAAAGTATAAGGATACATAATCGGCTTTCCTTGCTATCTCACCATTGGCCTTTATTTGCCGCTAAGGGCTTTGCATTTTCTGCTCCTTGTGTGCTGCTCTTCTTTGGTTTCAAAGACAGAAAATGAGAGTATTCTCTCATACGTTCCTACTTGGGCCGAATGAATAAAGAAGAAGAATGGAGGGGGCGAAGCTGAGCAAGTGGTTCCTCTTGCGTGCATGCGACCTGTCCTAAGGCAAAACGAGGCGCATTAGGTGCTCTCCCTGCGTACGAGTGAGATTGATCGAGCGTTTGGGAATTTCGAGCGGAGCAAAGGTCTTCTACATGCAAGCCTGGGGCCTATTTGAGTACGGAAGAGGATCGGGCAAATGAGCCGAGCATAGGACATCTTCCTACGAGCATCTTGATCAAAAGTTGCCTCTTGTATGCATGTTTATTCTGTTGTTGTGCATTCATTACCAGTTTTCCCTTATTGTTTCTACTACTCCTATAACCAACACTGCCTTTATTGTTTTCCTGCACCTTGCTAACTTGATTAATATAGCCTTCTTTGCTATCCTTTGCCACTTTAATGTTTGAAGCTAATTCCTTCCAAAGCTTTAATCAAATGGAGGACTCCATGGTGCATCAAGGAAGAGGAGATTTCCAAAATATGCAACATCTCTATCGCTTGAATGTGAAGAATTACTTCAAATGGTCTGAATTTGTGAAGACATAGTTGAAAGAAAAATGAAAGATGAATCACTTCCTTGTGGTTAGACCAAAAGAAGAAAATCCTAATTTTTCGGCATGGAATGAAGTGAACTTCATGATTATGCCATGGTTGTAGAATTCTATGAATTCAGAAATTAGTGATACTTTCATGTTCCTATCTACTGCTAATGACATATGGGATGCCGTCAGACATACATTCTCAAAAGCTCGGGATGTTGCTCAAATCGTCGAAATCAAGGTCAAGGTAGGAAGCAGAAGACAAGAGGTCGTGACTGAATATGCCACTTTATTTCAAGGCTTGTGTTAAGAACTTGATCACTACAGATGCATAGAGACCAAGTGTTCAGAAAATGCTTCTATCGTTAAAAGTTTTATTGAGAAAGATAAATTGTATGACTTTCTTGCAGGATTAAATATGGAGCTTGACTAGGTTAGAGTTCAGATCCTTGGCAAAGAGGAGACACCTTTACTAAATGAGACCATCTCTCTCATTTGTGCTGAGGAAAGCCGATGAGGGATAATGCTTGAATCAAATGCTGTTGATGGTTTCAACAATGGTGACAAGCAAAGAGGCAATATGGAAGGAAAGAGGTAAGGATTTCTTCAAAATCCAAAGACAGATTCCCTTTGGTCCAGCTATTGCAAGAAATTAAGGCACACAAAAGAGACCTACTGGAAGTTATATAGAATGCCTCCATGTAAGAAGTGTAATTAAAGAAGTGATCAAAATGGGATATCATAAGCTAACACTACAATAAGTCTGCCCAACCTAGAAACACAGATATCATAAGCTAACACTACAATAAGTCTGCCCAACCTAGAAACACAGTCAAACTACAAAGAGCTCAACAAAGAAGATATTGAAAATAAAATAACTCATGGTATCCTTTAAAAAATCACTTACATCTTCTTTTATTGTACTTTCAGGTAAGTTTCTTATATCCATCGGATTAATTGTCTTCAGAAATCATTTAAAAGGTTTATGGATCATTGACTCAGGAGCCACATATCACATGACACATTGTAATATCAGCTTCAGCAACAACACTCCTTATGCCCAAGTAATAATAAAATTGGGGTAAGCCAAAGAGGATCTGGACATATATAATGAAGCTTACCAGAGACTTGTGGGAAAATTAATCTACCTTTCCCAAATCAGACCATATATAGCCTTTGTTGTAGGCATGATCAGCCAATTCATACAAAATCCAAAGCAAACTTACATGCAAGTAGTAGACAAAATACTAAACTACCTTAAGGGGAATCCATGAAAATGTGCTTTCTTCAGAAGAGAATGTGGAATGACCCCAAAAGTATACTGATGCAGATTATGCAGGATCACCAGTAGATAGATGATCTACCTCAGGATATTACACATTCCTTGGAGGAAACCTTATTACATGAAGGAGCAAGAAACAAAATGTGATTGGCAGGTCTAGTGCAGGAGCAGAGTTTAGAGCTATAGCCTTAGGAATATGTGAACTACTATGGATCAAGATGATTCTAGAAGATTTAAGAATCAAATGGGAATAACCCATGAAGCTATACTATGATAACAAAATAGCAATCAACATAGCTCACAATCCAGTTCAGCATGACAGGACCAAGCATATAGAAGTGGACAACCATTTCATTAAGAATAAATTGGATAGTGGTCTTATATGTATCTACCATTTCTCTTCAAAAGATTAGCTTGCAGACATTCTTATCGCTAGACTTGTAACTTTACTTTTTTGTGATGGATTACCAAGATGAGAATGACAGATTTGTATTCCCCAGCTTGAAGGGGATTGCCAAATCTCAGTCGTCTCTTGACCCTTGATCCTCGGCCAGCATGGGGATCCGTGGGATGGGGAGTGTTAAATCCCATCCGTCCCTTGACCCATGATCCCATGGCCAACATGGGGATCTATGGGAGGCTCACTTGGATCACGCCGATCTCCTTCCATATTTGGGTGATTGATTTAGGAAGGATATGAGGGAAATTATGCATGATTTTGTAGTTATTTATTTCTTTATTAAGAAATCTTGTATAGACCTATAAATATGTATAATTTTATGGAATAAAATTAAGTTTTTTTCTTCTCCAATTCTCTGAATTTAACACATACTTCTGTGCTGAAAATGCTAGCAGGTGTGCATCATGCTTTTTGCCTTACTGTGTTTTCCTAATTGAATTCAAATAATTTTGCAAACATACTAAATCATGTCAAAGATATCTTTCTTTTTTATAGCAATTCATAGACATATAATTCTGGTTTTAGGATGGTGTTAAAAAGCATTCTTTACTTGCAACTAATTAATAATAGGACTATGATATGAACATTAAACTTTTGACTGAATTTTAGAAAATGGAGCAATAAAACTATTACAATGATATGCCTTAATTTGCCTTTCTTTAATATTATCTTTAATATTTAAATATTGTATTGCCTGTGAACATCGGAGTCAATTTGTTTTTTAGATTGCTATGGAGCAAAAGGAATCAATCTTAGGTACCTTACCCGAGGAACTTAAGGAGAAGGGTTCCCTGTTGTATACTTCTCTAACAGATGGCAAGGTATCTCATTCTTTTCCGGGGTTTTTAACTTATAATGCACATTATACATGGATATTTCCTCTACAGTAAATTTCTGTATGGCTTACCTGACTCATATTTGCTCATTTGTTCTTAGTATTGTTGGAAACAAGGTCATGCTTGATTTTGTTGACATGAAAGTGAAGGGCTGTAACTTTTGGCATGTGAAGCAAACAACTAACTATTTTGACAGAGATTAATGCTTACTTTTTCATATTAAATTAGGGATGAACACCCCATGAGAAAGAAGAAAAATAAGTAATGGGCACATCTATGATGCACTGACACTTCTCCTCGAAGAGGCGTGCAGTGTCCGACACCGTGTCTGACACGACACTCGTCTGACACTCCTCCGACACGTGTCGGACACGCCGAAAACGTGTCCGATTAAAAAAATATTAAAAATAAATTGGACACGCGTGTCCGACACGCATTTCTTAAATATTTTATAATTTTTTTAAAATATAATTTCTTATATTTTGCGAGATTTAAACTAAATTTCTTATTTCATATCCACAACACTAAATTTCTTATTTCATCAAATATTTTCATTTTCATTTCTCTTTGGCAGTGAAGGTATTTTCATCTCCTCTCTTTTTGCACAATTACAAATCTTTCTCTTGTTGAACCAGAGTTGAAAGTAGTGATATTCAATGATGATGATATTGAAGGCCAAAAACAAACCTCTAAAGCTAATCCTAATAATTGAAGCTTGAATGCTTGATGTTGTAGTAAGTGATTATTTGCTTATATTTTTGTGGTTGTACTAGATATTTTGTATTAAATATTTTATATTATAAACTAGACAAGTTATCATGTCATTCATTTATTATTGTTTGTCATTTTTAATATGATATTACATTAATATATATACACTATATAAAAAAATGTATTGTCGTGTCCGCGTCATACCCGTGTCTTATATTTTCAAAAAAAGCCGTGTCCCGTGTCCGTGCATCATAGGGGCACATCTAGTCTGAAAAAGATGCACATGAGCCTAAAGATGTTAACATATTAGAATGCGTGTAACCATCTCAATCATTTGCTTAGAAATTGAAGTGTGACGGTCAATTCACAAGATTGTCTTAAATTTATTTGTAACCCCTCAAATTATTAACATCAGTGGTTCACAAGCAGAGAAAACTGATAAACAAGAAAGAAAACTTGTGCTGCTCTGTTTCTGTGGATAGTATGTGTGCTTGTAATGCTTTGGAGAAGGCCCAAATGAAAAACAAAAATCTATAGTTGCTATTCATCATATTGACATTGATTAGTATCTACTTGCCAACTTAAGGAGTTGTTCGAAGAAGCAAGAAAAGAATAATTGCTAGTTGGATTCTGATTCTCTAATATTCATTTGAAATGTAGATTTTTAATCAGGAAGTATGCAAAAGTGCTATACTTCATTATGATATAATTGGGAAATCATGAAGCAATCTACAGTAATATATATTTTGATTGAATTAAATATCTAAAGTAGTAGAGCTAGTTGGAAACTTGGAAAAGTGTAAATAGTTTACAACTTCGTGTATTTGCTTCGACTGTAAGGTGAAAACTTTGTACAACATTGATACACGAAAAAAAATAAAAATGTTCTGATGCTGTTACATAGAGCATGAGAAAGCCTTCAGTGTTGATGCAATGTATTCCAATAGAAGTCAAGTAGATCTTCTGGAAGATTTTGGAGCGTTGAAGAAAGAGATTTTTCTAGCAGGAAATTGTTTTTGTTGGAAGTGCTAAAATTAAGGGATTCCGGTGTCTCGAACCAAAACAAACTTTGTATCCCAAGTGCACGGATAGTGATTGAGTTGGGTAGGGTGGAAGTTTTAGATATTTCTTACGGGATGAGGTTGAAGAGTTGGGGTTCGTGCTCAGAAAGTAGGAAGAGTGATTTATAAGCATAGGTTATGATGGTGTTTTAATCTTGGATTTGAGTTGGACAATTTTGTAAAGGGAATTTAGGAAGGTGTTTAGGTTCTGAACAAAATATGAATTATTAAATTTCAGATGTTGTAAGATTTCATGAGATATTCTATGAGCAGTTGAGGGAATCTGTGAGATGGTCCGGAGGGAGAGGAGAGGTAGACATTGTGGAAAAAATTAAGCTTTTGAGTTCTCAACTGAAGGGAACCATAATTTTGATTTTTGGTGGAAAGAGAGAGAAAGTGGTGGGTAAAAAAAGAGATTGTACAATGATTATTTTTCAACTTAATTTTGTATGAGTGTCTTAATTTGTATGAGTGTTGGGGAAACATGCTCGGTTGGAGAGAGAAAGGTGAAGAGGGAAAGAAAATTTTAGGAAATTCTTATATTCTTAGGTAGAAATTGTAGAAGCAGATGAAATCAAAGGCAAAATTATAGGAAATTTATTCTAATACCAAATTGATGTGGGATATGCAGTAAAATTATTAAAATAGTATAAAAGAAGAAAAGTGCAGAGTAATTGATATCAAAGATGTACAAACATGTATAAATACAGTCAGTGGCATGTATCTGTATCTCTAATCATATGAATGCATTGTATGAGAGCACTAAGTAGCTTGCACATATCTTTGATCATGCAAATACATTTTGTAAATACACCATGATCATAAAATTGTGCAAGTGCATCGATATTCGTGTAAGTGCTTCATATAAGTATACCACGCAATGTGTAAATACATTACATAAGTAAACTATGCAACGTGCAAATGACACTTGCATGCATGTCAACAATACACAAACATATCATGCATACACTAAATAACACACAAATGTATCATGTATGTACCAAATATAACATGCATGCACCTCGCAACCTACAAAAAATGTCATGCAAGCGCGTTAAGTAGAGCACAAATGATATGTAAATACACAAATATGCACACAATCATGCAAATGCATATGCAAGCGTGCAAATATACAAACAAATGTATGAATGTGTATACAAACATACATATATGTTATACACATCCAATATGTCAAATGTATATTTTATTTGATGAATAAATACATTATGCAAAATGCATTGAAAAGCATGCTATTGCATGGGCCATGATTAGCGTGACATATATACACACTTGGCTTTTGAGGATGCTATGCAGGTTAAAAGTGAACTTAAGTTCAAGTTCGATCCTTCTCTTTAAATGGAACAGAGTTAACAAGACTTGAACCATCGAACAAATACGTGGTCATTGCATCGACTGGAGTTATTTGATTTTATATGTTCATATTAGACCTTCAATGTCTATTACGAGAAAGGTTCACTGCTAAAATACAAACTCTCAGAACCAATGCTTGTTAACTTAATAAAGTATTTGATTTTATATGTTCATATTAGGCCTTCAATGTCTTTTATGAAGTAAGTTCATATATTAAAATACACACTCTCGGTTCTAATATTTCTATGAAAGTCCTAAAAAATGAGGAGCTGAACCCGATCCTCTACTTGCAAACAAACAAAGTTGACAAGGTTTGACTAATAAAATGAAAATTTCAATGAACCATGATGATGATCGTGTTGAATGAAAATCTCAACTGAAGGGGTCTCTATCTTTTAAGTCTTAAAATTTATCATTACGTGGCTATGGTTTTAATAAACATTTAAAAATCTTAAAATCACAAAAATTAAGATATTTAATTTGAAAAAATTACCTAATAACTTAAAACAAAAATTCATCTACCCTCAGCAATAGTTTGTCGAAGCAAATGAATTTGGAAATCACTTCAGCTCACAAAGTTTGAATGTCCAGTCGAGAATATTACTATGATTCATTTTCAAACTATTCTTGCCGGTAAGGACATGGCACGTGTCCTCTAACTGGTGATTTTACTGCCAAATGACACCACATTTAAACGGTTATGATCAAGGCCCTATGGCTGGATGATTTTACTGTCAAATGGTACCACTAAATTATGATCACGATTAAAGCACGTATGATCCTCAATGGCTCTAAAATCTTGAATAATGAATCAATAGGATATAATTGATAGGGTACAAAGCCCTTTATTAGTAAGCTAAGGGGGCTAAAATTTATCCCTTTTGACAAACATTCACCCCAAGTCTACAAGGTACTCTTGGATGAAGCAACTCATGACTTCCAACAAGGATCCTTTGGTCAGGTTGGGTCGACTATCTCCTCTGACTAAGTAGACTAGGGACTACGATGGTTAGGGACAACGGAACCATGAGATCTTGATTGGATTTATCATCATTCCCCCCACCAGCCACTTTAAGTGCATGGTGATAAATTTCAATTTTCAATATATAATTATGTTGTTATTTTATGTTGGATACTACGTATCTGTTCAATGACTATCCTTAATCAAAAGTTCTCTCTTGTTATCGCGGGGGGGGGGGGGGGGGGGGGTGTAAGTGACTATAGGGGCTTGCGCCTATAGGAAACCTGAACTTAGATCATAAAGTCCTCGCGAAATGACATTGAAATCTCTGGTTAGTGTCTTATCTAAACAATCCAATGTCTTCTGAAAATTTATCCCAAAACCTAAACTCATTAAAATTCTCTGCTGCCAACAAAAAAAGAAAGGGTCGTAAAGAGGCCGCGACATGAATTTTTGGAGCCAACAGCTATGTGGGTTTTATGATTTCAAATGTTGATTGTATAAATGAAATATGGAGAGCATGTATGAATCTTGTTTTGAATGATGCATTAGAAGCTGCGTATTTAATTTAATAATTTATAAACGCGTCTATTATGTGCTTATGACGATTTTTTGAATGTTGCTAAAAGTCGTGTAATTTTGGATGATAAAGTCGGACTATTTTTACTCGTTTGATTATAATAAATTAAATTTTGATGGATGTAGTGAGACTGTTTTTTTAAAACATTCAACATTTCTTGTATCTATCCACTAAACAAACTTCCTTTTATGAATTTAAACTGTACATAAAACATTCATGACTACTTTTATTCCCGCTTGGGGTTTAGTTAGTATTAAATAGGTTCTAGGAGGATACCTTACCCAAAACACATCAGGAGTTGGTAAATGACCTGAATAAATTGATTAGTTGCTTCGTTTTATTGGTGTATGAATGAGGGGAAACTATGGATTCATAAAGCCTACCTTTTAGAGGTTGGGAGTCCTCTTGGTGATGATATATGGTATTGCTATTATTGCTTGGAGCGTAACTAACACATGTCTGTTGCAAGTAAAATTTATTTGGATGGTGTTCTACATATGATATTTATTGATTTAGAAAAAGCATATTGATAAAGTTCCAAGAGAAGTGCTATGGAGAGTTCTTGAAAAGAAAGGAGTCAATAATGCTTATATTCAAATCATTAAAGATATGTATGCAGGAGCTATTACTTTTGTTCAAACACAAGGTGGATTGACCAAGTATTTCCCTATTTCGGTTGGGTTACATCAAGGATCAGCCTTAAGCCCATATCTTTTTGCTTTAGTCATGGATGTTCTCACTAGACATTTGCAAGAGGATGTATCTTGGTGTATGCTTTTTGCTGATGATATTCTTCTTGTTGATAAGACTAGAGAGGGAGTTGAAGGTAAACTTGAATTATGGAGGTCAACCATAGAGTCTAAAGGTTTTTGCTTGAGTAGATCTAAAACAGAATATATGGAGTGTAATTTTAGTAGTAATAGGCCTAGTGAGGGGATTGTGACTTTGGGCGATCAAGTCATTAATAAGAGTACACATTTTAGATATCTTGGATCTATTGTTCAGAGTGATGGTGAAATAGATGGGGATATTATCAGCAGAATTCAAGTTGGATGGTTGAAGTGGAGGAATGCATCGGGCTTGTTATGTGATAGAAATGTACCCCTCAAACTTTAAGGGAAAATTCTATTAGATGGTAGTGAGGCCTGCAATGCTTTATGGTGCCGAATGTTGGCCATTAAAAGTGAAGCATAATACTAAGTTAAGTGTGGCAGAGATGAGGATGCTCAGGTGGATGAGTGGCTTTACCCTTAGAGATGGGATACGAAATGAGCATATACGTGAAAAGGTTGGAGTAGCTCCAGTAGAAGATAAGATTAGAGAGAGTCGCCTTAGATGGTTTGGTCACATAAAACGGCGGTCTTCCGATGGAACTTTTATTACATCTAGTGAACATACGCTCCTCTACGTTCGTTTTTAGGCAAAAACGCGCTTGTACCGAGTTTTTTGAAAAAACTCGGTACAACTCGGTACTCGGTACTCGGTACAAGCGCGTTTTTTGCCCAAACCGAACGTAGAGGAGCGTACGTTCACTGGGTAAAATAAAAGTTCCTTCTGATGACCCGGTTAGGAGAGTAGAGGTATTAGATTTGACTTATGTTAAGAAAGGTAGAGATAGACCTAAAAAGACTTGGTTAGAAAATATTATGAATGACCTTTCTTTATTAGATTTAAACGAGAATTTGACTTTTAATAGGACACAATGGAGAAAAAGGATTCGTGTAGCCGACCCCATGTAGTGGGATAAAGGCTTGATGTTGTTGTTGTTGTTGTTGTTTGGTGTTTTAAGGAACAAAAATTTGAGAAATCTTTCCTTAATTGTGTAATCTGCCATGAATGAAAAATGGGACTCTAAATACTGCAATATAGTTCCACATATACATTATATGAAGTTTGAAAACATGATATTATTTATTATATTGGCAGTTACATAAAATCTTTTCTGATGTTTTAGGATGCTTCTCTTAATGTATTCACATTTCTGGAACATGGAAAGCTTATTCAGGTCACATAAAAGTTGGACTAATGTTAACTTTATATCAAATATCAGGGTGGATTGAAAAATCTAATTGATTTTATTAAGGAGAACGACCCAGATAAGATTTCTGTAGTTCTGCAATCATCACTTGATACTCTTGCCGAGCTAGAGCTATTGCAGGTATTCTTTATAAAAGCTATGCAGAATTGAAAACTTTTTCTTTTCATGCTTTAACTCAATTTTGATGAGGTTAATAATTGATGATAATATTATTTAAAGTTTTGATAATTCTTTGGAAGTCTGTACAGTTGGCTATTGATCTGTTATCATGTGCGTTTAATGAAAACAAAATTAGCAAACGCTATTAGGTAAAATGCCTACTGACCCTACAGCATTTAACAGGCTCCAGGTTTGTCGTTTTTGTTACCCGAGCAGTACCTAAAATATCCAAGGTAACCCAACAACTCTTTATTTTGTAGACATTCATGCAAGCAATTGCATCTTCATACATTGAGTTTCTGAGCTATTGTATCAGTTACTTGTAATGTTTTTACTTGCATGTTGGGGTGAGAATCTATTTGTTAGATGATAATTTAGGTTGCACAGAGAAGAACTAATTGTTGAGTTAATTAAAAAAAAAAATGGAAAATACAAATAGGAGCCGCATCAAGCAAAAGCACCCATTCATTTATACAAAAACAACGGAGAAATGAAACGAAAAAAAAAACTCACGTCTGTCTCTACGAAGCCCGTCCTGTTCGTAGTCTGCCCAGTTCTTGTGCCCCAAGTATGCCTACGCTTCCTCTTGTGATCGGACTGACCTGATCCTGTCAAGCGCATTGTGCGATCAACTTTCGTGCTTCCGACCCAGGCCCGACTCTGCATTTCCGACCAAGGCACGCACTTCCGCGTACCTATTTCCACACGAAGCCGCACATTCACCCTCTGGCCCATGCTCATGCGGTCTGCTTGCGCTGATCGGTGGCATGCTACGACTCTTGCACAGCTTGCATCTCTATACGCCCAACCAGGCTTCGTCACGACTACCTCGTCTGCAGATCCAATATGCTCCACTTGCTTGTGCTCACGCGTGAAACCGTGTGTTCTACTTAGCCTGTATTCGTTTGCGACCGTAAGCCCGATGTCCTGCACTTAAAACTTACTTCGACCCATCTCTATAGTCTCTATTTGAGTTTCTATTAGAGTAATTAAAGCGGTCTTCTATTTAATTAAATAAAAAATTTTATAAACATATTTTAAAGGCAAGCGTGCTTAAAGGATTTGAAGACCTAAAGACTTGTGCCGAGACCAATCATCATCCGGAAGCTCTATATCCTTGAATCTTTGATCTGGCCTGGTGAATTGAAGGGCAAGTGCTCTCCCTACCTCTCTTCGCTGGGAGGGGACATCGGGAGGCTGCAATATTTTTTAAATTATTGAGGAAACAATTTGAGAGCGTATTAAAATAAAATAAAATAATTTTTTTTATTTATTAAAATAATTTCAATTTATTCAAAATTTATTTTTATTAAGTTAATTGAGAAATATCTTAATTTTAATAAAATATTATTTCTTTAAATAATTAATTTAAAATACAATAAATTAAAATATTTTTTAATTAGTTAATTAATTAACTAATTTAAAATATAAGAATTAAAATTTATCTTAATGAATTAATTAATTAATAAAAATGCAATAAACTAAAAAAAAGAAGAGGTAAATGTTTGCACTGAAATCATCTCCATAGTCTAAACAAACTCTAAACTCTAAACTCCAAATAAACTCTAAACAAACTCAAACTACAAATTCAACTCAACTCAACTCAGACCCAAACAAACTCTAAATGAAACTCCACACAAGCTCCAACAGGGAGGGCTCTAATCACCCGTAAAATAGATAAATGAAAGCAAATGCAGTACTATAAGCAAAACAACAATGCTAAAGGAAAAAAATCAAAATGTTGAAATTATAGTAGTGCTAAGGCAAAAGGAAAGCTTTTGAAGCAAAGGAAAGTGAAACTAAAGTAACTATTCCTAAGTTCAAATTAAAACTACAGGCAACTTCCAATGGAAGTAGTAAGACCCACTATTTGGAAAACTTCTAAGTTAAGTTATAATCACTAAATCAAAACTCACAGGCAAATCCTAAGCGAAGCTTTAAGCCCCAGCCTATTCGAATCTATGGGCAACTCCTAAGCAGAGCTATAAGCCTCATCCTAAATCAAATCTATGGGCAACTCCTAAGCAGAGCATAAGCCCATCCTAAATCAAATCTACGAGCAACTCTTAAGCGGAGCTGTAAGCCTCATCCTAAATCAAATCTATGGGCAACTCCTAAGTGTTGCCGTAAGCTCAATCCTAAATCAAATCTAACGTGCAACTCCTAAGTGGAGCCATCAGCCCCATCCTTAATCAAATCTAATAAGCAATTCCTAAAAGGAGCCATAAGCCCCAAATTTAAATTATATCCCACATCTACCACCCCAGTCTACTCAGGATCCCTGAGAGGAGGCAATTTATGGCTGCTAATCATATTCCCTAGATGCTGCAACTAATGGTTTGTTAGCGTTGGTAGATTGAAATTTATAGTATTCCCGAGATGAAGTATCCATAAGAGTTTTGATTGGGTCTACCCCCATTCCCCCAAAAAATGAGACTAAAATTTAAGATACCTAAGCTATCCTAAAGTGAATCATCCTTAATTGAGAGTTCTTTCTTATGGAGTAGGAGAGTTAATTAATTATAAGGGCTTGCGCTCATAGGAAGTAAGAACGTAAAAAGATGCATAAAGAAAAGCAAAAGGACATCATATTTGATGAAGGGAGACTTTGAATTGATGAGATAGATGGATTTTATTGAAAGAAGTCGAATAAAAATGCCTAGAAAGCAGAATTATGTTTGAAGCATACTCTAACAGAGTGATAGATGGCATGCATGAGTAGGTGATATAGTGTAATTGTAACGAGAAACTGATTTCGGTATAACGTTAACATTACGGGAGAATAGGAGGTACATAGGTAGGTCTGCCAATGAACCGAGCTGAGTCAAGTATGTGTGTGTTCATGTTTGAGTTCATTTTTTATTTTCTTCAGTATAATGTTCTTATCAGCTTGTTCAAGTTCGGTTCGAGTTTGATTCGAGCTTTGTTTGTGTTCATGTTTGGTTCGTTTAAATTAATGGGTGTCCATGTTTGGTTCATGTTCGATTCATTTCGTGCTTATTGAGCTTTAAACAACAAGTATCGTCGAATGCTCGTTTTGATCATTTGCAACCCCTTATTGATACGACTTATTTTGGACCAGCGAAGCAAGCGCAATTTTTGTGATACCAGAAATGCACAAAACATCTGGTTTTGATAATATCAGTGATTTCTTTGAGCAAATAATTAAAGGCTAGGCAAAATTATCGTTATATTCCCATGTTTTTCATTTTAACAGTGTCTCTTTTCATTTCATGTACAGCAGCTAGTTAAAACCGTGTTCGTCGAATGCTGGTGATTGCACAATATGCATTACAACTGACTGTGATACCAGAAATTGAGTCCGTCTTATTTTACTGATGGCAAAAGCGCTAAACAGCTTAACAAAATTATCGTTATATTCAGGTCCAACAGTTCTCTTAATGTAAACCAAGGCAAAACTTGAACGTTATTTGGGTGATACCATTCTATATAGTTATTGATTTTTTTTTGGAATGGCCTTAGCTAAGCTTAACTTCATTTACAATTCTTGCTCTATTGTTTTATAAGTTTCATTCTCATGAAGTTTCTGTGCAACTTGCTTTTATGGACTGTTAATATGCTTTGGCTATGGATTTCACAGGCTTAATGGAACAGGTTACTGGAAGAGGTGTTGTTAACTTGGTTGTTGAGAAAAGTGACGGCTCTACATTCTTTCCTACATCTGGGGGTGAACCAAAAAGTTTTGCTACAATTCAGGTTTGCTAAAGCTTTGTAGAGTGACCTCTCACTTAACCTATGAAGCTACTTATTCGCCTTTTCTATTTTCCTCGAGCGCTGTGGCGCTATTTACTCGAACACTGTGAGCTGCAGCGCCATGGCGCTGCAGGGTGGATTCAAAAATAGAGTGGAGCCCTGTGGGGCTCCAAAACTCAATGACATAGTGCTAGAACTCAATTTTCATGTTTTACTTGAAGGGTTTTATCCTTTGGTATATTGAAAAGCGTCTCTTTGTTTGTTTTGAGTTGAACGAAGAGAAGTGAAGAGAGGCAAAGAGAGAAAGTGAGTAGAGAGATTTGTAAAATTTCTCTCAATTTTTACAGGGACTTTGTTGGTGTGGTATGGTTTCGTAGTTTTTTTTCAAATTTTGAATTTTTCCATGTTAAATCCTGAAGTTCGTTTCTGCTGTTTTCTTTTTTTTTTTTGTTTGTTTTGCTGCGTGCATGTCTTCCCAACGGCAAATTATTGGGTCAGGTGACCGGAGCCAAAAGATAAGTTCGGACAGCCAATAAAAATTTGCCGCGTCACCTTGCGCTTTAGTTGCGCTTTTTGACTTGCGCTTTAGTTGCGCTTTGGTTGCGCTTTAGTTGCGCTTTGGTTGCGCTTTAGTTGCGCTTTTTGACTTGCGCTTTAGTTGCGCTTTGGTTGCGCTTTAGTTGCGCTTTGGTTGCGCTTTAGTTGCGCTTTGGTTGCGCTTTAGTTGCGCTTTAGTTGCGCTAATTTTAAAATAATATTTTATTATTATCCGAACCTATCTCTGCGTTCGGTCACCTGACCCAATAATTTGCCCTTCCCAACAGATATCTTCTTTCTTCTCCTTAAACATGACAAGCTGGCTAATTTCTTGTATTTAAACTGGTAGAGTCAATTGTTCAGAGTAAACATGCGACTAAGATTCATTGCACAAATTTAATCGTTATGACTATAGGCGTCTCACTTTAATACTCTTTTAATAACAGGCCATTGTCACTGTGGATGGACATCCCTTGAAAATATCTTTCTTTATCTACAGGTTGTTCTTGATGGCTATTCTGCTCCACTAACAGCAGGGAACTTTGCAAAATTGGTAAGGTATCCTTTTTCTGACTTGGTTTCTTAAACATTCCCCACCGTGCGTTGAAGAATATAATATGAAACTTTTTATTTTTACATGGCTTGGTAATTGATTACTGTTCAGACACAATTTCATCTGTTAAAATTCTTGACTTGAAAAGAATTTTTTCGTGTTTCTAATTCTTTTTATGATCTTTAGATAAGTTTGAACTTTTTAGGTAATTGATGGTGCCTATGATGGTGTGAGGCTGAAGTGTGCCAATCAGGCTGTTCTCTCGGATAATGAGCTTGAGAATTATGGTTATAGTCTTCCACTAGAATTAAAGCCCTCCGGAGAATTCGAACCTTTATATAAGACAGCTCTTAGTATCCAGGTTTTTGGTGACGGCGATTAATTGGGTATTATTAGTACTTATTATGGGTTTAACACTCCTTTTTTATTGTTTTCTTGCTCATGATAGGATGGTGAACTGCCTGTGCTTCCTTTATCTGTTTATGGAGCAGTTGCAATGGCACATAATACAGATTCAGAGGAGTACTCATCACCTTCACAGTTTTTCTTTTATCTCTATGACAAGAGAAATGTAAGTAAAACTTCCATTGTACTTTGACATGAAAGTTCATTACTGTATAATTGATAATGTATTCAGGGTTTTCTCTCTAGTGGTTTGTTCACATAATTCTCTTGACATGGATGAAGGTGATAGGAAATACTTGAGTTCGCAAGTAACCCTAAGGTAATATTTAAGTTCGCAAGCAAACCTAACCCAAATTGATGAATAAACAGCAAGGTGACTGCTGTTTATTACAGTAGGAAAATAGCCCAAAACCAGTAGAAAATAGAGAAAACTGAAGAGAAATCTGAAGAAAATCAAGCAAACAACTTGTATTCCACTAGTAGATGAACAAAAACAACAACGATACAGGATTCTTCAATTTGAGAGGAAGAAAAGTCTCCAAAATCTCTAACCGAGAGGACTAGAGCCCAAACCTCCAAGAAAATCCCAAAATTTCAGCCCAAATTCAAGACGAAACCCTAAATCTTCCCTTAGCCCCTAATTAACTCCAAAGGACCAATGCAAAATCCCAAAACAGCCCTCCTATTCAAAATTTCCCTCCGATACTTGAATTAATCCATGCTTGGGCCCACAAGGGCTTCCGCCCTCCCCTCCTTTCCCTGGTTTTGCCCCATGTGGGGCCGCCTGGAATAAAACATGATTGGTTCAGGTTGGACCGATCCAATTGGCCACTATTGGGCCGGCCTAACATTACTCCTCTCTCAAAGACTCACCTTGTCCTTAAGGTGAAATGAAGGGAATTAATCTTTCATTCTTTCAAATGGTTCCCAAGTAGCATCGAAATCGGGGAGGCCTCTCCATCTAATCAACAATTCTTTGTTGCCCTCTTTATCTGATCTTACTCCTGTAAGCTCTAGTGGTTCTAAAATTATTTCCAAATCCTTAATCAGTGTAGAAAGTAATTCTGCACTAACTGCATGCTCCCCTAGAGCTCTCCTCAGCTGGGGCACATGAAAAATTGGGTGTATGGTGACGGATGGTGGTAACTTCAGTCGGTACGCCACTACTCCAATCCTATCCAAAACCTCATAGGGGTCGAAGTGTCACGGTGCAAGTTTCTCGTTCCTCCTAGCAACTGTCTTATGCCTGTAAGGGTGTAGTTTTAGGAACTCCTCTCCTACTTCAAATTGCATGTCTCTCATATGTGAGTCCGCCTGTTTTTTCATGATTTGTTGTGCCCTCAGCAGATGTTTCTTGAACTCTTCCAGCTTCTTGTCCCTTTCCTCCAAATACTACTCAATTGAAGAAACTGGTGTGCTTCCCCTCCCATAGTGCACTAGGTGTGGGGGGTCCCTTCCATACATCACTTTGAAAGGAGTCATTTGAGAAGCATAATGGTACGATGTATTGTACCAATACTTGGCCCATGGTAACCACTTCGCCCACATCCGCGGTGTTTCAGAAGCAAAACACCTCAAATAGGTCTTCAAACTCCAGTTCACCACCTCCGTTTGCCTATCTATCTATGGATGGAAGGCGGTGCTCCTTTTAAGAGTAGTGCCCTTCAACCTGAACATCTCCCTCCAAAACTGGCTGAGGAATACTTTGTCTTGATCAGTCAAAATGGCTTCAAGGATCCCATGTAGTCTAACCATCACCCTGACAAATGTTGCTGCTACTGACACCGCAGTGTAGGGATGTTGTAAGAAGATGAAATGTGCATACTTACTAAGTCTGTCAACCACCACCATAATGACAGTGAATCCTTCTGATTGTGGTAGGGCCGTCTATGAAATTCATTGACACTTCCTCACAGACTCAGTTTAGAAGTGCCAAGGGTTGTAGTAATCCTCCTGGAGCCATGGCCATGTATTTGTTTCTATGGCACACTTCTCACATTGCCACCATCCTCTCAACATCTTTATGCCTCCCCTTCTAGTAAAGCTTAGATGCCAACATTCTATAGGTCTTCTACACTCCTGAATGACCTCCAATCGCACTGCTATGGAACTCCTGTAACAAGTGGGGAATATGTATGGAGGTTCGTGGCATCACAAACCTCCCCTGATACAATAGCCTCTCCCCCTCAATGTAACCAGGATGGCTACACTCTTGTCTTTCATTAGATCCTCCATGATCTTTCGCAACTCTTCATTCAACATGCTTTCTTCCTTGATGGCCCCCAGTCGACCATCAGTGGTATAGACACAACCAACTCCTGGAGCTCCCCAACACACCGGGATAAGGCATCAACTGCTTTGTTCCCCAACCCAGACTTGTACTGGATCTCAAAATCACAGGCTAATAGTTTGGACAACCATCTTTGATGCTCCTCGGTCACCATCCTTTGCTCCAACAAATACTTCAAGCTCCTCTCATCCGTTCGGACGATGAAATGTCTACCCAAAAGATAAGGGTGCCACTTCTGAATAGCCAAGACAATGGCCATTAGCTCCCTCTCATAAACCGACTTAAATCTAGCCCTTGTGGATAACATTTGACTGAAGTATGCTATAGATCTGTGGTTCTTCATCAACACTGCCCCCAACCCATATCCTGATGCATCGGTCTCTACTACAAAGACATGGCTGAAGTCCGACTGACACCGGCCAGATAGGGGGCTCGACGAATCCACGTCGACAATCCGGTGACGGTAGCCGGATAACTCCAAGAACTCCTTGGAAGAGAGGGATCACCACCTGAAATCCTTCAAGATACAGAAACCCAAAAACAGAGTAAAAACTACTCAAATATTATTCATCTCAATCTCCCTCTCTTACAAGCAAAGGCTATTTATTTATAGACAAATGTAACTCATAATAGGCTACACTCAAAACAAGAGAACGCTAATTCTATGTATCCATATACGCTACCAAAAGAAATAAAACTAAACTGAAGTTTAATCGGATAAATCAGCTCAGCTCCGGCGTCATACTACCGGGCAAGGGCGGAACCATGTACATGTTAGGGGGGGCAATTGCCCCCCCTAAAAAAAAAAATAGTTATAAGAGAGATGCATTTAATTAATTTGCCCCTCCTAAAGCTCTTAACTTTGCCCCGCTTTTGCCCTAACCGCCCCTAATCACTCACACAGCGGCAAAAATTTCACAATCCAGACGGGCACAACAATGGCCTCCCATAATCCGTCCTCGCTGCCGCCGCTTTTGCTGCCGGCAAAGCTGTATTCACATTGATACCAACCCTTTTTACGGTTCGCACTTCGCCTCTCTCCCCCAGGTCTCATTCTCCTCCTCCCTCCAATCTACACCTCTACTACATTCTGAGCGTTCCGCTGATGGACACGCTTCATCCTTGAGTTTCGATTAATGTGACCGCGTTATTAATGGTAGGTTCCGACGTGCTTGCCTTGCACGCGAATGGGGATCGGCCAAACGGGGTGAGTGCGGCGGGTTATTGGAAGGAGTTTGTTTTGACGATTGGGGTGAACTTGTTGTACAGGCTGGTGTTGCCCTTGGTGGAGTTGGCTTATGCGAAGCGGAGCGAGTCGTCAGTTACACGCTGGTGATCGAGATGTAGTCTGTAATGGGAACTCGTTCCTTCGGCTGACGTTTAATTCACTACGTTTTGTTTAATTGATCAGAATGTTTAGATATTTCAACAAAAAAAAATGTATCTTATTTATATTAATGATTAAAATCGAACAAGCTAAAGTTAAAAAATATTGATCTGCGATCAGGTGAGATAGCAAAATATATAGGCTTTTGTTGTTGAATTTATTTTATCTTTAGAAGATTGAAATTAATATATCTTGTGAGTTGATTTTTCTTTTCCTTACATCTGAATAACAGCTTTATTGTTGATGCATAATAGGACTTAATAAATTAATGAGCTTATAATAATTTTCATTTTATATTTTATAATGAAATACAAGATTTTATTTTGAATTATGTCTTCATTTTATTTTATTTTTTTAATTTTATTCATTTATATGAAACATTTTGCCCCCCCTAAATGTAAGGCCGGTTCCGCCCCTGCTACCGGGGTAGGAGGAACTTCAGGCTCATAGGAAAATGTCCGGTTGGCCATGCCACCATAAGGAGGTGGATTTGGTTGGCTAAACTGATCAGGATATGTCCACCCGCTGTCAATTTGCCTACGAATCTTTAATTTCTCAATAGCAGCATAAGCATATGGAATTGGCTTTTCATAATCCTTGGGATTCAGAGACTCATTTATACCAAAAATGGTTACAGTGGATCTTATTTTTTGCTTGGCATCGTTGAACGTTGCCCCCAACCTTGTGAAAATACCACAACTGAGAATACAAACTTTGTCTAGAGGAGTAGATGGATCAAGCTTGTCAAGATAGCCATTGTGAACTACAATGTATTCACGGGATGTAGAAGTTCCGAGGAAGTGGTGGCTGGAAATTCCTTTTGTTGAAAATCTTGATCTTCCATCACTTAACATTATACTTCCATCAGTATTAATCTGCAACAAATCACACATATTATTCTTTTCTGATTTACAATGCACACATTCTTTGCATTCGCCTGTGAAGATAGGAAGAATATTGTTTCCTTCCTTGAGTCCAGTAACATCGCAGCCAACATGAACACATTCAAATGCAGGAATCAGGGCATTAACACTTCCTGTGCAATCGTATCCACCATTATTCTTTTCTTCAATAACCTCTTGAATTGGCTTGCTCTTATCATCATTATTCACAGGCGTATCAACATCAAGAAATTCAAAGAACAAGTCATCATCGTATACGTCATACACGGGTTCATCAAAGATAGGCCAAGATGGCGATTTCGGCAACAAATCTTCAATTTCTTCGAAGCTGAACTCGATCGAGGGTGGGGTCGAAGAGATCTGATTATCTGCAATGCCCTCGTCATTGTCATCGGCTCGTAAGGATCTTCGTTCAATCTTTGACAATCGTCGTTTGAGTCGAATAATTTCTTGTTGAAGATCTTCTATTTCTGCGTCTTGTCGTGATCCTTGCAACATCCATCTAGAAGGCATCTTGTGCTATTCTTCAAGAACTTATTTAAGACAGTAAAGAACGGCTGCAAAACTCCTGCAGTTGGAGACGTCGTAAGACTTGAAAAGCTGGACTGCAGCCGGAAAATTGTTTTTGCTGCTGTTCTTGTGACTTACAACAGTTCTGATGACTTGGAAGAAAATGGACAGCAATTGAACAACCTAGTTGGTACCTGCGGGCTATGCAGATTGCTTTCTCTATACTTCAAGAACCTAAAGAAGAGGACTGCGGCTGATATTGTGGCCGCAACAAGTTGTTTGGAGAACAAGAACGTGGACAGCAGCCTTCAGGGAGGAAGACCTTGCTGTTTAGATTGCTTGGATAAGGTATAGCAGAAGAAAACCGGTAATTAAAATTCTTGAGGTTGATGTCTTAAGGACCGCACCCAAGAATAAATAAAACGTGGATGTCTGCGCTGCGGATGAAGAACTGTAGCAACCGCTTCGGCTTCGCCACTGAACACCAAATGAGGCTGATTCGCCTCTGAATCGATTCCTCTTCCGATGCCGATTCGCCACCAAAGATGGGTCGCCACCAAATGACGCCGGTGGCGGAGGCAACACGGCTACGGACAAGAACGCCAGCAACTTGCCAGCTCTGATACCAAATGACACCGGCCAGATAGGGAGCTCGACGAATCCACGTCGACAATCCGGTGACGGTAGCCGGATAACTCCAAGAACTCCTTGGAAGAGAGGGATCACCACCTGAAATCCTTCAGGATACAGAAACCTAAAAACAGAGTAAAAACTACTCAAATATTATTCATTTCAATCTCCCTCTCTTACAAGCAAAGGCTACCTATTTATAGACAAATGTAACTCATAATAGGCTACACTCAAAACAAGAGAACGCTAATTCTATGTAGCCATATACGCTACCAAAAGAAATAAAACTAGACTGAAGTTTAATTGGATAAATCAACTCAGCTCCGGCATCACCGACAGAGCCAGAACATGAACAGTAGTCATGGCTTTCTTCAATCTCTCAAAAACCTGAGTCACTGCCTTTCCCCATGAAAAGTTGTCATTCTTCAACTGCTCGGTCAAAGGCCATGCAATGGTATCATACCCCTTCACAAACCTCCTGTAGTAACCAGTCGATCCTAGGAAACCCCTCAACTCCCTTATGTTTCTAGGCAGAGGCCATTTCTGCATCGACTCAATTTTGGTTTGGTCGGCCGCCACTCCTTGGGACACCCTATGTCCTAAGTACTCCACACTATACTGGGCAAAGTTGCATTTTTTCAGTTGGCTCTCAAATGATGCTCCTGAAGTATTCTCAAAACCACCTTCAAGTGTCTAAGATGCTCCTCCACTATTTTGTTGTACACCATAATGTCATAAAAAAATACCAGGAAAGACTTCCTGAGGTACTACTTGAATACCCGTTCATTAAAGACTGAAAAGTAATAGGGGCTTTAGTGAGGCCAAATGGCATTACCAGAAACTCATAATGCCCTTCATGTGTCCTGAATGCTGTCTTTGGAATGTCTTTCTCCCTCATTCCGATCTGATGGTATCCAGATTTCAAATCTAACTTGGAAAACATAACCGCCCCATATAACTCATCCAAGAACTCGTCAATCATCGGAATAAGAAATTTATTTGGCACTGTCCCCTTGTTCAAAGCTCTGTAGTCTACACAGAATCGCCAACTCCCGTCCTTCTTTTTAACTAAGAAGATGGGACTAGAGAAGGGCTCACACTCAATTTGATGATCCATGGTTCCAGCATCTCCCAGATCAATCTTTCAATCTCATCTTTCTGTATATGAGGGTAATAGTATGGTCGTACCTTGATCGGTGTCTCTCCTTCCTTCAAAGTAATGGCATGCTCTAACTCCCTCTATAATGGTAAACCCTAAGGAGGTTGGAAAACTTTGCTGAATTGTTGTATGAATGGCTGTACTGAAGAGGGGATGTTTCTCTCTTCCTCCAATCTGAGCCCCTCTAGGCGATGCAACTCCACCAAGTATCCTCCTTCCACTTCCTTTATGGTTCTGATAAAAGATTTGAGGGATATCCCAGTCTTAGTTAGCCCTGCATCACCCTGAATAACCATCTTTTTTCCCTTATCCACCAGTTCCATCTTCAATGTCCCCCAATTCACCTTGGTATCTCCCAAGGACTAAAGCCATTTCATCCTCAGGATAACCTTCTCAATTCCAAGGAAAGAAAGTCCTCCCTCATCTTTATCCCCTGAATCATCAACACCACTCCCTTACAAACTTCTCTACCCATCTCTACCTTTTATGTGCCTACATCACCCCATAGCTTCCTGTATCCACTAATTCCATCCCCTGTCGATCAACAATTTGTGTGGAAATGAAATTGTGGGTTGCCCCACTATCTATCAATACCACTACCTCTCTCTCCGCTCTCTCTCCCTTCACTTTCATAGTGTGACTAGGAGTGAATCCCACTATAGAGTTCAGGAATACTTCGGCCACATCCAGATGCAACTTTTCCTCTTCCTCCAGTTCTAACCCTCTTCCACCTCCCTCTTCAACTTCCTCATCATCACAGACGATGAGAACCTGAAGAGTTCGGTCCTTGCACCTATGCTCCGGCATGTTCTTCTCATCACATCGAAACACAACCCCTGACGATGAGAACCTGAAGAGTTCGGTCCTTGCACCTATGCTCCGGCATGTTTTTCTCATCACATCGAAACACAACCCCTTTTCCCGCTTCTCCTGTATCTCCTTCTCTGTCAGTTTCTTGAATTTTCCCCCTCCTCCGGTTCTCTCCTTGGGCACCTCCTTCATGCTCCCTGATGCTAGTCCCTTGGGAGGTAAAAAGGTGGTGGCCATCCTATACGATCCCCCTGAGTTGCTTCCCCTAGCCACTCTCTCTATCTTCCTCTGTTCTTTTTCTAAATGTGCCAACTCCATGGCTTTCCCCAGGTTCCTTGGCTCCAAAACTCTGACTGCTACTCGTATCTCCGGTTTAAGCCCTTTCATAATGTTTCCTTATAGGAAACACATAATGTTTCCTGATAGGAAACACTTGTAGATCTCAAGTATTTCCTATCAATCTTCGAAAAACAGCGAGAAATCTTCTCAAAAGTCCACACAAAACCATGAAAACAGTAGATAATTTGTATTATTTGATGAAAGGAAAATAGAAAATAGCAAGATACACTTGATTCTCAATTCGAGAGGAGGATTGATCTTTCCCGAAATCTCTAGACGCCGCTAGAGCCCAAAGAAAACCTAAATCTAGGAGATCTCAAATTTCAGCCAAATTCTAGATGCCCTAACCCTAGGAAAACAAACTATTTAATGCATATAAATCAAAAGGAATTCCTTAAACAATCCCTACATTCAATTTCCCTCCCAAAATTCCTTCCAAAATCCTTCCAAAACCGGCTCCCGTGGCTTGCGGTTGCGTTCGGCGCATCCAATGGCAGAAGAGTGTTGACCTCATTTTTGTATGAGGTCATTAAGGATCCATCCAGATTCCAGATCAATCCTGTTCCCAAGTCAATCCATATCTAAATTCAATTCAAGCCTCAATGAAAATCTAAAATCCAACCCAGTTCAGAACTCAAACTCCAGTTCAAGTATTGATCCTACCTGTGAGTTAGCTCTGATCCTATCCAGTCATTAATGATCACCCAAATGATTATAGATGATTTGGATACTCAAACTTAATCAATCAAACTCAAAATCTAGATCAATTCCAAAATCCAGACTCAAATCCAAAGTCCAGAAGCCTTGTCCTAAAGGCCTTTTCCAATGAATTTTCAAACACTTCAAAACCCTATCAAATGACCTCTGATTCAGGGTATGTCAGTAGCATACTGATGGGACATGTCTCTAGAGGCTACCCTCCAAATTTGAGCTCATTTTGAGGTCTCTAACCCCAGAATCTAAATCAAAATCCAAAGGCTGTAAAACCTTCAAATATTTACAGCCCATGCCACTGGACTTGCCATTAAGAAGATTCTGACCTTAGAGCCTTTACCAAAGCCTCTAGTCACTTCCAGACCATTAATCCAGACCTATTGAACAATAAACTGCAATTTTCTGGACTCATTTCAGCCCCTAGTGGTTATGAGGTCAAAATGACCAAAATACCCCTTTGGGGTATGAATAGTCGTTTTGAATCAAACGAGCTCCAAATTGAATGCAACCACCTCCAGCAAGTTTCAAATATCAAACCCAACCTATCGGACCCATTCTCAGGCCCTGGGTCAACCTGGTTGACCAAGTTAACTTAGTTGATCTAAGAGGCCCTTTAAGGATCCAAACAGGTGTTTTGACTCAAATGACCTCTTTGAGCCATGGAACCACTACTATTGGTCGCCAAATGTCATTTCAAATTGATTGAGCCCATTTCTAGACCCTAGGTCAACCTAGTTGACCAAGTCAACCTAGGTTGACCAAAATAGGCTCTTTAAGTCAAAATAAGCATTTTGATCAAATTGATCTTTCCAAACTATAGAACCACCTCCAATAGACTCAAAACATCAAACCAAACTTGTTGAGCCCAAACTCGGGTCCCGGGCCAACCTGGTTGACCAAGTCAACCTATGTTGACCTAAATTCTCTTTAATGTTTAAATAGGTTATTTTAACCTATTCAAACCATTTAATCCCTTTTAAGCTTCAAATCAACTCCAAACCATGGCTCAAATATTTTCTAATCATGGGCCAATCAAATATAAGTCATGCTGACTTAGTCAACTTAAAAAATACATGGTCAAACTTTCCTATACATGGGTTATTTCATTTAAAATTTCCTATACATGGGTTATTTCATTTAAAAAATACATGGTCAAACCAAACTTGTTGAGCCCAAACTCGGGTCCCGGGCCAACCTGGTTGACCAAGTCAACCTATGTTGACCTAAATTCTCTTTAATGTTTAAATAGGTTATTTTAACCTATTCAAACCATTTAATCCCTTTTAAGCTTCAAATCAACTCCAAACCATGGCTCAAATATTTTCTAATCATGGGTCAATCAAATATAAGTCATGCTGACTTAGTCAACTTAAAAAATACATGGTCAAACTTTCCTATACATGGGTTATTTCATTTAAAATTTGAACCTATAGCTTTGAACCCTTTCTAACCCAACTCATTAACCCCTCTCACCTGCCACCTCAGCTCTCATAGGCCATTGACTGGTCAAATGACCATTAAATGGCTAAAATGATCACTTTAAAATCTTATATACTCTAATTTAAATATCTCCAACTTCTTAGACTCTTTCTAGAGTCTTTTTGAGTCATTCCCAACCCTTAGATAGAGATCTAATGATCCCTATCAATTCTACATGCTTGCATAAGGACAAAGGACATATTTCATCATGGCATGTCCTTTGATTCCCTACTCCCATCAAAGGACATGCCATGATGAAATATGTCCTTTGTCCTTATGCAAGCATGTAGAATTGATAGGGATCATTAGATCTCTATCTAAGGGCTGGGAATGGCTCAAAACGACTCTAGAAAGAGTCTAAGAAGTTGGAAATATTTAAATTAGAGTATATAAGATTTTAAAGTGATCATTTTAGCCATTTAATGGTTATTTGACCAGTCATTATTGACTGGTTTGACCAGTCATTATTGACTGGTTTGACCAGTCAATGGCCCATGAGAGCTGAGGTGGCAGGTGAGAGGGGTTAATGAGTTGGGTTGGAAAGGGTTCAAAGCTATAGGTTCAAATTTTAAATGAAATAACCCATGTATAGGAAAGTTTGACCATGTATTTTTTAAGTTGACTAAGTCAGCATGACTTAGATTTGATTGGCCCATGATTAGAAAATATTTGAGCCATGGTTTGGAGTTGATTTGAAGCTTAAAAGGGATTAAATGGTTTGAATAGGTTAAAATAACATATTTAAACATTAAAGGGAATTTAGGTCAACATAGGTTGACTTGGTCAACCAGGTTGGCCCGGGACCCGAGTTTGGGCTCAACAAGTTTGGTTTGATGTTTTGAGTCTATTGGAGGTGGTTCTATAGTTTAGAAAGGTCAATTTGATCAAAATGACTATTTTGACATAAAAAGCCTATTTTGGTCAATCTAGGTTGACTTGGTCAACTAGGTTGACCCAGGGTCTAGAAATGGGCTCAATCAATTTGAAATGATATTTGGCGACCAATAGAAGTGGTTCCATGGCTCAAAGAGGTCATTTGGGTCAAAACACCTGTTTGGATCCTTAAAGGGCCTCTTAGGTCAACTAAGTTAACTTGGTCAACCAGGTTGACCCAGGGCCTGAGAATGGGTCCGACAGGTTGGGTTTGATATTTGAAACTTGCTGGAGGTGGTTGCATTCAATTTGGAGCTCGTTTGATTCAAAACGACTATTCATACCCCAAAGGGGTATTTTGGTCATTTTGACCTCATGACCACTAGGGGCTGAAATGAGTCCAGAAAATTGCAGTTTATTGTTCAATAGGTCTGGATTAATGGTCTGGAAGTGACTAGAGGCTTTGATAAAGGCTCTAAGGTCAGAATCTTCTTAATGGCAAGTCCAGTGGCATGGGCTGTAAATATTTGAAGGTTTTACAGCCTTTGGATTTTGATTTTGATTATGGGGTTAGAGACCTCAGAATGAGCTCAAATTTGGAGGGTAGCCTCTAGAGACATGTCCCATCAGTATGCTACTGACAGACTCTGAATCAGAGGTCATTTGATAAGGTTTTGAAGTATTTGAAAATTCACTGGAAAAGGCCTTTAGGACAAGGCTTCTGGACTTTGGATTTGGATCTGGATTTTTGATTTTCATTGAGGCTTGAATTGAATTTAAATTTAGATTGAATTGGGGTCAGGATTGATCTGGAATCTGGATGGATCCTTAATGACCTCATACAAAAATGAGGTCAACAAATGGACCCCCAATATGTGTAATAGAATGAAATTCTATTGCACATATTGGCGTTGACCGAAAAAGGTCAAGTCTGGAGTTTTGATCCTTAAGGGTAGACAAAGTCTATCCCTGGGGAATCGAGATTTGAATTGATACCAGGGTAGTGCCATAGAGGGCGTACTCTACCACTAGTGAGTCGAATCCTAAGGGAAGAAAAGGTTCTATCCCTAAAGGAAAAGGAAGTCTAGGTGATCGTATAGGCAGGAAGAGTTCCTAACTATAGAGGATCAGATTTGAGTTTGATAATAGGGTAGTGCCACGAGGGGCGTACTCTACCACTAGTAGATCTAATCCTTAGGGAAGGGGGAAACCTAACCTTAAGAAGAAGACAGTTCGAATGATCATATAGGAAGGAAGAACTCCTAACTATAGAGGATCGAATTTGAAATTTGATACTAGGGTAGTGCCACGAGGGGCGTACTCTACCATTAGTAAATCTAATCCTAAGGGAAGGAGGAAACCTAAACCCTAAGGAAGAGAAGGTTGGAGTACCCTATGGGAAGGAAGCATTGCTTCCCACATATGGTCGGATTTGGAATTTGAAAACTAGGATGGTGCCACAGAGGGCGTGATCCATCACTAGAAAATCTAATCCTAAGGAGAGAAAGCACGATGACTCACATCTAACCTTAAGGAAGAGAAAACTGGATAATCTTGTGGGAAGGAAGCATTTCTTCCCACAAAAGATCAGATTTGGATTGATTGTATGTGAATGAAACTTGCTTCACATAGAGGATCATGTCTGGAATGATCGTATATGGAGGAAACTTGCTCCATATAGAGGATCGAATCAGGGATTGATCATATATGGAGGAAACTTGCTCCATATAGAGGATCAGGTCTGGAATGATCGTATGTAAAGGAAAGTTGCTCTACACAGAGGATCGGTTTTAAACGATCATATATAGAGGAAACTTGCTCTATATAGAGGATCGGATTTAAATGATCGTATGTAGAGAAAACTTGCTCTACACAGAGGAAACTTGCTCTACACAGAAAAAATATCATTCACTAATTGGTTCAGATTACAAAACAAAGAGTTCGGCCCCATTTAATGTGAGCCGATCCCGCGTGGACCAGTCTATCAATACTCCCCTCCCAAAGATCCACCTTGTCCTCAAGGTGAAAATATGCTCGTGTTCCTGCGGAGGTGGCCATCCTTGAGGTGACTAAAAAACCTTACTGTATTGCTGAACTAGGGGCTGCACAGAAAGAGAAACATCTCATCCCTTCTCCAATCTGATCGCATCCAACCTGTGTAGTCCCACCAGATAATCTTCCCACACCTCGTGTATGTCCCTAACCATGGGCTTAAGTGATGTCATGACTTTGGATAGCCCTGAATCTCCCCTTATAACCACTTTTCTCACATCCACCGTTAATTCCATCGTGAGTGCTCCCCAATTGTCCTTGGTTTCCCCCAAGGTTTGCAACCACTTCATCCCCATAATGACATCAGTGCTTCCTAACTCTAGTGGGAGAAAGTCATCCTTTACTTGAATCTCCTGGATGGTCAACACCACTCATTTAAAGATCCCTTGGCCTTTCTCCACCTTCCCTGTATCCATCATCACCCCATAATAACCGGTGTCCACCAATTTCACTCCCAGTTGGTTGACAACCTGAGTGAAAATGAAATTACGGGTAGCCCCACTGCCAATCAAAACAACCACCTCCATGCCTGCTATCTCCCCCTTCACCTTCATCATATGATTCGAGGTGAACCCTACTACTGAATTCAGGGAAATCTCAGCCAAATCCAAATGCAACTTCTCCTCCCTCTCTTCCTTTAACTCTCCCTCACCTCCCTACTCAGTTTTCTCGTCATCACAGACAGTGAGAACCTAAAGAGTTCGGTCCTTGCACCGATGTCCTAGCGTATACTTCTCCTCGCACCTTTGCCCTCCTCTACTGCATCTCCTTCTCTGTTAGCCTCTTGAAAATTTCTCCACTCCCTCCTACTAGCTTCTCCCTGGTGGTCTCATTAATGTTGCCTGATGTAGGCCCCTTGGGTGTTAGAAGAGTGGTTGTCGTCCTATAAGAGCCTCCTGTGCTGTTGCTCTTAGCTCCATTCTCTAGATTCTTCTGATTTTTCACCAGTTGGGCCAACTTCATGGCCTCCCCTAAGTCACGAGGCATCAAAACCTTCACTGCTACTCGGATCTCTGCCTTCAACCCCTTCATGAAGTTCCCCTCTAATACCGTATTTGATAATCTCTACCCTATTGTCTATGTGCTCAAACTGCTCCCGGTAGTTTGCTATTGATCCCTCCTGTGCCAGAGAAAAGAATTGCTCATAGAAATCTCCTCCCCGGTCAGTTTGGAAATGTTCTATTATGCAGTCCTTGAATTCCCTCCAGTCCCTGATAGGTCTCCTCTAGTCTCTTCACTGATACCATGACAGTACCTTTTCCTCCAAACATAGGCCTGCTGCTGCCAGCTTATCCTCCTCTGTCAGCCCATTAACAGTAAAGTACCTCTCCATCTTATAGATCCACTCATACGCATCATCTCCCTCGAAGATAGGCATCTTCAACTTCCTCACCTTCTGATCTCGACCATTCCCCCTTATTCCTCCATAGCTTCCCCTCTCCCAAGTGCTTGGCCCACCTAATGTCTCCCGGTCTTCCCTTGCCCTGCTATAGCTCAAACCCCCTTCGAATTCCCTTCTTCTTTCTTCAAACTCAGCACCTTGGCGACCATAATGTCCCTCCCGACGTTCCCAATCAGCGCCCCTTTGCTCCGTCCCTCCATACCCATGCCTTTCCCTGTACCTACCTCCTCTATCCTCCATCTGGAAAGACTCCATATAGGATTTTCTTCTTTCTCCTTCCACGATGTCTACCTCATCTTCCTCCCTTCGAATTTCAGAATTCGTGTTTTTTCCTTTCTCCCCTTTTGCCACGGAAGCCGTCGTTTGGTTGTGGATTTCCAACATTTTCTTCATCATGTCCTGGAGATCGGCTACTTGTCCTTCCATGGAGGAAATCCTTTCATCCACCGTTGTCTTGATTTGGTTCATCTCCCCTACAAGCCTTTCTTCTAACGCATCAACTTTCTTGGCCTCCATCTCGATCCTAACTTTTGTAAATCCAAAAATTCGGGATTTGAATTACAAAAACAGAAATTCCGTCCCTTCCCGGCCAAAAATCGGCTGTCGAACTTTGCCAAAATCAACCCACGAACGGCCCCAAGACTTGCTCTGATACCAATTTGATAGGAAACACTTGTAGATCTCAAGTATTTCTTATCAATCTTCGAAAAACAGCGTGAAATCTTCTCAAACGTCCACACAAAACCATGAAAACAGTAGATAATTTGTATTATTTGATGAAAGGAAAACATAAAATAGCAAGATACACTTGATCCTCAATTCGAGAGGAAGATCGATCTCTCCCCAAATCTCTAGACGTTGCTAGGGCCCAAAGAAAATCTAAATCTAGGAGATCTCAAATTTCAGCCAAATTCAAGATGTCATAACCCTAGGAAAACAAACTATTTAATGCATGCAAATCAAAAGGAATTCCCTAAACAATCCCTACATTCAATTTCCCTCCGAAATTCCTTCCAAAACCGGCTCCCGTGGCTTGCGGTTGCGTTCAGCGCATCCAGGGGGCGGAAGAGTTCCACCCCATTTAACGTGAGCTGGTCCTGCGTGGACTGGCTGGACCGCTCTATCATTTCCCTCCAGTGCTGTCTTTGAGATATGATCCAATCTGCTGGCCAAATACTCGAACCTGTTGCGGTAGTCGGCTACAGTTCCCTCCCGAGTCAAGACAAAGAATTGTTCATAGAAGTCTCCTCCTTTCTCGGTTCGGAAACGTTTACTCGAGTATATATTTAGCATCATTATGAGCATGCTATCATCAATTTGTAACAACCTGTATCTAAGGCACCAATATACGGCATGTCTTCATATGAATATTTGATTGTATTTGATAGATAATAAGAATTGCACAAAATTAAAAAAAAAAAGCATTTGACTATTTTTAATAGAAAGATAGTGTAAAGCATTTGACTTTTCAATAATATTAAATACAATTTATATGCTTATTATGAAGAATTTATATGAATATGCATGTGACAATATAATATCATCATAAGAATGGACAAGCAAATAGCCTTAAGAATATGTTTGCTCACAATATTAACGATTAGATATCTCACTGTCAACAATGGATCTGATAGGAAAAACTTGAGTTCGCAAGCAGCCATACTAAGAATTGGTGAAAACAGCGAGAAAACTTTAAGATCTTCAATGAAAAATAATCCAAAAATAGTAGATTGTATTATAGGAATAAAATCATAGGCAAAGAACAAGTAAAGATTACAATTTGATCCTCAATTCGAGAGGAGGATCGTTCTCTCGCATCTACAAATAGATCCAAGATGAAAACTGCTGTCCACGCAGTAAAACAGCCAAAAAACAGTAGAAAAAATAGGAAGAAAACTCTTGGAAAACAATAGAAATGATTGTATTCCACTAGTAGACAAACAAACCCAAAGCAAGATACAATATTCTTCAATTCGAGAGGAAGAACAACTCTCCAACGATCTCCGGCAACGCCAAGAGCCCAAGCAAGAAAACCCTAGAACACCAAACTCTTTTCAAAAACAAGATAATCCCTAATCCCCCTCATAACTCTCCATTAATACAATCTAATTCAAAATAAAAGTAAAAGGACTTCTCTACCCTTCCTTCTCCCTCCAAAAACACTTAAACCATGTTTGAATTCCGAGTGGACCCCACCCCCGCCCCTTTTCCTTCTTCCGCCTGTTCTCTGGCCCGTCTCCGCCTGGAGAAAACCCGGACCGGCTGGGCCGGTCCAGGTTGAGCCGGTCCATGCTGGACCGGCATAACATTACCCCCCTCCCAAAGTACCACCTTGTCCTCAAGGTGGAAGGCAGGAAACTGCACTGCAATCCTCACCAATGGCTCCCATGTGGCTTCGTAATCTGGGAGGCCGCTCCATCTAATCTTCACTTCCTTTTCCCCTTTTTCATTGATGCGCACTCCTTCGACTGCTAGGGGCTCCAATGTCACTTCCATGTCCTCCCTCAATGTGCTGGGCAGCTCTGGGCTTACTGCATGCTCCCCCACCACTTTCCTCAACTGTGATACATGAAAAACGGGGTGTATTCTGGCTGTTGGAGGAAGCCTCAATCTGTATGCCACCTCCCCGATTTTCTCCTCCACTTCGAAAGGGCCAAAATATCTTGCTGCTAGCTTCTCATTTCTCCTTTGGGCTATAGTCCTCTGCCTGTATGGTCGGAGCTTCAAGTAGACCTTGTCTCCAACTCCAAATTGTATATCCCTCCTTTTACTGTCTGCCTGTTTCTTCATAATCTGTTGGGCTCTGAGAAGATGCCTCTTGAGGTCTTCCAACACTTGATCTCTTTCCTTCAGATGCTGATCTACTGCCGATACTGGAGTACTCCCATGGCCGTAATGTACCAGGTGTGGGGGGTCTCTTCCATATAACACCTTGAAAGGTGTCATCTTGGTAGCCGAATGAGAGGAGGTGTTGTACCAGTATTCTGCCCAGGCCAGCCATTTGGCCCACTGCTTCGGTGTCTCAGACACAAAGCATCTCAAGTATGTCTCCAAGCTTCTATTCACCACCTCCGTCTGCCCATCAGTCTGTGGGTGGTATGCTGTGCTCCTCTTCAATACTGTGCCCTGCATCCTAAATAACTCCCTCCAAAAATGGCTCAGGAACACCTTGTCCCTATCTGAGACAATAGACTCTGGTATCCCATGCAGGCGGACTATCTCTCTCACAAAGGCTGTTGCTACTGATACTGCAGTGTATGGGTGTCTCAAGGGGATGAAATGAGCATATTTGCTCAATCTGTCAACCACTACAAATATGACCGTGTACCCTTCTGATTTTGGAAGCCCATCAATAAAATCCATAGTAATCTCTTCCCAAACCTTCTCTGGTAGGGCCAGAGGCTGTAGTAATCCCCCTGGTGCCATCGTCATGTACTTGTTCCGCTGGCAGGTGTCACACTTAGCCACCATCTCCTCTATGTCTTTCCTCATCCCTTTCCAGTACAATTCAGCAGCAATTCGGCTATAAGTTTTCTGCACTCCTGAATGCCCTCCTATGGCACTTCCATGAAACTCCTGTAGCAGTTGGGGAATGTGAATGGAGGACCTAGGGATCACACTCCTTCCCTGATAGTACAATCTTTCTCCCACCACTGAGTATCCTGGGTGGCTGTTTTCATCTGATAGCACATCTTCTTTGATTCTCCTTAGCTCCTCATTCTGGATGCTCTCCTCTTTGATGGCTCCCCAATCTATCAGAACAGGTACTGATACCGCCATCCCCTGGAACTCCTCCATACAGCGTGATAAGGCATCCGCTGCCTTATTCTCTAGCCCTGGCCGATAGTGGATCTCAAAATCATATCCCAACAGCTTGGATAACCACCTCTGATGCTCCTCTGTGACCATCCTCTGCTCCAACAAGTACTTCAGGCTTCTCTGATCGGTTCTGACAATAAAGTGTCTGCCTAAAAGATAAGGTCTCCACTTTTGGATGGCCAGTACAATAGCCATCAGCTCTCTCTCGTATACCGACTTCAGCCTAGCCCGGGACGACAGTATCTGACTGAAGTAAGCTATGGCTCTATGGTTCTGCATCAACACTGCTCCCAATCCATAACCTGAAGCATCTGTCTCCAACACAAACACCTGATTGAAGTCTGGCAGAGCAAGCACTGGCACCGTCGTCATGGCCTTCTTCAGCTTCTCAAAAGCCTCAGAAGCTGCTTCCCCCCATAGAAAATTATCCTTCTTCAGCAGCTCTGTCAGTGGTCCTGCTATGGTGCTGTATCCTCTCACGAACCTCCTGTAGTAGCCGGTCAGTCCCAAAAATCCTCTGAGCCCCTTCAAGGTCTTGGGTTGAGGCCAGGCCAGCATTGCCTCTATCTTGGACTGATCTGCAGCCACTCCTTCTTGGGATATCACGTGTCCCAGATACTCCACTTGTGCCTGAGCAAAGTCGCACTTCTTGAAATTGGCCTTCAGCTGGTGCTCCCTCAGCACCCCCAACACCACTCTCAGGTGCTCCAGGTGTTCCTCCTCAGTCCTGCTATAGATGAGAATGTCATCAAAAAATACCAACACAAACCTGCGAAGGTGTGGCCTGAAGATCCGGTTCATCAATGCCTGGAATGTAGCTGGTGCATTGGTGAGGCCAAAAGGCATCACCAGAAACTCGTAGTGGCCTTCATGAGTCCTGAAGGCTGTCTTCTGCACATCTTCCTTCCTCATCTTGATCTGATGATAGCCTGACTTCAGATCAATCTTGGTGAACAAAGCAGCTCCATGCAGCTCATCCATCAACTCGTCAATCACCGGGATGGGAAACTTATCAGGCACTGTCTCTTTGTTGAGAGCTCTGTAGTCAACACAGAACCTCCAACTCCCATCCTTCTTTTTCACCAGCAGAACTGGGCTAGAGAAAGGGCTCACACTGGGCTGAATGATCCCCCCTTCTAGCATTTCCCCCACCAATTTCTCAATCTCATCCTTTTGCACCTGAGGGTATCTGTAAGGCCTCACACTGATAGGGGAAACTCCCTCTTTCAGGATGATCTGATGCTCCCGCTCTCTGTCAGGTGGGAGTCCCACCGGAGGTTGGAACACATCCTCGAACTCCTGTAAAAAGGGCTGGACCAACGCAGGAATGGGTTTTTCTTCCCCCTCCTGTTGATCCTCCAAGCTCTGCAATTCCACCAGGAAACCTCCTCCTTCCTCATGGATAATTTTCACCATCGACCTGAGTGACACTCCAGCTCTGGACAAACCTGGTTCCCCCCTCAGTTTCACCCTCTTGCCTTCTACCATCAGTTCCATCACCATGGTTCCCCAGTTCACCTTGGTTTCACCCAAGGTCTGTAGCCATTTCATGCCCAAAATGACATCGGTGCTACCCAACCTCAGGGGTAGGAAATCCTCCACCACCCTGATCTCCTGTAGGCTCATCTCCACTCCTTTGCAGATCCCCGTGCTAGACTCAATCTTTCCTGTCCCCATCATCACCCCATAACTGCCTGTCTCAGTAGGCTCCATCCCCAGCTCCTCCGCCACCTGAGTGGATATGAAATTGTGGGTTGCCCCACTATCGATCAGTACTACTACCTCCCTCCCCTGGATCTTCCCCTTCACCTTCATGGTATGACTAGGAGTAAATCCCATCACTGAATTGAGGGATACCTCGGCCACCTCCAACTGGGGGTCACTCTGTTCCTCATCAGAGTCATCACCCTCCTCAGGCGCCTCGTCTATATAGACGGTGAGAGCCCGAAGAGCGCGATCCTTGCATCTGTGCCCTGGAACAAACTTCTCCTCACATCTGAAACAAAGACCCTTGGCCCTCTTCTCCTGCATCTCTTCCTCAGTCAATTTCTTGAAACTTCCTGCAGTTCTAGTCACTCCGCTCTTCTCCTTTCCACTCTCTCTAGGGACACTAGGGCTTGGCCCTTTTGGAGCCAAGTAAGTGGTAGTGGTCCTGGTGGGACCTCCTGAGTGGTTGTTCCTCCACGAGCGGGCGTTGGTCTTCTGGTTCTCCACCAACTGAGCTAACTCCATCGCTTCCCTCAGATCTCTTGGTCTCATGACCTTCACTGCATCTCTGATCTCGGGTTTGAGACCCTTCATAAAGTTCCCCCCCAACGTACTGTTTGATAGGCCCTCCATGTCTCCCACCAAGCTCTCGAATTTCTTCCTGTATTCCTCCACTGTTCCCTCCTGAGTGAGGGCATAGAACTGCTCGGAGATCTCCCCATGGGCTGCTCCCCCTGAATCTCTCCCTGATAGCTTCCTTGAAGTCCCTCCAAGTCCTCACTGGATCCCACTTATCCATGTACTTGAACCAGGCAAACGCCGCCCCTTCCAAGCACATACTAGCCGCCATCAATCTCTCCTCCTCCATCAGGCCATTCACTGCAAAATACCTCTCCACCTTGTGGATCCACTCATCCACATTCCCCTCTTCGAAAACTGGCATTTTCAGCTTTCTGGCCCTCGTGTCCACCCCGTATGCCCTATTCCCCCCATGGCCTCCTCTATCCCAGGCAATGGGATCTTCCCAAGTTCCTCTCTCTCCATATCGGGGCTCATCATCCCTCCTCGGCCGTCGATAGCCATCTTCCCCTCGTGCCCCGCCATGGTGGTTATGGATCCCCCATGGCCGGTCCACTGGGTCGGGCCTCCGACGATGCCAATCATCCTCTCTTTCTTCCCGCCTGATGGACTCCCGATGCAGCATTCTTCCGTTGCTACCAAGCAGTTCCACCTCCTCTTCCCCTTCCGGCTTTGCCTTCTCCTTGCCCTTGCTCCCACTACCTTCTCCTCTTTCCTCCGCTGGCACAGCTCTTGCTTGCCCTTCCAACAACTTTTTCATCATCTCCTCCAATGCCATGAATTTCCCTTCCATATTCTCACTCAACGTCGCCATCTTTTCCTCCAGATCCGCCTTAAATTGACCCACTTCGGTCTCCAAGACTTCTACACGTTTAGATGCCATGGGAACCACGAAATGGTCTCCGGATCTCTCCCGATCAGCAAAAAAATCTGCTGCGAAACAGTGGAAAACAGCCCCCCACCGTCCGGATCTTCGCTCTGATACCAATTTGATAGGAACCCCTTGGATTTCCAAGTGTCTCTCACCAAAAACAAATAGATCCAAGATGAAAACTGCTGTCCACAGCAGTAAAAAAACAGCCAAAAAAAACAGTAGAAAAAATAGGAAGAAAACTCTTGGAAAACAATAGAAATGATTGTATTCCACTAGTAGACAAACAAACCCAAAGCAAGATACAATATTCTTCAATTCGAGAGGAAGAACAACTCTCCAACGATCTCCGGCAACGCCAAGAGCCCAAGCAAGAAAACCCTAGAACACCAAACTCTTTTCAAAAACAAGATAATCCCTAATCCCCCTCATAACTCTCCATTAATACAATCTAATTCAAAATAAAAGTAAAAGGACTTCTCTACCCTTCCTTCTCCCTCCAAAAACACTTAAACCATGTTTGAATTCCGAGTGGACCCCCCCCGCCCCTTTTCCTTCTTCCGCCTGTTCTCTGGCCCGTCTCCGCCTGGAGAAAAAACCCGGACCGGCTGGGCTGTAATAGTGTTTATTGTTTTAACTTGGCTGGCAATTTATTTTACCTGCAGACATTGGATCTCCCTCCTTTGATCAGTTAAAATGTTTATGTTATTATTCTTCCTTTCAGGCTGGCTTAGGAGGATTATCTTTTGAGGAAGGACAATTCTCCGTTTTTGGGTATCCCTTTGTTATTCTCCAAAGATTTTTGTTTCCATTAATCATATTGAAGCATGTTAGGCTTCGTTTGGGACGATTTTTTTCTGCTTCTTAAAATAATTTTTTGTACTAAAAAACTACTTGAAGAAGCAATAAAAAAACCGTCTCAATGTATATCAACTTGCTTTTAAGATAAAAAAGACTCATTGTGTCTGCTTATCTAAGGTTGAGCATACATTCTTACACTCTCAGATACACCACTATTGGAAGAGATGTACTTTCACAAATAAAATCAGGAGATTTAATACGATCTGCTAAGCTTGTGCAAGGACAAGATCGTCTCGTACTGCCAGAGCAGACATGACATGATGCAGAGTATTATCCATTCTTTAAGCATTTCTTTGCCTGATTTTGAAACTTTTTTGTTTTTCAGTTTGTCTTCGTTTGGAATGGCTTTTTTATTGCTTTCTAAAATGGAGTTTTTCATTTTAGTACAAATTTTTTTATTTTTATACTAAAACTCTGATTTAGAAAACAATAAAAAAGCCGTCCCAAACGAAACCTTAGTTTAATTAATCAATTCAGGTAGCTACTTAGCTACTCGTACATGCTCTTTTAGTTGTTTATAACATTTTATTCGAAATGGAAATTGCTAGACTGGAGTCAATTTGAGTATTACAAAGCCTCTGAGCATCTCCAATCGAACGCCAAATATGTGTATGGTGTCGTTTGGTCGCTTTAGCCAAATCCCAAATCTTCAGCTATTTGCTTGCAGGTGAACAATGCGACGTCAATATTGGCGTTGCACTGTTCACCAATGTTATTTTTCTGTCTCAACCAGATTTGCTGATGAAATGCGCCAAGAGGAGAAAGACGGTTACCCTTCGTAGAAGCCTATAAAATGGAGTTTGATTGTAGATGAATCACAATATTTTTGAGTTTCATTGTATTTTGAAGTGAAAAATGGGATTTTCGGTTGGAGATGTGGAGATGCCCTAAGGGATATGGCAAAACATTACAAAGAAGATTTAAAATCATACAGCAAAGCATTACAACGGTTCTTATCGTTAAATATTTTGGAACTGTTATGAGTATTATAATTTTTAACCTCTTTAAAATGTTGGACGACAGTCATTTGACATATTTGGTTATAAAAGCTGTTTTATATTACAAATTTTTTAAAAAACGTCGGCAGATAAACCGTAGGCAAATAGACCGTCTGGTGGTGGCATGAAAAACAAATCATGAAAGATTAAAGTTTCGTTTGTAACAACTATTTTACTGCTTTTTAAAGCATTTTTCTAGTATAACAAAAATTTTCAATTTTTATACAAAGCTATTTTAAGAAGCAATAAGAAAGCTATAGCTTCATTTGGGATGGCTTTCTTATTGCTTCTTAAAACAGATTTTTTTATAAAAATTAAAAATTTATAACTAAAAAGTTGCTTTAAAAAATAATAAATAAGCCATCCCAAACGAAGTATGTTCTTATCACTGTGTACAGTGGATTCTCTCCCGAATCTCACTACCTGGGAGGCTTTGGACAATATGATTTCTGACTTGCGCACCAGGTTTGCCCTTTGTTTGTAGCTAGCTATGAATTTCCTGGTTGAAACAGAGATATTACTTCTTTCTTGTTAGTGTGGTGGAACTTGGAAGAATAAGTGCCGAATAAGAACATCAAAGTTGGTTCCACAAGTTCAGATGTGTTGAGTGGTGAAGATAAGTTGATTGAGGTTATCTCTAACAAGTAATTAGTTTTTTTTTTTTTGCAACTACTAATCTTTCTTATACTTTAATCAACAAAATAGTTTCAATTTTGATTGAATTTCGGAGAACATACACTGAGGAAAAGGTTAACGTAGCACAGTGAAGTAGTACCGTGAGAGAAATGTGAAAATAACCCTCGTTGATGAGTGAAATAGAACATGAAATCATGAGCTCCCAAGCATTGGAATTTGAATGTGAATATGTGATCTCTTACTGCGTGCGTGTTGAAGAATGAGCTGATCACTCATAGGCAATGGCTTGGTTAAGTGAATCCACTTGACTAGAAGTAAGAGTGCTTGCTTGAGAGAGAAGGCAATCTCTCTAGGGAGTTTACACACATACTTAAAACTAATTTATATATCTAATTATTAAAACTATCGATTTGCTCGTATAACGATAAATTCTTTAAATAAATAGAAAAGGCATCTTCTTTTAACCTTTTTGTTACCTTTTGTCAATGTGCAATCCTGTTATAACCCAACTCGGTATAATCTGCAGATAGAACAAGTCATATTATGTAGGATTGTGGCAGATAAAGCCCAAAATTTAAGTTTTGGAGAACTTTCTAGAACTTCTTACAAATATTAACGTATAACAAAGCTATTAATTACTTAAGAGAAACAATAAGTAAACTTAACCACAAATCATTTTCATTTCATTCTTCTTCAATATATATATATAAAATAAAATCTTTATACTACAGTACATGACTTCATATCAAAACATAACAAAACAGCACAGACCAAACAATAGCCATAACTATACAAAATCTAAAAATTACGAAAATATTTACACCGACTTAGAAGATTATAACTTGTAACCTTAGCTTTTCAGTCGGCTCCTTGCCCTTTTCCTGGCTTGGAATATAATGCAAAATTTGTGTGAGCTAACATAGTTCAGTATGTCAAATATATCGATCTAAATTTTTAATAATTAACCAATTATGCATATATTTAATTCAAAGTTGTTATTTGTAAGCTATTGTACTAAACAGAGTAGTGCTAGTAAATAATAGAAAAAAAAAAAGACTTTGTACTAAAAGTAAATAAATAAGTATATCATATATTATAACAAAAAGGCATATAATTTTCTCATGCCTTTTTGCCACCCATTAGAAACATATATTAGAATTAAGGTCTTTATGACCCTATGTGCTATCATATTAGAACATAGGCTCTCATAACTTCTAAATGTTTAACACAACATATATTTAGAAATTTAAATCTTTATTGCTTTCAATGCATTCAACACAATGGAACTTTTTCCGACGTCCAGAATTTTTTAGAATCACACATTTTAAGTAGATAAGCATATATATAATTGCATTTTAATAAAATAAGTGAAAATAATGAAAATTGAATGAATTCACAAAATGCTATGCTAGTAGCCCGCATTTTCAACAACTGAATAGAATTTCATGATTTTAAACTTTCACGAAATCACCATAGATTGTTCAAAACTCTATTTTGAAGCCTTAAATGCTCTACAACGTTATTTTCTGAGGTCATAATCATTTTCTAGTTTATCAAAAAGAGTGCACTTTTTAATTTAAAAATTTCTAAAGAGAATATCATAATGTCCATAATACTTATATCCATAACATACAAAAAGTTACATATTAAAAGTTTAATGGATATGAAGTTATTCCTAATTTTACACTACAAAATTATAATTTTAATTATAAAAATCTCAAAATTTTGTATTATTTAAAATTGAGATCAACAGAATGCAATATACTTCAATTCGTACAATTTCCCGAACTGAACCGACAATAGAAAACAAACCAAAGTAGTCTGAAATGCACTTCTCTATCTTTAAAATCTCTCCATTTCTCTCTAGGCCTCAATTCACTTTGGGGGGGGGGGGTTGGGAAATGATTTTAAAGTGGTATTCAACCTTTTATATATATATAATATATATATATATATATATATATATATATATATATATATATATATATATATATATATATATATATATATATGGGGGTAACACCACCGTAGCGTTTCTAACTTTTCTCAAAATTACAAAGAGCTCAATGTTGTAGCTCTACCATCTTGGGCAGTGTGGCACTCAAAAGGGAAAATTTATAAGTTTGATTTTCATGCACACAGACCCTTGTGGAACCCTCTTCAGAACAAATTTCATGCGTTTACATGTACATAAAGCACTCACTAACATATGCAATATGAAAAATATATAATTTCATTACACAAAACTTATCTGGATCAATTGATTTACAGTTGGACCTAATTAGAACTGATACCGAATTGGGTGATAATAATTGTGATTGATTGATACTCAATTAATTGATAGTTAGCCATGGAATAAGATTGATATCCAACTGGGCAATAATTGGGGTGGAAAGATGAAAATATCAAATTAAAGATGTTGCATTTGTGATTGCATTTACATGATAATATATTGATCTGATTGATAGATAAAAATTGAAATCATACTAATAATCATATTGATATAATATAACATAGCATATTGACATAACTCATTGAATGATAATCTTCTTTATTGATTTTTCTTATAGCTTGATACAATACTCTTTATCATATATCTTATAATTTGATATAAAACATACCGAAGTATTCCGAAATGAACTTCTCTCTCTTCAAAATATCTCCATTTCTCTCTAGGCCTCAATTTCACTTGGGGAGGGGAGTGGTGGGGGTGTTGGGTAATAATTTTAAAGTGGAATTCAACCTTATATATATATATATATATATATATATATATATATATATATATATATATATATATATATATATATATATATATATATATATATATATATATATATATATATATATATATATATATATATATTTGGGGCTAACACCACCATAGTGTTCCTAACTTTTCTCAAAATTACAAAGAGCTCAATGTTATGTTGTAGCTCCACCATCCTTGGCAGCGTGGGCACTTAAAAAGGGAAAATTTATAAGTTTGGTTTTCATGCACACAAACCCTTGTGGAACCCTCTTCAGAACAAATTTCATGCGTTTACATGTACATAGAGCACTCACAAAAACATATGCAATATGAAAAATATATAATTTCATTGCACAAAACTTATCTGGATCAATTGATTTACAGTTGAACCTAATTAGAACTGATACTGAATTGGGTGATACTTGTGATTGATTGATATTCAATTAATTGACAGTTAGACATGGATTAAGATTTATATTCAACTGGGCAATAATTGGGGTGGAAGGATGAAAATATCAAATTAAAGATATTTCATTTGTGAAATCATTTACATGATAGTATATTGATCTGATTGATAGATAAAATTGAAATCATACTAATAGTCATATTAATATAATATAGTATAACATATTGACATAACTCATTGAATGATAAATCTTCTTTATTGATTTTTCTTGTAGCTTGATACAATACTCTTTATCATATATCTTATAATTTGATATAAAACAAAATCGAAGTATTCCGAAATGAACTTCTCTCTCTTTAAAAATTTCTCCATTTCTCTCTAGGCTGCAATTCACTTGGGGAGGGGAGGTGGGGGGTGTTGGGTAGTAATTTTTTAAAGTGGAATTCAACCTTATATATATATATATATATATATATATATATATATATTATATATATATATATATATATATATATATATATATATATATATATATATATATAATATATATATATATATATAGTTTGGTTTTCATGCACACAAACCCTTGTGGAACCCTCTTCATAACAAATGTCATGCGTTTACATGTACATAGAGCACTCACAAACATATGCAATATGAAAAATATATAATTTCATTGCACAAAACTTATCAGGATCAATTGATTTACAGTTGGACCTAATTAGAACTGATATTGAATTGGGTGATATATTGTGATTGATTGATACTCAATTAATTAACAGTTAGACATTGATTAAGATTTATATTCAACTGGGCAATAATTGGGGGTGGAAGGATGAAAATATCAAATTAAAGATATTTCATTTGTGAAATCATTTACATGATAATATATTGATCTGATTGATAGATAAAATTGAAAATCATACTAATAGTCATATTGATATAATATAGCATAACATATTGACATAACTCATTGAATGATAATCTTCTTTACTAATTTTTCTTGTAGCTTGATACAATACTCTTTATCATATATCTTATAATTTGATAGATTTATTTATATATAGTACTCTTTATCATGTCTATAGTTTGATAGATTTATTTTGACTTCAAATGGTCATATTGATTTTATTATTGATTTTGATTTTTTTTTATATTTCTCATATTAAATTTATGATTGATATTGATTAGAACTATAACATGCATATTAATTTTTTTGTCTTGCATTGAAAGCAGTAATATAGCTTTGGTTACATGCTGGACTTTTTAGTTCATTATGAATTTTAATGATTTTAGGTCAGAGAAGGGGTTAGGATCATGAGCAGTGAAACTGATAAAGATCGTCATGTTCTTTCTTAAGATTTTGTTATACCTTTTATTTTATTCTTTTGTAGTCATGCATTTGTAATAGATTAGTAATTGTAGTGATCTCATTGATAGTGTAAATATCATTTTGGTGAATGAATAATAAAAAATATTTTGATGCATATGATTTTCAGTTGTTTTCGCTAGTTAGTAATATTTATATTAATGATTTATAGAAAGCTTTGAAATATTCTTAAAATGATAAATAGACAATTCTTCCTAATTTGATTATGGTGTGACAAAATTAGTATTAGAGCAATACATCACCCAGAAGATGGAACTAAGTGTCATATAAGAAAAAGTGCTACTTCATGAGAGCCATCTTTTGAATCATGTATGGAACAATCTACGTGGCGGAAGTCACAACTTGAACTTGTATAGGCCATCTCTAGAATCCTATCTGCCTCATGGATGGTTCTAAGATAAAAATATCGATGATGATATCAGTTATTTAAGTGGAGGAGATTGTGAAATCCCTTAAATAAAAGAAACTAAACTCTTAAATATTGAGAAGCCTATTGGTGTAATGGTTGAAATTTTATTAAGAAACACTACAATCATGTGTGCTCATCCCAAAAAAAATCCAAGAATTTGTGAATTCTTGAAATGTTACACCATATGACAAAATCATAATGCCCTTAGGCCAAGCAAGCAATATCTCAATAGTTAAGAGTTAGAGTTGTTACAATTGGTATCAGAGCAATAAACCAGTTGAAAGATTAGAACAAAGTGTCATACAAGACAAAGTGTTATGCCATGGGAGCCACTCTTGAATCATGTATGAAACAAAATGCTACATGACGGGAGTCACCATAAACTTGTAGGTGCCACATATAGAATCTTATCTGTCTGGTGGATGATTCTGAGATAAAGATATTGACGATGATGTCAGTTACGTAAGTGGGGCAGATTGTAAAATCCTTCAAGTAAAAGAAACTTAACTCTTAAATATCGAGTTGATTTTTTATTTAATGGTTGGAATTTCATTAGGAAATTTCACAGTTAAGATGCTCATCCCGGAGAAATCCTGGGATGAGTACCCTCTAGGAAGTTACACCAACATGATAAAACTGTGAGGCCTTTAGGCCAATGCGCACAATATCTCAATCGTTAAGAGTTTAGGTTGTTACAGAAAAATCCACGAGCTTAGCGGCATGTACGTGGCTTGCGGCTTGGGTTGGTGTGGCGCAAATCTCTATTGCAACAGCCGAGGAGGCAATGAGGCTCTTGGCCTATACAAGGTTTGGAAAGGCTTTTTTTTTATTATTGACAAAAAATTTGGTGAGGTCACCCGCAACAAAAACATGAAAACATAATAACTTAGACGCCCAAACTTCATCATCGCTGGGACCTCTGCCGCCATCAGCAGATGCCGGCGGCCGGCAAAGACGGCGTCGCTGGAGCTCCTAGAAACTTTTGGGGAGACACGCCTGCGACGGAGGAAGAGTACTACGCTTCACAGGGCATCCATGGTACAAAATCTTATTTTCAGTTCCCTCACGGCGCATCCCTCTTCACCCGATCTTGGATGCCGCTTACGCCGCCGCGCGCCGTCGTCTTTATGATCCACGGTTACGGAAACGACATCAGCTGGACCTTCCAATCCACCCCCATCTTCCTTGCCCGCTCCGGCTTCGCCTGCTTCGCCCTCGATCTCCCCGGCCAAGGCCACTCCTCCGGTCTCCGCGCCTTCGTCCCCGACCTCCGCGCCGTTGCTGATGACTGCATCACCTTCTTCCGCTCCACCCTCTGTTCCAACCCTTCCCTTCTCGCCCTCCCAAAATTCCTTTACGGGGAATCCATGGGCGGCGCTCTCTGCCTTTTAATTCATCTACGCCTCAATGATCTTCAAAATGACGACAATGATTGGTCTGGCGCAATCCTAGTGGCGCCGATGTGTAAAATCGCGGACGAGATGCGGCCGCGGTGGCCGATCCCGGAGATACTAACCCTAGTGGCGCGGTTCCCTGCCGGCGCTTCCAGTTGTCCCGACGGGGGATCTGGTGGAGAAGTCAGTGAAGGTTAAAAGAGAAGCGAGCTGTGGCGATTGCGAATCCGATGAGATATCTTGGAAAGCCGAGGTTGGGGACAGTGTTGGAGCTGCTCCGGGCGACGGATGAGCTTTCACGGAGGCTGCCGGAGGTTAGCATACCGTTTCTGGTGCTTCATGGAAGCGGGGATGTAGTAACGGATCCGGCGGTGAGCAGAGAGCTGTACGCGACGGCAAGGAGTGATGACAAGAGTATTAAGATCTACGATGGATTGTGGCATTCGCTTCAGTTTGGGGAGACGGAGGAAAATGTGGAGATGTTCAGGAGGGATGTGCTTAATTGGCTTGATCGGAGATGTGGAAGGGGAGATGGAGGTGATGCTGCTACTGCTGCTTGTTCATCTACAACAGTTGATCAAAATATTTGGTAATTATCATATTCACTCTTGTGCTGCTCAAATTTAAACTATATGTAGATATTGTACATTTGATTCAGTATTATGTTTTAAATATTGCATGTTTGGTTTATAGTTTAAATGGCTAATGTTTAGATATTGTACAATTGAACTGCATCTAAGGGGTTGTTTGGTAGCACCCAGGATTCGATTTAAGTAGGATTTCGTAAATCCGCTAAATCTAGATTTTGGAAAGCCTGAGGGGCCTAAATCTTGAAAATTGTTTGGTAACATTCATGATAAATCCTATTAAATCTAGTATGATTGTTTGGCTATAGAATGGATTTAACGAGCAGACTCTTCCTCTCCGGCCAACGGATTTTGTAAAAAATCCGGCAAAAAATAGGATTTTAGAAATCCGGTATTTAGCACGAAAAGGCTGAATTTTCTGTCTACGGCGGCTTTCATTTGCCATGAGATTTGGTTTTGCATTTTAGGCCGTTTGGCTGGATTTCGCTCAATTCCGGACTAAATCCTGCTATCAAACAGGCCCTAGATGTCAAAAACTTTTTGGTTTATTAATGTTATCCAGCTAGTTTTGTTATTTAGATGATAGTAATACTAATCAAATGCCAGGTCCCTTTAGTTTAATGTTATCTTATCGAATAATATAGAATTATTTAAAAAGTGATAGGAAACACTTGGATTTCCAAGTGTTTCTTACCCAAAACCAAGAAGAACCAATGCCAAACTGCTGTCCACAGCAGAAACCAGCCAGGAAATAGGGAAAAACAGGAAGAAAACGCGAGAAATCTGAGAAGAAATTGCACAAAACTATTGTATTTCAATAGTAGAAGCAAAAATCATAAGAAAGATACAATGTTCTTCGATTAGAGAGGAAGAACAACTCTCCAACAATCTCCAGCAACGCAAAGAGCCCAAACAAGAAACCCTAGAACTCCAAGAGAATACAAATTCAAGATAATCACCCCAAAACTCCTAATTAACCATAAAGGAGTTTTACAAAATGTCTAAACAGCCCCTCGCATTCAAAATTTCCCTCCCAAAAATCTTCCCTGGCCCCCATCGGCTGTGCTTCGCCCGCTCGGTTCCGCCTCCTGCGCGCGCGGTTCCGTTCGCGAGTAGTAGACTTGGACCGGTCCCGGTTGGACCGGTCCAGCCGGCCCCTCCTGGGCCGGCGTAACATTACCGCCCTCCCAAAGAATCACCTTGTCCTCAAGGTGAAAATCAGGAAACTGTTGTTTCGTCCTCTCATATGGTTCCCACGTGGCCTCGTAGTCAGGAAGGTTCTTCCACTGGATCAACACTTCCTTAGTTTTATCTTCTTTCTGGCGCACCCCTTTTAGCTCCATAGGTTCTAAAATCACCTCTAAGTCCTCAGTCAGGGTTGCTGGTAGCTCAGAATTGGCGGTGTACTCCCCAATGGCCTTTCTCAATTGTGATACGTGAAAAACTGGATGTATAGTTGCCGATGGAGATAGTTTCAATCTGTATGCTACTGACCCAATCTTCTCCAACACTTCATATGGCCCAAAGTACCTTGGAGCCAGCTTTTCATTCCTCCTGTTGGCAACTGTCTTCTGTCTATATGGTCGGAGCTTCAGAAACACCCTCTCCCCCTGCTGCAAACTGTATGTCCTTCCTATGCCCATCCGCTTGCTTCTTCATAATTTGTTGTGCTCTTAGTAAATGCCTCTTTAGCTCTTCAAGTACTCGATCTCTCTCCTCTAAGTACTCTTCTACTGACGACACAGGAGTGTTGCTACTCCCAAAATGCACCAAGTGTGGAGGATCCCTTCCGTACAGTACTTTGAATGGCGTCATCTGTGAAGCTGAGTGAAAAGAGGTGTTGTACCAGTATTCTGCCCAGGATAGTCATTTGGCCCACAACTTAGGTGTCTCCGACACAAAACATCTCAAGTAGGTTTCCAAACTCCTGTTAACCACCTCCGTTTGGCCATCTGTCTGTGGGTGATAAGCGGTGCTCCTTTTCAAAACTGTTCCTTGTAACCTGAACAGCTCCTTCCAAAAGTGACTGAGGAACACCTTGTCTCTATCGGACACGATTGCCTCTGGTATCCCATGCAACCTGACAACCTCTCTGATGAAGGCTGAAGCCACTGTTACTGCGGTGTAAGGATGTCGGAGGGGAATAAAATGAGCATACTTGCTCAGTCTATCCACCACCACCAGGATCACTGTGAAGCCTTCTGAGCGGGGCAACCCATCTATGAAGTCCATGGATATTTCCTCCCACACTCGTCCTGGTAACGCCAACGGCTGTAGTAGCCCCCCTGGTGACATAGCCATGTATTTGTTCCTCTGACAAATCTCACATCTGGCCACCATCTCCTCTACATCTCTATGCATTCCCTTCCAATAAAGCTCAGCAGCAATCCTCCTGTAGGTCTTCTGCACCCCAGAATGACCACCAACCGCGCTCCCATGAAATTCTTGGAGGATGTTTGGGATGTGGATAGAAGTCCTGGGCATCACGAACCTCCCTTGATACAGCAATCTGTCCCCCTCTACTGAGTACCCTGGGTGGCTATCACCTTCCCTTAATAAATCAGCCCTGATCTTTTCCAACCCCTCATCTTTAGAGCTCTCTACTTTGATTGCCACCCAATCTAGCATCAAAGGAACAGACACACCCACTGCCTGAAGTTCACCCAAACATCTGGACAAGGCATCAGCAGCTTTGTTTTCCCCCGCCTGGTCTGTACTGAATTTCAAAGTCATACCCCAGCAATTTTGAAAGCCATCGCTGATGCTCTTCAGTCACCATCCGTTGCTCTAACAAGTACTTCAGGCTCCTCTGATCAGTCCTGACAATAAAGTGTCTGCCCAATAAGTACGGTCTCCACTTCTGGATGGCCAGTACAATAGCCATCAGCTCCTCTCGTAGACAGACTTCAGTCTAGCCCGGGATGACAGTACTTGACTGAAGTAAGCTATGGGTCTGTGGTTTTGCATCAACACTGCTCCCAATCCATAGCCTGAAGCATCTGTCTCCACCACAAACACCTGATTGAAGTGCGGCAGAGCAAGCACTGGCACTGTCGTCATGGCCTTCTTCAGCTTCTCAAAAGCCTCTGAAGCTGCTTCTCCCCATAAAAAAAATTGTCCTTCTTCAACTGCTCTGTCAGTGGCCACGCTATAGTGCTGTATCCCTTCACGAACCTCCTGTAGTATCCTGTCAATCCCAAGAATCCTCTGAGCCCCTTCAAGGTCTTGGGTTGAGGCCATGCCAGCATTGCCTCTATCTTGGACTGATCTGCAGCAGCCACTCCCTCCTGGGATATCACATGCCCCAGGTACTCCACCCGTGCCTGAGCGAAGTCACACTTCTTGAAGTTGGCCTTCAGCTGGTGCTCCCTCAGCACACTCATCACCACTCTCAGGTGCTCTAGGTGTTCCTCCTCAGTCCTGCTATAAAATTAGTATTTCATCAAAAAATACTAACACAAACCTACGGAGGTGTGGCTTGAAGATCCGGTTCATCAGGGCCTGGAATGTGGCAGGTGCGTTGGTGAGGCCAAAAGGCATCACCAAAAATTCGTAGTGGCCCTCATGAGTCCTGAAGGACGTCTTCTGCACATCTTCCTTCCTCATCCGAATTTGGTGATAGCCTGACTTCAGATCGACCTTGGTGAACAAGGCTGCTCCATGTAGCTCATCCATCAACTCGTCAATCACCGAGATAGGAAACTTATCAGGCACAGTCTCCTTGTTGAGAGCTCTATAGTCTACACAGAACCTCCAACTCCCATCCTTCTTTTTCACAAGCAGAACTGGACTAGAGAAAGGGCTCACACTGGGCTGAATGATCCCTCCTTCTAGCATTTCTCCTACAAGTTTCTCAATCTCATCTTTCTGCACCTGAGGGTATCTGTAAGGCCTCACACTGATAGGAGATATTCCCTCTTTCAGGATAATCTGGTGCTCCTGCTCTCTATCAGGTGGTAGTCCCACCGGAGGTTGGAACACATCCTCAAATTCCTGCAGAAGAGGCTGAACCAACGTGGGAATGAGCTTTTCCTCCCCCTCCTTTTGCTCCCCCTCCTTTTGCTCCTCCAGGCTCTGCAGCTCCACAAGGAATCCTCCTCCTTCCTCATGGATGATTTTCGTTATTGATCTGAGTGACACTCCAGCTCTGGACAATTCGGGTTCCCCTTTTAGCTTCACCCTCTTTCCCTCTACAATCAGCTCCATCACCATGGTCCCCCAGTTCACCTTGGTTTCACCCAAGGTCTGTAGCCACTTCATGCCCAGAATGACATCTGTGCTACCCAACTTCAGGGGTAGGAAGTCCTCTACCACCCTGATCTCCTGTAGTCTCATCTCCACCCCCCTTGCAGATCCCGGTGCTGGACTCAATCTTTCCTGTCCCCATCATCACCCCATAACTGCCTGTCTCAGTAGGCTCCATCCCTAGCTCCTCCGCCACCTGGGTGGATATGAAATTGTGGGTTGCCCCACTGTCAATCAGGACCACTACCTCCCTCCCAAGGATCTTCCCCTTCACCTTCATCGTATGGCTAGGAGTAAATCCCAACACAGAATTGAGGGATACCTCAGCTACCTCCAACTGGGGATCAATCTGCTCCTCATCAGAATCATCACACTCTTCAGGCGCCTCGTCTATATAGACGGTGAGAGCCCGAAGGGCGCGATCCTTGCATCTGTTCCCTGGAACAAACTTCTCCTCACATCTGAAACAAAGGCCCTTAGCCCTCTTCTCCTGCATCTCTTCCTCAGCCAGTTTCTTGAAGCTTCCAGCCGATCTGGTCACCCCGCTCTTCTCCTTTCCACTCTCCTTAGGGACGTTGGGGCTTGGCCCTTTTGGAGCCAAGTAAGTGATAGTTGTCCTGGTGGGACCTCCTGAGTGGTTGTTTCTCCAAGTTCGGGCGTTGGTCTCTTTTGATTCTCCACCAACTGAGCCAATTCCATCGCCTCCCTCAGGTCTCTTTTGGTCTCATGACCTTCACAGCATCTCTAATTTCTGGTTTGAGGCCCTTCATAAAATTTCCCCCCAAAGTACTATTTGAGAGGCCCTCCATGTCTCCCACTAAGCTCTCAAATTTCTTCCTGTATTCCTCCACCGTTCCCTCCTGAGTGAGGGCGTAGAACTGTTCTGATATCTCCTATGGGCTGCTCCCCCTGAATCTCTCCCTGATAGCCTCCTTGAAGTCCCTCCAGGACCTCACCGGTTTCCACTTATCCATGTACTTGAACCAGGCAAATGCCGCCCCTTCTAAGCACATACTAGCAGCCATCAATCTCTCCTCCTCCATCAGGCCCTTCACTGCAAAATACCTCTCCACCTTGTGGATCCACTCATCCACATTTCCCTCCTCGAATACTGGCATTTTCAGCTTCCTGGCCCTCGTGTCCACCCCGTAAGCCCTATTCCCCCCATGGCCTCCTCTGTCCCAAGCTATGGGGTCTTCCCAAGTTCCTCTTTCTCCATATTGGGTCTCATCCTCCCTCCTTGGCCGCCGGTAGCCATCTTCCCCTCGTGCCCCGCCATGGTGGTTATAGATCCCCCACGGCCGGTCCACTGGGTCGGGCCTCCGACGTCGCCAATCATCTTCTCTTCCTTCCCGGAAGTCTCTCCGTCTGTCATGTTCTTCTCGCCTGATGGACTCCCGAGGTGGCATCCTCCCGTTGCTGTTAAGCAGTTCCACCTCCTCTTCCTCTTCTGGATTCACCTTCTCCTTACCCCTGCTCCCACTACCTTCTCCTCTTTCCTCCACTGGCACAGCCCTTGCTTGCCCTTCCAACAACTTCTTCATCATCTCCTCCAAAGCCATGAATTTCCCTTCCACATTCTCGCTAAATGTGGCCATCTTCTCCTCCAGATCCGCCTTAAGTTGACCCATCTCGGTCTCCAAGACTTCTACTCGCTTAGATGCCATGGGAAACGACGAGATGCCTCCGGATCCTCCAAAAATCAGCAAAAAACTGCAGCGAAACAATGGAGAAAACAGCCCTCCACCGCCCGGATCTTGCTCTGATACCAATTTTATAGGAAACACTTGGATTTCCAAGTGTTTCTTACCCAAAACCAAGAAGAACCAATGCCAAACTGCTGTCCACAGCAGAAACCAGCCAGGAAACAGGGAAAAACAGGAAGAAAACGCGAGAAATCTGAGAAGAAATTGCACAAAACTATTGTATTTCAATAGTAGAAGCAAAAACCATAAGAAAGATACAATGTTCTTCGATTCGAGAGGAAGAACAACTCTCCAACAATCTCCGGCAACACCAAGAGCCCAAACAAGAAACCCTAGAACTCCAAGAGAATACAAATTCAAGATAATCCCCCCTTCACCCCAAAACTCCTAATTAACCATAAAGGAGTTTTACAAAATGTCTAAACAGCCCCTCGCATTCAAAATTTCCCTCCCAAAAATCTTCCCTGGCCCCCATTAGCTGTGCTTCGCCCGCTCGGTTCCGCCTCCTGCGCGCGGTTCCGTCGCGAGTAGACTTGGACCGGTCCCGGTTGGACCGGTCCAGCCGGCCCCTCCTGGGCCGGCGTAACATATTGCTAGAAAGTATAAGAGTGATATAAATGGTTGACTGTGTCAGGTTTATCCTACTTGCTTGAGTTGAGGCGCAATGTCATAGAAAATGACATATATTTGAGTTCTATAAGTAAAATTACATTGCAAAGAGCTTAACATGTGTTTGGCATAAAAATATATAGAAAATTTTAGTTGAGCTCTAATCAAATGATGATTTGCTTATTGACTTCCCTTAGGATTGCCAAATTCTGATGAATGTTTTGGTGACTTAGGCTTCATTTGCGACGGCTTTTTTACTGCTTCATAAAGTAGTTTTCAAGTAAAAAAATTAAAATTTTTATACTAAAAAGCTGTTTTAAGAAGCAGTAAGAAAGTCGTCCCAAACGAAGCCTTAATTTTAGGCTAAAGGGTAACTTTAAGTCTCGAGCAAATTAATTTGATGATTTGGGCAACTATTTTTGGCAATGTAAAATGATCTCGATGATGAGTATTAAGGGAAGTATTTCAAATAGATTTGATAATCTTGAACTTTTTGACTAAATCTTTATCTACTATGGCAACTTCTTTGTGTCGAACTGATATCTCTTGACTTGCAAACTTGATTTGAACTCGTTTCATTTTGATCTACGGAATTGGTGCTGATGGAGGTGCTGATGCTGCTGCCCCTCTGAAACTGTTTGTTCAAAATGTTTGGTAATCACCATTTTGATTCTTACAGCTGCTGAAATTGAAATTATATGTAGACGTTAACATGTCAATATATATTTTTTTAACACTGCCGTTGCCAGGTCCCAAGTCCTGGATGAGAAAAGTGGAGGGTTGCGTTAGGTAGTCGATTTGTGAGCGTAAAACTTTGTCGAACAAAAAAAATGACATGAATCCTTTAAGAAATTGTGTTAATGCTAGGGCGTCCCCTGGAAGCGACGCGCTGTATGGCCTGAATACAGTGACAAGTGTGCAAGGGCCGCTGCACCGGCGCCCGGGTGCAGTGTTAAATAGGCAAGGGTTCCCACATCAAGGACGGATGTGGGCAAAGAAGCTAGTCCATGATACTAAAAATTAGGATAGGAACTTGGAATATAGGTTCCCTTACAGGTAAATTAATGGAGTTAATAGATATTATGATTCATAGGAAATTAAATATTTTATGCATTCAGGAAACTAAGTGGGTTGGAGAGAAGGCCAAGGAAATCGATAGTTTAGGATTTAAACTTTGGTATTCGGGTAGGAGTCGTACTAGAAATGGTGTAGGTGTCATTATAGATAAGAGTTTAAAGGATAATGTTATAAAAATTAATAGGATTGGTGATAGAATTATAGCTTTAAAGATTGTTGTTGAGGATAAGATTGTTAATATTATAAGTGCTTATGCTCCTCAGGTAGGTTTGGATATAAGTTCTAAATTAAATTTTTGGAATGACTTAGAAGAATTAATACAAAATATATCTCTTGAAGAAAGAGTTTTTATTGGAGGAGATTTAAATGGACATGTTGGTAAAGAGGTAGTTGATTTTAAAAGCATTCATGGTGGCCATGGATTTGGAACGACGAATGAAGGTGGCAAGACCATATTAGATTTTTGTTTAGCTTATGATTTTTCAATTGCTAATACCTTATTTAAGAAAAGGAATGAGCATCTCATCACTTATAAAAATGGATGTAGTACAACCCAGATTGACTATTTTCTTATTAGAAAATTAAACCGTTTAGATTGCAAAGATTGTAAAGTTATTCCGAGTGAAAGTTTATGTACCCAACATCGTTTATTAGTTTTGGACTTTAAGATAAAGGGGCATAAAATAAAAAATAAAGTAAAACATTTTTTCGAGGATTAGATGGGGGCATTTAAAGAATATTAAACCAAAATATTTTTGTGAGTAAGATTTTAGATCTTAAGATTTTGTCAGTGCATGAGGATGCTAATGTTATGTGGGAAAAAGTGGCTAGTGATATTAAGAATATTGCAAAAGATGTGCTTGGAGTATCTAAGGGAAAAGCTCCTAATAGTAAAAATAGTTGGTGGTGGAATCCAATTGTGCAAGAAAAGATTAAAAATAAGAAGATTTGTTATAAAAAATTGGTTTAATTTTAAAAATTCTGATAATTGGGAATTATATAAAGTGGCTCGTAAGGATTCTAAGAAAGCAATATGCGATGCAAAGACATTAGCTTTTAGCGATTTATATAATAGATTAAATACTAAGGAGGGAGAAAGATATATGTATAAGTTAGCCAAACAAAGAGATAGGAGTAGTAAGGATTTAGTTCAAGTGAAGTGTATTAAGGATGAAGATCAAAAAATACTTTTCTTAGAAGATGATATTCAACAAAGGTGGATGAGATATTTTGCTAAACTTTTTAATGAAGAGTGTGAAAATAAGATTGACTATAGTGACCTTAGCACCCTAAATGAAAGTAAAGATTTCTGTTTTTATCGGCGTATTAGTAAAACTGAAGTTAGAGAGGCTTTAAATAGAATGAAGGGTGGAAAAGCTGTTGGACCTGATGATATTCCAATAGAGGTGTGGAAATGCTCAGGAGATGAAGGGATTTCTTGGCTTACTAAACTTTTTAATACTATTTTGAAGACTAAAAAGATGCCAGATGAGTGGAGAATGAGTGTATTAATTCCTATTTTTAAGAATAAAGGCGATGCACAGGATTGCACGAATTATAGAGGTATTAAGTTAATGTGTCATACTTTAAAATTATGGGAGCGAGTTATAGAGCATAGGTTGCGGCGTGATACTAATGTTTCTCAAAATCAATTTGGATTTATGCCGGGTAGGTCGACTATGGAAGCCATACATTTATTCAGAGGTTTGATGGAAAAATATAGAGGAAATAAGGAGGATCTACATATGATATTTATTGATTTAGAAAAAGCATATGATAAAGTTCCAAGAGAAGTGCTATGGAGAGTTCTTTGATAAGAAAGGAGTCAATAATGCTTATATTCAAGTCATTAAAGATATGTATGCAGGAGCTATTACTTGTGTTCAAACACAAGGTGGTTTGACCAAGTATTTCCCTATTTCGGTTGGGTTACATCAAGGATCAGCCTTAAGCCCATATCTATTTGCTTTAGTCATGGATGTTCTCACTAGACATTTGCAAGATGATGTACCTTGGTGTATGCTTTTTGCTGATGATATTCTTCTTGTTGATAAGACTAGAGAGGGAGTTGAAGGTAAACTTGAATTATGGAGGTCAACCTTAGAGTCTAAAGGTTTTCGCTTGAGTAGATCTAAAACGGAATATATGGAGTGTAATTTTAGCAGTAATAGTCCTAGTGAGGGGATTGTGACTTTGGGCGATCAAGTCATTAATAAGAGTACACGTTTTAGGTATCTTGGATCTATTGTTCAGAGTGATGGTGAAATAGATGGGGATATTATCAGCAGAATTCAAGTTGGATGGTTGAAGTGGCGGAATGCATCGGGCTTGTTATGTGATAGAAATGTACCCCTCAAACTTAAGGGAAAATTCTATTAGATGATAGTGAGGCCTGCAATGCTTTATGGTGCCGAATGTTGGCCATTAAAAGAGAAGCATAATACTAAGTTAAGTGTGGCAGAGATGAGGATGCTTAGATGGATGAGTGGCTTTACCCTTAGAGATAGGATACGAAATGAGCATATACGTGAAAAGGTTGGAGTAGCTCCAGTAGAAGATAAGATTAGAGAGAGTCGCCTTAGATGGTTTGGTCACATAAAAAGGCGGCCTTCCGACGACCCAGTTAAGAGAGTAGAGGTATTAGATTTGACTTGTGTTAAGAAAGGTAGGGGTAGACCTAAAAAGACTTGGTTAGAAAATATTAGGAATGACCTTTCTTTATTAGATTTAAACGAGAATTTGGCTTTTAATAGGACTCAATGGAGAAAAAGGATTCATGTAGCCGACCCCACGTAGTGGGATAAAGGCTTGATGTTGTTGTTGTTGTTGTAGAAGAAAATTTCATTAGATAAGAAGAGCAATACACTACAAAGTCAAAAGCTGGCCACAGAGAGCAAGATTACAGCTAGAGAAAAAACAATTAACATCAACAACCTGAACAAAACAAAAAAAAAATTACATCCCCAAAAGCAACTGGACTCAGGCCGCCACTTAGTTGCTATGCTTGAGCCATCCAAGGAGGTAAAGAAGGTAACAGCAGAAGTTCCAAGTACATCAGGTCCTGTAAAATCACAATCCATCAAATTAGATAGAGAAGCAACCACCTAGGTTACCAAACAAGCCATGGCCGTCTAAGAGGCGTGCAGGAACCAACCTCATCATTGTCCTAGCTCATTTCCATTGCAGCAAATAAAACAACGTTGAGATGTCAATATGATTACGTTAAATGATTGAGATATGAATCTTGTCTAGATGATAGTGTTATATATAAATAGCCTATATTTGGTTAATTATTATTTATCAAATCTTGTTTGCTTTTTTCAGAGCTCTGATAATCAGATATTTAGTTACCATCTAATGTCAATCATCCAGAAGTTAATGAAATATGCTGAAATGTTATTTATATTTTGTGAAATCACTGACGAAATAGAGCACAATTGTTTAACAAAACTAATATATCAAATATCAAATTTATTTCAGTGTGGACTGTTGAAGGATGCTCTCTCGGCACAATTGGTCATCAGCTCTTATGCAGATGGGAATTAAAGGTTATTGTTCTACAGCTGTAATGAGTTCTTACTGATTGAAATGCTAAGATGATATATATGTATTGTATGTCTAATTTTTGCACAGAACATTCAAATACAAGAAGTTGACATTGTTATATTACTCGTGAGAAGTTGTAACTTATTTTTATTTTTCTACTCAACCCTTTTTTTTAACTATGGATTTATTTGAGATAACTTTTTCGTTATTTTGTTTTTCAGACAGCAATTACAATTTCATGTGACCACTATTTTATTGCTATTTTTTCATTGTTATTTAGCAGTTTATGTAGTGGCGTAATCAGAATAGTAAAATTATTTTCCTCAAAGCAAATTCACAAACAACTTTATCAAATTCTGACAGATCTTGAGATTTTCTGTAAGAAGCTTCTTGCAATATGATCAAGCAGCTGAATGCTAAAAGAGAATCCGAATTAAAAGTGTAAAGAACTTACAAGTGATTAGTTTAATCACCTAAATAAATGTTGGTCATGTAGGAAGATTTCCTAACTAGGCTATCACCTAAAGACATGTTGGGAGCATCATACTCTCAATTTTTGGAAAAATTATTATGGGCAGTCACCAAACGGCGTTCAGAGGCCAATGAGAACGCACAACGTCATTTTTTGTTGTGTAGGGCTCGATATCGAATGACGTGGTACATTCTGATTCGCCTCTGAATTCTTGGATGAATGCACAAAATAATTTCTCTTATTTTTGTTCTTTATTCTTGTAAATTATGCTATATATAAATCTTCCCATTCTTGTAGGTACTTGGAGTCAGTTGATCATGATTGATGTCGATGTATGATGAAGATAGCTGAAGAAGGGGAAAGATTTCAAATCATTATTTCTCTTATCTTTACAACTATCGGTGAAAGAACAGCCAATGTTTATGGTAATTTTACTCCATTTTAAGGGTTAGCTTACCTCAATTTGGTCAAATTGGTCAACATGGCCTATGGGGTTCAAATAGGTTAACTTGTGTCAAACTGAATGAATTGGTTACATCAAGAGCCAATTAGGGCCAAGTCTTTCATAGTTGACATGTTAAAGTTGGTTTGTGGCCTTATTTTCAATCAGTTTGATTAATTTGAAGGATTAGATGCTATTCGAATCAATAAGTTCATTTGGGCTTAATAAGGTCAAGGAGTCCAATCAAACTATATTAATGATATATTAGGCTCAAGTAGGTTATATCTAGTGGGTTGGTTGGTTAAGGTCAATTTCTTCAACTATTGGGTTTGGGTCCTATTGGCCTCGTTGGGTTTAATTAGGCTAAATTATGGTTAATGGGATTTTATCTTGGTCCAAGGGTAATTGGGGTCAAGTTATTTATGGTTTGATGGGAGGAACCCTATAAAAGAGGCCTAACAACAACAACATCAAGCCTTTGTCCCGCTAAGTGGGGTCGGCTATATGAATCCTTTTTCTTTATTGTGTTATGTTAAAAGTCAAATTCTCGTTTAAATTTAATAAAGAAGGAAAATTTCTAATATTTTCTAACTAAATCTTTTTTAGGTCTACCTCTACCTTTCTTAACATAAATCAAATGTAATACCTCTACTTTCCTAACTGGGTCATCGAAAGGTCGCCGTTTTATGTGACCAAACCATTTAAGGTTACTCTCTCTAATCTTATCTTCCACTAGCGCTATTCCAACCTTTTCATGTATATTCTCATTATGTATCCTATCTCTAAAGGTAAAGCCAGTCATCCACTGTGTTATGGGAACATTCAGCATCATAAAGCATTGCAGGTCTCACCACCATCGTATATGATTTTTCCTTAAGTTTGAGGTGGATTTTTCTATCACACAACGAGTCTGATGCATTCCTCCACTTCAACCATCCAACTTGAATTATGCTAATAATATCCCCATCTATTTCACCATCACTGTTAAAAATTAATCCAAGATATCTAAAATGTGTACTCCTATTAATGACTTTATCGCCCAAAATCATAATCCCCTCACTAGGTCTATTACTACTAAAATTACACTCAATATATTCAGTTTTAGATATACTCAAGCATAAAAGAGGCTTAACTAATTAATTAAATCCATTGATTCAGGATCTCTAAATGAATCCATAAGTCCAGGGACTTGGGGGGTTGTGTTTAACTGTAAGTCAACCCTATGATTATAGTCCAAATCTAGTGATTTAATGATAAATTATAATCATTTCATTATAACTTAATTACTAGGGTTGAAGATAGAGCTTAAACCCCTAATTGAGTTCATTTAGATCAATTATGATTGTGTTAGGGTTAGTTTAACCTAATGCTAGCTTTAGTTAATTTTGTCAAGTTTTTGATTTAGATCATGATTTGAAAGATATATGGTCTCCTCTAATGGGTCTTGCTAAGTTTGAAGGGACCCTATATTCATTTTAAGATTTGGTCATAATAAGCTTAAGTTTTGGGGTGGGCAGGGTTTCTAAATAATTTAATTAGGATAGTTCATCACCTATAATTAGCAAATTAAGATGGGCAAAGATTAACATCAATTTAGGTAGATCCAAGTAAGGGTGAAACCATATTAGGGGCTTTGGGGGGTTGTTCCCCCATTGATTTGGCGTAAAATTATCTATTAAATGTTTTTGTTTTACCTCTAAGTTAGAAATCCCACTCATCTCCCTACGCGACGGGCTAAACCTTTTATTACTTATATTGCTTGAGTGCTAAGTCTCTAACATTCATCGCCAATGAGAAAGAAAGCTAGAGAGGAGTGGGGCCGCCATCAAAGCATTGAGGGAGATTGGGAGATGAGCGAGGTTTTCTAGTGATTATGTGTAGCTCATGTTTGTTTTGTTGGTTGAAAGCTTCGATTATCAACTAAAAGTCTTGAATTCGAATCTTTCGAATGTGTTATATGTGTGAGTTTATCTTAATTGACCTAAATGTCTAAAAAAAAGGTCAATTTGTACTAATCTGCCACCCACTCATTACAGTGGAATTGCAACATCTGCCCATGGTTCAGCCAATCACAGCTCCTTAGCTCCTTAAAAATGCCACTGTTGATAAGGATTTATAGAAGTATAGTATTCAATTATTATCATAATTATTTTTGTTTAGCTTTTAGGATAAATTGTTTAGGAGATTTCATATACTGAATTATAAATATAATTTTTTAATAATTTTGTGATTTTGTAATGTCTAATTTTATGATATTTAGAGGGAAAGCATTTGAAATCATAATTGTTTAAGTAGAAAAGAAAAACCTAAAGCTGATTATAAGCATTTGATTAAATAAGTGACATTATAGATGCATTCTCACTATGACCATTATAAATAATGGTTTGTGCAATTATATAGATTACTCTTAAATGAATGATTATTTAATTACATATATTATAAATTATATTTAATAGTTTTAATAATGAAATAAGTATATATAAAATTCATGCAACATGTATTGAGAAGAAAAAATCATTCAAATATAATTCTTATTTTTTTTTACTTATATTGCTGAATAAAAAATTAATTTCAAGATCCGGACTAAATAAAAAAATTAATCCATGCTCTCAACTTGTTCTCATCTATTGCAGCAGGGCCCACAGATATTACGTCTTATGGCGTCCACACAAAGTAAATCGATCCTCGTCCACATACAGACATACTCAATTGCGGTGCTTACTCTCTTTCCATCTGGTGGGTTCCCTACTTAGATCGTACTTTTATTACGTCCTCTGACCGGATGTAGATCTACGTCCGGTCAGAGGATTGTTACTCGATTTTTGCTCGGTATTGTTTGGTAATAATGAGGAATACTGCTCTATGAAGATCAATACCAAGTTAAACCGAGCAATAACGAGTAATACCAAAAAAAAAAATCGGTATTTTTTGATATTACTCGGTATTGCTTGGTGTAACTCGGTATTGGTCTTCACATAATGGTACATTCTCGTTATTGTGGCTATTGCTCGGTATTTGCTCGGTATTTCTCGTTTTGTGCGTGCGATCTTAGTGCCGGCCAAACGTAGCTCTACGTACGTTCACCGGATGTAATAAAAGCTCCATATTCACACCAGATAAGAACACTCTCTAATTGTTGAGAAGTTTTTTTTTTTTTTGTAAAATATTGAATTGTTGATAAGTCAAAATGAAAGGATAACAATGTGAGTATAATAAGCAGCATTTATCATATCAAAAAAAAAAAAAAAAAACATTTTAAATAAATTTATTAAAATGTTATGCCATATCAAATGTAGACAAAATGGTGAGTGGTGAGTTAATCTTATTTAAATTTTTAAAATTTGATTGTGTATGCCTCATATATATAATTGATTAAACATCTTTGTTGTTTGTTTTCGATGAGAAAATGTATCTAAAAGATGCCTTTGGACAAAATAATGGTGGGTAAAATGTGTTATAAACAAGGCATAAGCAAGATTTTAATCTCATGAATAAGGTTTAAACAATGTTGAAATGTGGATTGAATGTCATTCGAATCATACTTAAGCGAGGTTCAAATCTCATTCAAATATGATTTTCTCTTCAATTCTCTCTATAAACAAAATAATTGAGATGCTTAAGAAGGAAACCATGTTTCAATGGGGGTTTGAACCCTGTTTCTCATTCAAATGAGATTCGAACCTTATTCAAATATTTTTTGAATATGATTCAACCTAATTCAAATGAGGCTTGAACATGGGTCAAATGAGATTCATTTTTATATCTAGAATTCACATGTCTGTCTTCTCATATTAGAGTCAGGGGTTTTAACATTAAAAGGGGTGATGGTTGTATTCAGACTTATATAACAAGAAAATTTTGATACATACCATCCGTTTGTTTGATAGGGCTTGCAGTCACTTGATTTAGACTCCAACTAGTGCATTAATATATATTTTTTTAATCACAATTTTATTTCATAGCTAAAAAGGTTAGTACAAACATAAGCCAAGACCTGCAACCACAAAGTTTAAACTACCACAATAGGCTACAAATTTTCAAGTAATCAGAGAATTAAAATAAATAAAAAATGGAAGATAACAAAAAGAGGATTGAAGCCCAATGAACTTATGATTGCCACTCGGTTGCCAAGCTTGAACCATCCATTGGAGGCAGAAAATACAACAAGAAGTCCCCATACCAACCAGATAAACACTAAGGTTGCCAAGACTAGCAAGGCCATCAACTGTGGTGTGTAGGAAACCTGCCTCATCATCGTTCGACCTCATATCCTTGCCACCAATCCAATCAAAATCCAAAACCGACCAGCAACCAGCAACCACATAAGCAAACAAAATCCGACCAAAACGAGTAGCCACAAAAAAAGGAAGCCAACATAACATCTCACCAAATAGGATCCACACCCAGTCAAAAAGAAGCCAAACCACACCAATAACATTAATTACTTCCGATTAGATTTATGCCTACGCGGCTTGCCACCCCATTGGAAAAAACATTCTCAACAATGCAATTTACCTGCAAGTTAAACATTACATTAAACTTCTCCTCATGCGCATCCAATTCCTTCCCTACTTGCCCAAAAGACAAAAACTCATCAAGCGAATCAAAATGATCCACACTAGTATCATTCAAATTCAATGTTTATTGAGCTTTCATATTCATATACTCATTAGAAACGATAGTAACTAAAACTTCCACCATTTGCACCAATTCTTCCAAAACCAAGGAAGGAACATAAATAGATAAAGATGGTTCATCTGAGGAAACAACCAAATCACCTATAGAAACATTCAAAACCACCGTGGTAACATTACACAGGCCCATGTTATCCACTTCTAGATTGTCTTGAAATGAAACAAGAGCTTAAGAATCCTTCACAGCAACAGTAGAAACAAAACACTAACCATCCTCAAGACCATCAGAGATAACATTAAAAACATCCAAATCCTCCGGAGTGTGTGCATCAGCCTTCGGAACCACTGGAATAACAACGAAACATTCCACAGGAACAGACGATCGCCCACCATCACAAACAGTCAAGGGAGGTTCCACAAGACCAACATCAATGGCAACGAAATGATCAATAGCCCCCCCAAGGCTGCCACCACCCCAAGATCAGAATCCATCCCAATTACCTGCAAATATTGAGGACCTCATTAGTAGTAACAAAACAAACATTTCTATCAACGACAACATTTTTCATAGCACCAATTTCATTCCCAACAGTCATAAGAGTATTGGCATAAGTAGCAGGACCATAATCGGGACAGAGGACTGGGCCCGACAAACTAGTGCATTACTATGATTATAAATTTATAACATTATTTGATGTAATTGTATTTGATGCAAAAGTCTAACTTTTGAGTTTGTAAGTATCTATCAACTATTGTTATGATGCAGTTAAGCATTGATATGATATTTTTAAAAAAAAAAAATATTCGGAATACAATGGTGATTATTTAAAGCTTTATGATAGATTTATTACGTAAATTTTGAGATTAATATATTTTTTTATTATTTTTATAAATTTTGAGATTAATATAAATAAATAATGTCAGGGAAAAAATTATCATCTTTTTTTTAAATATCATGTCTCTTGAGTTAGTAATTTTGACTTATATTTTTATTGAAGGTATATTTTAGTTCAAAATAAGTTTTGATCCATTTTTATTTTTAAAAATAAATAAGTATTAAAAAATAATTGATCAGTTATATATACATGTAAAGTCAAATTTCTTATCTAAACAAAAACCAAATAGACGTGCAAACAATAAAATGGACGTACCAAAAGCACAATCCAGAGAAGTTTGAGCGGAAGCAAAAGCGTCGCTTCTCTCTCTCTCTCTCTCTCGCTCCCTCTCATGGCGGTCATCAATACCATAGCCTCTCAGAGGTTCCTCTCCCTCTCCAACTCAACTTCCACGCTCTTCAGGTCCAAGTCTTCCTTTAACCTACCGTCTTCCTCCTCCTCCTGTATCAGAATTTCCGCCGTCTGTCCTACCGGAGCTCGTAGGTTTCGGCCGCCGCCAGCTTCCGTGTCGATTAATGACGGACTCGACGTCATCCCCGTCCAGAGCGTCGACTTGATGGATCAGCTTGATGCGATCGCACCTCTAATAAACAGGGAAGGAGAGAATGACGAAAGCTGCCTCGATCAGCCAGGACCAAGTGCGAACCAGATCGTGGGATTTGCTTTCGAAAGCCGGGGTGATGGAGGTGTGGAAGGAGGATTGGCCTTCTCCTCATCTTCCTCGCCTTCTGGTTCTCCGATAGAAAGGGGCGATCAGTATAAGATTGTTGATCGGATCATCAACGCATCCATTGTGCTTGCAGCTGGCTCATTTGCCGTCACGAAGATGCTAACCGTCGATAGTGATTACTGGCATGTGGGTCATCTTAATCTTCTGTTTCTCATGATTCAGCTCTCCTTGCTTGTATTCGTGAATTACTCGCATCAGAGTTAATTATTTCACTGATTATCATATATTTTATACTCCTTAAAATTTTATAGATTGGGATTTGGGATTATTTGCATGTCATTTGAACTTTATCCGTATCTTAAATTTTCTACTCCCCGTTCTTCTTTTTGGCTTTGATGTGATCATTCTTTGTTCCGCGACAACTTCCCTATAACTGTGGAGTCTAACAACTGTGTCAGATGGTTCCTATTTGTTTCACTTGCAAATTCTGGGTGGATATCCAATTGTTCAAGGCTTGAGAGCCAATATCTTGATATGTGTGGTGCGAGAGAAACATTGAATTCCAATACACAAACATGGGTTGTGGTATCTTATTGAGTGATTGCAGTCCACAACTGTTGATTTACAATAAATAAGTGATGCTTCTTGTTAATATTTTCCTTGAACTCAAAAGTCTCATCGTTTGCTCATGGGATATATTCATCTATGCAAATCATATAAAGTTATATTTGATATAAGGAATTTCTTCTTTAGTTGCTATGTTTAGATCTTGCGACTCAACTTTGCAAATGTTTTAATCCTTGCATGTTGAAGAGACTATTTATACTCATGAAAACTTATAAGTGTCACTAAGTTCTCTCCATATACATTCTCTTTTAACATTTACGGTAAGATGTTTTTATATTTTTCAATGTCTACACGATCAGGCTATTTAATTTTCCAAATTTATCGAAGATAAGTTCAATGATGGAAAACCAACATTGGTTCCACATCTTAACTGACAGCACAACCTGGTCTACTCCTACAACGTCGAAAACTGTAGCATCTAAATTTCACTTTCCCGTAACGAAATTAAGTCTAATTGAAATTGTTGAGATAAGAGAGAGAAGGGTTCCGCATCTAAATTTTTCTTGCTTGAAATCAGTTGACTACCTTACATAAGTTCCTGATAGGAAACACTTGAAGATCTCAAGTGAAACCTAACGATCTTGACAAAATTAGCGAGGATACTCAACAAGTAGAGGAAAAATAAAAGAAAAATAGCCAACTTTACTGAGAAAAATCAACTAAAGGAAGAAAAACAAACAAGATACAAGTGATCCTCAATTCGAGAGGAGGATCAATCTCTCCCGATTCTCTAGACGCCGCTAGAGCCTAAAAGAAACCTAAACCTAAGAGATATCAAATTTCAGCCAAATTCAAGATGCCCTAACCCTAGGAAAACCAACTATTTAATGCATACAATTCAAAAGAAAATCTCTAAATAGTCCCTACTTTCAAATTTCTCTCTTAACTCCCTCAAAAATCCTTCTAAAACGGCTCCATCAAACCTGGGCGGTCGCATACAGGAGGCGGAAAACCTCCTCATGTTTCGCCCGTAAGCCAGTCCCGTATGGACTGGCTAGACCAGTCTAATAGTTCCCCATTCCGAAGGGGGTGAAATGCTAAGTGAACTCCATGGGCTCCCATTTTTTTGAAATTGGATGTATGTGTTGGCTATCATCAAGTTTGTATGGCATCCACATCATTCAAAAACGACCTTCCAAACACACGAGGCCCACTACGAATTAGTTGTGTTGCCATTTAGCTTCATGAGCATGCCATCCACTTTCCAAAGCATCTTGAATAATATTGTTAAATGTAATTTTTGATGATATTCTTATATGTATCGGTACAATGGATGATAATATCTTCTACCTCCGATATATCTTTGATTGTCCCGCTTTAAAACATTCCACTCCCATCGCTCAAAATGTTCATTAAACCTAGCAAAAATATAATAACTTGCCTAAACTGTCTCCACAGATTGTGTATGCCTAATCATGACAAAATATATGTTATTTTGCAATGGCCAAGTCCCATGACATTCATAGCTCAATCTAGTTGGCTATTAGTGCAAGTTCATTAAAAAATTTGCAGTCATCGATAGCTTATTGATTAACCTGCTCAAATGGATACGTTCTGGAATGCCAATGCTCAATAATCCTTTGAGCGGCTAAAACATACTTCTGCAGACCACCTTTTTGATGCCATTAGACTTCACCAAGCCTTCTATCATTGGTATTGATGTGTTCAGCAACTATATTAGTGTAGTTCTGAACCAAAAACAATAAGCCACTCATATTTCATTATAAGAAATTAAGTAGTTAAATGCAATAGGCATCCACATATGTTAGCGAGATGTTCACTATAACAGAGGTTGTAACAAAGTGGTGACAATACTTGTTGGTTTGTCCAATTACCATAAGAATATATTGAAAAAATATTCATGAGCTCCTGACATAGGTGATTCAAACATCGGGAACATCAATGATTCCTTCTTAAATTGGTTGGATATAACTATACAACTGAATATGAACCGGACAATGTGAACAAAGTAGTGGATGCATTGTCCCACATTCCTAAATCGATCCCATCACAATAGTTGCTTCCTAAATGCTGCTATTCAGTTCCACGACTATGTTCAACCTACTCAATCAGCTATGCTAGGAAGCTAAGACACTTCTTGGGCTTCAAAAATTGCAATAACAAATACAAATAAATCCCGACCTTTAACCATTGTGGGCTCTGAAAATTCACGCCCCGACCTCTCTGCGGACCCCTTCCTCTAATTTCTTCGTTTCAGGTCGTTGAGGAGAGTTTTAATACTTAAGTTTCGAAGCAAATTTTCAGAAGGCAATTTGAGTTTTAAATAAGACACTACCCAGAGATTTCGCCCTCATTTTGTTATGAATTTATGATATGAGTTCTAGTTTCCTATAGTCGCAAGCCTCTATAGTTAATTACTTCTGATAACAAGAGAGAACTTTCTATTAAGGCTAGTCGTCAAACAGATATGTAGAGATGCGTAGTATCTGGTGTATAGTAGCAGCATGGGTTTTGATATTTAAAATTAGAAATTTCATCATCTTGCACTTAAAGCGGATGGTGAGGAAATGATGATGAGCCCGATCAAGATCTCATAGTTCCGTCGTCCCGGGCCATCATGGTCCCTGGTCAACTTGGTTATAGGAGGTAGTCAACCCAACCTGATAGAATGATCCTTTTTGGCAGCCTTGAGCTGCTTCGTACAATGGTACCTTGTAGACCTGGGGTGAATATTTGTCTAAGGGGACAAATTTGGATCACCTTAGCTAACAGGGGGCTTTATGTCTTATCGATTATATTCTATTGATTCATTACTCGTTGATTTAAATCAATTGGGGAGCATGCTGGATCTAACTATGACCATAATATAATGATGTCATTTCACGACAAAACCTCTCAATCAAGGGTCCCGATCATAACCATTTACCTGTGGTACCATTTAGTAGCAAAACCATCGGTGTTGTGCCATTTGGTAGCAAAATCATCGATTATAGGACATGTGCCACATTCTTACGGGAAAGAGACAGATTGAGAATGAATCATTGTGATATTCTTTATAAGACATTTATTCTTTATGAGTTGAAGCAATTTTTAAATTGTCCTTCTCAGTAAACTATTGTGAATGATGGATGGATTTAGCTTTATGTGATTGATGACTTATTTTAATTTTAAATATTTTACATTTTGATATTTTTGAAAATTTAATTTTTTATGGGCATTTTGGAAGCATTTTCAAATATTTGTGCTCTCCTCCGGTTGAAGTTTTCTATCAACAAGGGCATCATCGAGGTAATGTTGTAGTCACTTTAAAAGATTTATATTTTGTTGTAGCTTGAAAACATCGGAAAGTATAGGGTCCCCTCCAATTGAGATAAATATTCAACACGGCTATCATCAGGATTTTCATGGGCCATTTCATTTTTTGTTGATTGAACCTTATTGACTGCCTAATTTCCAGCAGAGGATCGGGTTCATTGTCGGTTGTATGCTTTTATTAATGAATTTTTCTAGTTATAGGCCTTGAAAGCCTAATATAAACGCATTAAAACAAATATCTCAGTCACGATGTTGACTATATATTTGTTTGATAGTTCGAGTCGTGTCTGTAATAACTCAAACTCTTAACTATTGAGATCTTGTCCGCTTTGGCCTAAGAGCCATACGGTTTTGCCCAGTTGGTGTAACTTCCCAGTAGATCACCCATCCCAAAATTGTTATGGGATGAGCACACTTAACTGCAAAGTTTCTTACGGAAATTTCAGTCATTACACCAAAAGGCGTCTCGATCTTTAAGAGTTAGTTTTTTTTTTACTTAAGAGATTTCACAATCTCCCCCACTTAAGTAACTGACGTCCTCCTCATCAGCATATGTATCCCAGAATCATCCATCTGGTAGATAGGACTCTAGAGGTGGCCCCTACAAGTCCAAGTGGTGACTCCTGTCATATAGCACTTTGTCCCATACAAGGTTCAAGAGGTTGCTCTCATGGCGTAGCACTTTGTCTTGTATAGCACTTTACTTCCATCTTCCGGTTGGTGTATTGCTCTGATACCATTTGTAACAGTCCAAACTCTTAACTATTGAGATATTGTCCGTTTTGGCCTAAGCTTCACAGTTTTGCTTTATTGGTGTAACTTCCCAGTAGGTCACCCATCTTAGAATAGCTCTGGGTGTGCACGCTTAACTGCAAAGTTTCTTATAAAAATTTCAGTCATTACACCAAAAGGTAACTCGATGCTTAAGAGTTAGCTTTCTTTTTTTTACTTAAGGGGTTTCACAGTGTCGACTTCTATTTAATCGCATAGAAGGATCAGGTTCGAACTTAAATTTATCATTTGACCCACGCAGCATCCTCATACATTACGTGTGTACCTATAACATGCTCGTCGGGGCCCATGCAAGTATATGATTTTGCATGCAATTTGTATGATTTGGTTATACGATTGTCGTACTTGTACAAGAGATATGTATGTCTTAAATGCATATGTGTATACGCATTTGCACAAGTGCTTGCATGTTTTCATAACAAGTTTTGCATGTTGCAATGCATACAGGAGGACATTTTAAATATTTCGTATCAACGAGTCATGCAAATGATTGTCCTTTGAGTGTGCACAACATTTTGTTAGGAAGCTTGTCGATATCTTATGTCTGTTTTTATAAGTGTTGTAGATTTGGTGGCGTGGCATAACAGCTTGTGGACATATTTGTCTATTTGTCGAGTGTTGTAGATCCGGTGTCGTGGCATAGCAGCTGCAGGTCTCTTGTTTCTTTATGCATGTAGACTGTTGTACACTAACGAATCTCTTGCAGGCGTTCATAGATAATTGTATTTGCTGCAATTCTTCTGCATTTACTATAATCATTTTGCATTTTGCTTGTGGATAGCTTGCGGCAAACATGACGAGACTCCTATAATAGCTCATAACACGTCATCAATCTTTTCTTGCAGAGGATGAATATATTTGACGGCCATTATCTGGTTATTGACTGCAAGGGTGTTGCAGTGTATATTGTATGTTGATGATTATCATTGTTGCTCGTACAACAAATCTCCAACCATTTCCAGTGAGCATTTGCATTGGCCACAATCTTCTGTCCCATGCCTATAAGAAATTCTCATGCCTATAGAAGATCCACCACATCGGTGATACATTCACTATCTTTGTTCGTAATGCTTGCTATATGCATTACAAGCTTCCTACTATTACGTGTGAACAAGTTGTGTTGTATGCAGATCTTCTAATGTTGCTCGTAGGCACTTGCATTTGTTTTATAGTGGTCGCTTTTTCTTGTAAAGGATAAATTCATATCACCTGGCATTGAGTTGTCGTTAATTATACAAATGTCTTGGCATTCACTGCATTTTGCATTTGTATGTTTGCAGGAGGTTTTGTTGTTTGCAAGCGTATTATGTGTTTATTTGCGAGTTTAATTGATGTTGATTACGGGTGAGCGGGTAGGCTCATTACAAGCTTCTGGTCTTCGCTTGTGGATAGTACGTTGCCTATATTTCTATGTTTATAAGGGATCTATTACACTTGTGGAATATCCACCACTATTACTTATAGTGTGCTCATACAAGGGATCTATTACACTTGCGGCATATCCACCACTGTTGCTTGCAGTGTGCTTATAAGTTGCATTCATCACTAATTTTCATATGATCGTTGATTGTTATTGTATGGTAATGTTGGTATTTTTATCGAAGTTCGTTGCCCCTATCCTTCCATAAGCTATAACGTTTACACTACAAATTTTCTTCTTCTACTTGTAGATGATGCATTGTGCATATGATGGGTTCTTGATTCTCTCCTGTAGCTGATCTGTCAATGAATGTTTGTATTCATCGCACATCTCGTAGTCATTGCAATCATTTCAAATCACTAGTTGCATTACTCTTTTTATTGTTCATGAACAGTTCATTGTGTACATTATAGATCCCTTGTTGCTTGATGTGTTTGCTTGCAATTGAGGTTGCTGCATTTGCTTGTGTGAATGATGTGAATGTTACACATCAACTGTTATTATTTATAGGCAATTTACAGTAATGTTTAAGGACTTTATATATCTGTTTACAATCAAATCATAAGTTTCCTTTGGCTTTGTTGCTTGCGAGCGAGTTATGTTGAAAACCATAAGTCCTTGTAATTGTTCATTGATTTTCATGTTGATGATCGTGATTATTACTTGGCATTTATACTTTTAATGTGATTGTGCATTTGTTAATTTAAAAGTTTAGTTCCCTGTGCATTTTGTTCAAGCTCTCCCTACTGCTCATACCAGTCCCCTGCTGGTAGGTTCAAGTCCTCTGTGCTTATGTTCAAATTCAGGTCCTCTGTTTCACTAAAAATTTCGGCAGCCTTCCGGTGTCTCTCTCATTTAGGGAAAATCTGAGAGTATGGGTCTTCCTATCACGCTACGAAGAGCGTATATGGTAGGTGTTGAGCGACATCACGGCCGTGATTCTTCAACCCCCAACACATTACGAATAACGTGTATGGGTCTTCTAGGTACATATTTGAAAACACAGTTTAGCTAAGGGTGTTGACACAAGAGGTCTGGCTGGATGGGTTTAGGAGCTGGTGTTGACACAAGAGGTCTGGCTGGATGAAAAAGGGGTCAGCTGCAGTGGATTGGGCGGCTAGGTCGCTTGGCTAAGGGTGACTTGGAGTTTGAGTATAGGCACTAAAGGCGTCGGTGTTGAACAAGTTGAGGGAGTCGGACAAGGTTTTCGACTGGCTTGTTGCAGTCAGAAAAGAAGCAGGTTGCTGCAGTTGGGGAATCGGCACAGTGAATTGTAGTAGTGCAATGTGGTAAATTTCTAATTTTAAATATTAAATTTTCAAATACCAAATCATGCTGCTACTATACGCCATATACTATGTATATGTTTGATGACTAGCCTTAATCGAAAGTTCTCTCTCGCTATTGGAAGAGGTAATTAACTTGAGGGGCTTGCGCCTATAGGAAATCTGAACTCATATCATAAAGTTCTCGTAAAATGAGCGTGAAATCTCTGGGTAATGTCTTATTCAAAACCAAATCTTCCTTCTAAAAATTTGCCTCGGAACTTAAGCGTTAAACAACGACCCTAAAAAGATAAAAGGGACCGCATAGAGGCTGGGGCGCAAATTTTCGGAACCCACAATTATCATGCCACCAACCTTCACACCTCTTTACATTGCTTCTAATTTCATTGGTGAAATCTGTCACAGGCGTGGAATTATGAAAACTTTATTAGATCACAATTGCATATTTATGAGCATATTCTGGCATGCTCTTTTCATAGAGCTCGATATATATTAACATTTCAGCTTCGTGCTTCATCTGAAATCTGACCTACAAATAGAAGTCTTCAACTGAGGCTTGGAGCAGTATCTCTAGTGCTATGTTTTGGATAATCCCAAAGAGTTGTTGAAATCCCTAACATGGGCAGAATTTTTTATGACACCTCACTTCATTCGACCATTAGAATGTCCCCTCTTGAAGCTTCACGGTTCACTTAAACCGCATACAAGCCAGTCATCTGTAGTCAGCGACGTGTACTATTGGCTACTTAAAGTAGAGTATGCACTATAGTTTGTTACATACACAACAATGTATAAACCAACATGTGGATAAACATTGTCGGGATCTCTAGTTTGAAGTAAATAACTTGTACTCTTCCAACTTCAGTCTTATCACTAAACATTGCTCCGCTCTGACTAATATTCCAAACTTGTTAAATGTTACTTTGTGCCTTAAAACTTTCTATAACGCAATTGAAAGGTTGCTTATAAGCTTGATTTACTTCCACACTCCAAAATTCATTTTATCATTCATGTTCCACTCAAACCAGTAAAAAAAAAAAATCCCAACCTCACCCACTCTATTGCCACCTAATAACTAGTTGAAGTGTTGAACAAGCCCGTTCTCCAACTAAAGCGTATGCTCGACTCATGCCATTCTGCAAGTGGAATGCTTAAAAACAACTCCACCTCATTTAGTGGAAGAATGTTCCTATTGAGGATGCTACGTGCCTTGATGAAGAACAGCTCTGACACACCTATCCTTACCTCAAGTTAGGATAAGATCGTTCTTCCAAGGGCAATGGGAGTTAATACAAACCTGGTTGGAGCAAAACCTCGGAGGACTTTGGTATGGCTATAGTTTACCATGAGGAAGGATAACATTGGGTGAAAGTGGGTTGACCCAATAATAAGTATTTAGATTTGTTTAAGTTTGTTAGTAGCGGATAGGTGACCCCTTTTGATCAGATGAGTTGGTCAACGTTGTTTTGTAGATAGGACAGTTGGCAGCAGATAGTGCAAACAATGATTGGGACTTAAGGGGTATATTGGCTGTAATGGAAAAGAGTTATGCTATGGAAAATGACAATTCTCTTTTTTGGGTTTCTCCTCCTTCACTGAGTCTCTCTATTCTGTTTTCCTTCTAACGCAACCTTCTTTTCCTGTATTCGTCCCTCTACCTGAAGTTTCTGGCGAACTCCACAATAGGCGATTGTCTTATGCATCATATTTTCTTTTCAGTTGGGATGGAATGCTTTTAATTTATTAATTATTATCAAATTGCACATATCAGGCTTCTTTTCAAACAAAAATGAGAAATCTCGATGTCATTTTGATGAACTTGAAAAATTGTGATGGAATAATTGTTTTCTGAGCCTCCCCTCCTGCAATTGAGCCTCATGAAGTTAGATTAAGGCTTTGTTTGGGACGGCTTTCTTTCTGATTCTTAAAGTAACTTTCTAGTACAAAATCTTTTTATTTTGTACTAAAAAGCTGCTTTGCGAAGCAGAAAAAAAGCTGCTTTGCGAAGCAGAAAAAAAGCCGTCCCAAACGAAACCTAAGTAAAATTAATTGCTTAGGTAGTATGAAGCATTAAATTGTTAGATCAACAAGTGATGGCTCATGAAGAACTACTGAACAGTGGAAGAATATTGTCCAGAGGAAAGAGATAACCCTCAAATTTAAGCAGTTAGATTTAAGGATCATATAGATTTTAGAAATTTTCTGGCTACTGAGCGTATAGGTTTCTTTTTATTCCTCTACGGTTTCGTTTTATTCCTCTACGTGCGTCTTTTTTGGCACTAACTGTGCTTGCACATGCCTGCCATTGCGGGAGTGCATCCATCATATTCTCTCTCTCTCTCTCTCTCTCTCTCTCTCTCTCTCTCTCTCTCTCTCTCTCTCTCTCTCTAAACCGTGTTAAAATGTTCCCTCTTTCTCGCAGCTTCTTTTTTGTTAGCGTGGAGTAGCCTTTTCAATGACAATAGCTTTCTTGTGTATGACTTTGCATGTGCTCTAAATTTTGTACTATTCAGGAACTTTGTGAAGCTGTAAATATTAGTGACTCTTGACACTCTTATTAGAGAACTGAGCTTGTCATCTAGCATGGTTCAGCGTTTCTTAATTTTGATCAGGGATTAGCGTATCAACAATGATTTATCTTTACACAACCGTTACTCTTACCATCCTTAAATGATCAACTGAGACTTATATTACTTCAGGGTTGGACTTTATATGAGATTGTAAGATATGCACCCTTGCATAACTGGACCGCATATGAGGATGCTTTAAAAACAAACCCTGTCTTGGCTAAAATGATGATTAGTGGAGCTGTCTACTCTATAGGAGACTGGATTGCTCAGGTAAATACTACATTTGATCTTCAGATGCTCAGTAGACCTTGGCTTCGTTTGGGACAGTTTTTTTGTTGCTTCTTAAAGCAATTTTTTAGAACAAAATAAGAAATTTTTGTACTAAAAAATTGCTTTCCGAAATATAAGAAAGCTGTCCCAAACGAAACCTCTGTTCACCTTTTCCAGTTTTTAAACGTATATAAGCCCTCTTTTTTTTTTTGTTAGTGTTATTCAGGGAAACCGCTTTTTGACTTTGATCGTGCTCGCATGCTACGCTCAGGACTCACAGGATTTGCTCTTCATGGTTCTCTTTCTCATTACTACTATGAAATCTGTGAGGTGGCTATGAATTGCCTAGCATTTTGCAATTAGTCATTGCAGTTTTTGCTTGTAATGCTCATATATGTTGTTTCTATTGTGTAGTACCTATTTCCCTTCCACGATTGGTGGGTGGTCCCAGTTAAAGTAGCATTTGATCAAACTGTCTGGTCTGCAATTTGGAACAGCATTTATTATGTGGTCGTTGGTTTCTTGCGATTAGAGTCTCCAGCAAACATTTTCAGCGAACTGAAAGCTACCTTTTGGCCTATGTTAACTGTAAGAATCACGAACCTTTATGTTATGTCATCTGTCGATTACTGGGTTTTAAGAATGAGCCCCAGAAATGTTAAATTATTTTGAAAAAAAAAATTTTATGTTTGGTTGGATGTTTTTAAAGTCCATGTGTTTTAGAAATGCATAGTTATTTGAATGTATAATTACTTAGAAATATACAAGTTATTTGGTTGGATGCAAATTAAATGCATTGAAAAATTTTTTTCTTTGTTATGATAAATTTCAAATACATTAAAATACGGTGGGGCGGTGGCAGGCCACCAATGGAAACGGCGAATGACAGTGGAGGGCATCAACTGTGGGTGGGGAAGGTGAGGTCGCAGGCCGTGAGTTTTTCATAAAGTTGGAATTCATCTAGTTCGGACGAATTCCAACTTCTTCAAAAATAAACATTCTAGGGTATTCCAAATCCCTTACACAATTGCTTTGTATTTCATTACGACAAAGTACATTGACTTTATAGAGCAGTTTTCCATACAGTTGATTATTCCATTTACTTAAAGTATTTTGAAAAAAATCAACTTATGTTGTTCCCAGATTATCAGTTAAATTTTATAGAACAGTATTCCTGAACTTCTAATTTTTTTGACATTTAGGTTTCGTTTGGGACAGCTTTCTTACTGCTTCTTAGAACAGCTTTCTAGTACAAAAGTTAAAATTTTTATACTTAAAAGCTGCTTTAAGAAACAGTAAAAAAGTCGTCCGAAACGAAACCTTAATTTCTGTGTTTTCATGACATGCCTGGTTGTTGCATCTTTTGAATGCCCCCATTGATTATGAAATCTTTGACCAACTTGGTTTCACAGGCTGGATGGAAACTTTGGCCTTTTGCCCATTTGATTACTTACGGGGTAATTCCAGTTGAGCAGAGACTTCTTTGGGTTGACTGTGTTGAGCTCGTTTGGGTTATGATACTATCAACGTAGGCATATTCGTTTTAATTCTCTTAAACTCTTACTATTTCAACAAAAAACATTATATCAAAATATATCTACTTTCTCAGTTACTCAAATGAGAAGTCTGAAGCAAGACTGTCAGAGGCTATATCTGAGCTGAGTGCAGAGTCTCAATCTGTTGTAGCTCCAGAGGTACTGTACATAATAGTTTGTATTTTTTTCTAAATATTGTTCCAAATGGCTATAACTTTTGATCATTTACTCTGTAGGAGATGAATAAATAATTTCTGCCAGTAGTTGATGATGAATTTGTTTGGATTGGATGGCTGCAAGTGGTAGCAGGAAGAGCTTTGTGGATTCGTTGGTAAGTGCAGTATGTATTTGTGAGTAGCTTTCTAAATGTTCTTTTGATGTATAAAGATACTAGATGAAATTGCAGATAATTGAGGTCTGTAATATAGCAATCAAAACTGTTTATAACTTCATCAAATTCATCTATTTAATGAAAATATCTGGTACACATGTAGATAAATGCAATTTTATGAGTAAAACTCAAAAAGGGTAAGAAATATGGGATCTAATTCATTTGAAATAATCCACTATATAAGTAAGTTTTAGAAGAGTTTATTCTTCCCTTCAATTAAGAAAAATGAGATAAAAAATTATAGAACATTAACTTGACCTCTTGTGATGATGTTAGGGCAATTGTGCTCAGATGATAGCAATCGGGTGATGATTATTTGTTGGTGGTGATTATCATTGTTGATTGTTGGACAAAAATCCAAAATTATTTAGATCTCTAATATGTCTCCTTAATCAAAAATAGCTTCAGAGGCATTTAAGCAAGTTTGTGAAAATCGGACCGGACAACGAACCTGAAAAAGGAGAGGTTCACGATTCGACCAGTTTAATCGGTCTAATCGGGGTCGAACCGGATGACATAATAAATAATAAATATTATTAAAATTTAATAAAATTAACATAATAATAATGTTATCATTCAAAGTTTGAGACAAAAATTAAATTTAAAAAAAAAAAACTATGAAACATAAAATTTATATAATTAAGTAAAAGAATTATTTTAAAATCTCACATAAAAGAAAAAAAATTCTAAATCTCATAATTATAAGAATTTACACTCATAAAAATATGATAATTTTAAATTTAAATATTTTTTGAATTTTTAATTTAAATTAAATTTACATATAACCATATAATTTAATATAAATACATATTTAATATAAATTTAATTCTAACATAAGTTTATAAATTTAATATAAATTGTTCTTATTTTATATTATATGATTAAATATATTTTACATGTTTATGTTGTATACCAAATTTCTTTTATAAATTTATATCTTAAATAATTAATAAATAATTAAATACATAAAATTATTAATGATAAATTATTTTTTATAGTGTATAAATAAATAAATATTTATTATTAAGTAATAAATAAGTATCATTTACATAAAAAATAATTAATTCAAAAATCTATTTAAAAATAATTTTTATATGCATTATATATGTTATGAATTCATTTACATTTCAACTCTTTTCTTTAGTCCCACATCACTTGGAAACACTTTCTTGCTAGTGTTTATATAGCATTTTGAGTTTCCTTGTGTTAAGAGCTCATATAGTACCACCTCTCTAGGTGAAATGCTTCATGATGGTTTGAATATAATTGCTTATGATAAGAGATATATTATTATTAATTAAAATTTTTAATATATGTTAATTTATATTTTAAAAAAAAATATTTAAAATTTATGGAATTTGAACCGGCAGGTTGAACCGGACCGGTCCTATGATGGGTTCACAGTCGATCTGGCCGGTCCGATTTTTAAAATTTAGGGTTTAAGTACCATAATGACATTAGAATAATATTATTTTAAGCTCATTAGATTTCTTTGATTGAGGCACTCATTTTAGCTAGAAGCACGCAAGATTTAGGTATTATTTGTTATGTTAAATAGTGTCATAACATTTCTAGTTACATTTGAACTATTTGATTTCAGTTCATTTGGACATGAATCGAAAAACTTTTGTCATCCTAAAAGTTTGATTGAACTTTAAGTTTATTGGAAATTGGAGTTATGATGTTTCTAAATTTAATATCAAAATTTTCAATTCAAATATTACATTATGATTAGTGTTTGATCAAATGAAATTTTGGATGACGCAGTCATAGATTTTTTAACTAATTATAAAATAATTATTTAAATATCATCAAAATGACTAACAAATCAATAATTTGTTAAGATAATGAAGTTTTAAATTAATTATATGTTTAATTAGCTAAATTTTAATTTAATTAATAACTTAATCTAATATCTTTAAATAATCATAAGTAGTGTTTGCGAAAGTTCTCTCTCGTTATCACGAGAGGTAATTAACTATAGGGTCTTGCGCCTATAGGAAACCATAACTCAGATCATAAAGTCTTAGCAAAATGTGGGTGGAATCTCTGAATAGTGTCTTACTAATAAACTCAATCTGCCTTCTGAAAATTTACCTCGTAGCTTAATCTGTTGAAACTCCCCCTAATGAAAGGTGCGGGGAGGCCAGATGCTCAAATCTCAAGAATCTTTTGCGAGGAAATAGGGCTTGGCGTAGAGGTGTCAAATAGTATTTGTGAGTTGAGTTTAGGTCCAACTCGACTTTGACCTGCCAATTTTTTATCCGACTTGAACCTAACCCGATTTAGGATTCGGTCCATCTTTTCAACTCGAATACGAATTGATTTAATTTCGGGTTAACATGACCTGACACGGATGCCTTTCATAATTAAATTTACATATTTAACGGTAACAACTAATAGCAATAGGTAAAATTATACATTAGAACTTTAGAAGCAAGTGTATAAATTATTTACAATGTTATATTTATACATAATACATTATAATTCACAAATAAATTGAAATTACAAACTTTATAACTTACAAGCATAAATTTCAAACTAAACAATCAAAATCATCAAGTTACATATCCAACTCATTCAGCATAAAGCTCAAAATCTCAAGAATGGTGTTTTAATCCTCCATCCAGTGAGCCAATTAAACCACATTATGCAAAGCATGTATAACAGTAGTTATAGCAGGTATAACAGAGAATGCAACTATAGGTATAAATGTATAATAACAATAGTTACAACAAACTATGAAGCAAGAATCAAAAGAGATCAAGAGACACTGAGATAACATCATATCAGATACAACATTACAAGATGAAGCATTTACTGCATAATAAACGATGAAATGCACATCATTGATTCAAGAATTTCAAGTTCAACATTTATACCCACCAGTGACCAGAAATCACTGTCATAGTCCTAAAGTCACAGATATACTCGAATATGACATACCAATTACACTGCGATAATTGCATGTCTACATTAAATCCCTGATGTCACTACTACTTAATTATAATTTATAAATCCATAAAGCAATAAAGCATAATCCTGTTGCAAAGAAGTAACAAACCCTAAAAAAATCCATGATGAGTGATGTCAACTAAACATGCAAAGGGTATAATCCCTTAATAGCAGACTAAAAAAGCCTAAAAAATACAAAGCCCTAAAAAATCACAAGAAAAAATGGGGGAAAAATGATGCCCTAACCTGCATATTAAATCCTTCAATGCAAAAAGTCAAAAGTAGAAAAACCAAAACCCTAACTAATTTAAGTTTGACGGAACAAATCAACAAACCGATAGTAACAAAATAAAAAAAGAAATAGTAAAATACCCTAAAAACAAAATGGAAAAACTCAAAAAAGTAAAAATAATAATACCACATAGGCATAGAGTGCACACTACTGGATTAAGATAGAGGAATCGAGGGGAGCTCCAGGCAGGAGGTGGAGGAGAGGAAACCCTAAACTAGGGGTGTCAATTCGGGTCAACCCGTCAGGTTCGGGTCGAACCCGACCCGACCCGGATCTTAAACGGGTCAACCCGAACCCGACCCATTTTTACAAACGGGTCGGACATTTAAACCCGGACCTGACCCTGTCGGGCTGCCGGGTTGACCCGAATTGACCCGCGACCCGGTAGTATCACGCGCGGCACGCGGGTTCGGCAGCGGCGGCAGGTGAGTTCGGCACGCGGGGCAGTGGGGCAGCGAGGGCTGCAGCGCGGGGGGCAGGCGAGTTCGACAGCAGCGATGGCGCGGACGCGCGGCAGCGGCGATAGTGCGGCACACGGGGGCAGCAGGAAATTCAATTTTTTTTTTTAAATTAAATGGGTTGTCGGGTTGACCCGGCAACCCGTCGGGTCAACCCGACTCGACCCGTTTTATCAAACGGGTCGAATCTACGAACTCGAACCCGACCCATTTATTAACGGGCCGGGTTCAACCCGGATTTTCCGAGTCGGGTTGCCGTGTCGTGTCAAATATTAACAACCCTACCCTAAACAACTAAATGTATGATGAGATGAAGAGGAAGCTAGAGCCAGAGAGCTAAGGGCTTGAGACTGAGAGCGTTGAAGACTCGAAATGAAATAATTAATATGATGATTAGGCTAAACCTAAATCGAGCGATATTTGACGAATACGCGTATAATCAAAAGGGTGGGGCTGCTTTCATAGCGCAGTGGGTCAAAATCGAGTTTCTGGGTTGACCCGAACCTAACCAGAAATTCAAAATGGGTCGAAATTAGGGACCCGAACATAATCCATTCTTAAAATGGGTTTACCCTAACCCAAAAATTTCAGATCGATTTCGAGTCTAGTTTTTGTGCCATGTAAATTTTTGACACCCTTAACTTGGTGGCTATTTTTGAAGGTTCTCTCACTTTCATTAACCTTAGGTCAAATCATATGAAAGGACATAATAGTAAAATCATATCATTTCAAAATAATCATTAAAAACAATTTAATAATAGATTTCCCGTAGTTTAAATTATGGGCTTGATTGGGCTCCTAATTGTAAAAGATAATTTACATTATTTTGCTATAAAAATATGCTTAGTGGAGGATCGTTATAATTTGAAAAGACTCGTTTGAAGCTCTAGAGATTCATAAATGTTAGCGGAGGCTCGCTATAATTAATTTTCGGATCTTGAATCTCTACATCTCTATGGAGTAGGCACAAAATTGTGTAACTACCCATTAACTTTGTGGAGGCACATTGCTCATATTAGGCTTCGTTTGGGACGGCTTTCTTACTGCTTCTTAAAGCGGTTTTTTAGTACAAAAATCTTAACTTTTTAACTAGAAAGCCGTTTTAAGAAGCAGGAAGAAAGCCGTCCCAAATGAAGCCTTAATTTGTTAGTTGGAAGTTTTGGCTATCAATTAATAAGTTTTATTTGGGACAAGTTTTTTGCTACTTTATAAAACTATTTTTTAATACAAAAATTTCTAATTCAAAAAAAAAAAGTACTAAAAAACTGTTTAAGAAAGCAGCAAAGAAGCTACCCCATGTTTTGAAGTGCTTTTTTATTATTTCTTAAAATAATTTTTTAGTATAAAAACTAAAATTTGTTCTAGAAAGTTGCTTTTACGAAGAAGTAAGAAAGCTGTTCCAAGTAAAGCCGAAGAGGTCTTAAGCTTAAGTCTTATCTTGTGTGTATAAATTTGCCTTTCTTGACCTGAATGTGTCAAAAGCAAAAACAAAATAATAATAATAATAATAATAATAAAGACTTAATGGAGGTCTACAAAGGTTTATAGATACCTTTGAAGTGTATTAAAAGTAATGATAATAATTTGTTATTGAAAATAATTGCTTATTAATATGCATAAATTGGAATAATTAATTTTATCTATTAAAATTTAAAAGAAACTTCTTCCTCACTTGCATCCATTAAATCCCTTCATTATTTTATTTTAAGTGGTTTTTATACATGATTGACCTAATAAAATTTTCAAGTTTAATTACTCTATTTTCATGTGCTTGAAATATATTGATAGTGTACTTTTTAAAATTTTTTAAAAAATTTTAAGTCAATTAAGACAAATTCATACATATTACATATACAAGTTTCACATTCAATAACTCTTGATTGATAATCAAAGCTCTCAACTAATAGATGAAAATGACCTCATTAACTCCTTCAGAGAACCTCATAGATTGCTTAAGAATAACATAATTACTCAGTTCCTTCAAATAATTGGCTTATGTTTGGACTGCTCGCCTGCTTACCTAGCAGACATAGCTCAAGTTAACAACATGAACACAACTGTTTACTGAAGCCTGTTAATGATCATTTTTTTAAATAAAAATCCGTCTAATAATGACAACATTTTTGTTTGCTTGCTTTTTATTTTTATTTTAAAAACAATTTTCTTTTATCCTCTGCTCCCCGAACAATTATTACGTCCTCTGACCGGACGTAGAGGTGCGTTCGGCCGCCAATAACATGTCGCCACGTGCTCTTACTTTTTACCGCGCGGCCCGACGACTTGACCCGGAGCGGAACTCGGGAATGCTATGTTTGCGATTTTTTCGGTATTGCTCGGTATTGCTTTGCAAAAATGAGAAATACCGCTCTGTGAAGACCAAAACCATACAAATACCGAGTTGTACCAAGTTTTTCTACAACTCGGTACAACTCGGTAAAACTCGGTATTTGCTCAGGATTTGCTCGGTATTGCTAAGGTTTTGCTCGGTATTGCTAGGTATTTGCTCGGTATTGCTAGAAAAAACTCGGTATAACTTGGTACAACTCGGTACAACTCAGTATTTGCTCAGGATTTGCTCGGTATTGCTAGGGATTTGCTCGGTATTGCTATGTATTTGCTCGGTATTGCTAGAAAAAACTAGGTACAATTCGGTATTTGCTCGGTATTGCTAGGTATTTGAAATATATCTAAAAGATGATGGATGTTGTTCGGCTCGTCAAAGATTTAAAAAACGCACGTGCAAGAACTCAAAAAACAGCGGGTCGGGTCGACGACTTTTCTTCATGCTACGTGGCGCTAAAACATTGGTGGCCAAATGTAGAGGAGCGTACGTTCACCGGACCAAATAAAAGTTCCTGCTCCCCTCGCCCTTTATCCTCCAAATTTATCTCTATGGATGGAGAAATTATTCTGTGCGGAGGCAAGACATAAAAAGTTGACCGGAAACCAATCAGAATGCGCCCCGTCTATAGTACCGAGCGTAGGGGTGATATGACGCATTTTGATTGATTTCCTAATAACATTCGACATCCGCACAGAATAATTAATCTTGTGGATGTCAACCTCCGCACTGTGCCGCAACAACAATTTGAAACTCATCAACAATCCCACTTAAATTAAAATATCCAAAGGAAAACAAACAATAGTAATCGACCTCTAAAACACAAGAAATCAAGAACCATAATCACAAACACAAAAGAAGAAGATTAAAAGGTACCAAATCCATCTTTCCACATCTGATACAAGAAGAAAAAGCCATCAGTCCAGAACAGAGAAACAAAGAACAACTCAAAGACCTAAAAAAAAAAAGAAAAGAAAAGCTAAGACATGATACACACATACATAATCGTCTCTAACTAATGAGAAAACTGAAGCAACTGAAACTAATCAAAGTACATAAACCCTAAACAAAAGGAGAAGAACTGGAATGAGAAATGGCCAGCCAGAACCTCTTCAGTTCTTCACTCTTTGGAAGATTTGTTGATGAGGGATTTGTGAATGTGAGGGATAACGCCGCCACCAGCAATGGTGCCCTTAATGAGAGTGTCCAGTTCCTCGTCGCCGCGAATTGCTAGTTGTAAGTGGCGAGGAGTGATGCGCTTCACCTTCAAGTCCTTGCTAGCATTACCCGCCAGCTCCAGAACCTCAGCAGTTAGGTATTCGAGTATTGCAGCTGAGTATACAGCTGCAGTTGCACCGACGCGGCCATTGGCTGCAATCCGAGACTTCAGCTGGCGATGAATTCGACCAACTGGGAACTGGAAATCAATGAAACAGTCAAAACGTTTAGTTCAAACAGATAATAAATTTAGGGAGAATATCTTTTCTGAATCTCAACATTATCTGGTTCCTCTTAGGGCATCTCCAGCCGAAAATCTCATTTTTCACTCTAAAATGTCGTGAAACTAAAAAATGTTGTGATTCATCTCCAATCGGACGCCATTTTACCCGTAACGGTCCTTCGCGCGTTTCTTCGGCAAGTTCGGTAGAGAACAAAAAAATGGCAAAGATGAACAGTGCAACGTCAATATTGGCATCGCACTGTTCATCTCCGATCAAATGGCGTCAAAAATGGCGGTCGGTTGGAGCAAAGCAAGAACGGCAAACAAGTGTTTGTCGTTCCATTGGAGTTGCCGTTAGGCTTTGTTTAGGATGACTTTCTTGTTGCTTCTTAAAGCAACTTCTTAATATAAAACTTATAAATTTTTGTAACAAAAAATTACTTTAAGAAACAGTAAGAAAGCCATCTTATTGTTGCAGTAATTCTGTACATTAGGTTTTATGTAAAAATTAAAAAAAAAAAAAAAAAAAAAACATCATTGTTACCAATAATGTTAGGGATTAATGTTATATCACGAGGGCTAATTTTATGAACAGATAAAAGAGTTACATATTTTCTATTCCCAATAGAAGAATAATTATTTTAGAAACGATTGATCCTCATTTTTTGAAATATTAGGCTTTGAAGATGACAGATATTCATTTTTAATAATAAATATTTAAAATATAAACTAAAATAAAATTAATTTAAATGTTTTGTGGAAGGAGAATATTATTTTCAAATTGATTTATATATTAATATGAATAAAATTACACTCCACAAATAAAAAAATCCAATTAGAATGAACTTCCTTGATGAACATGGGTCACATCATCATGTCTGTAATTTTTATTGTATTATATATGCAATGTGAGGAGCCAAATAATCAATGGAAAGATAATCCATAAAATACTAAAACTTTCAGGATTCTATCATAGGTGTGTATAGCATTACTCACTTCATTTAAAAATAATGCAAAAATTAAAACATACATGATATCTAATTTGGATTAAACAATGAATACATTAAATAACCATGGCTTGATCCTTTTCAAATGAAAAAATGTATTTTTTTTCTCCCATCAAAAGGATATAAAATAAAACCAGAGAACTATTTTGGAAAGAAACTCTCATTTACGAGAGATTATTCTGTGCGGTGTCTGAATGCGTCCGGATGCTATTCTGGACATGCCACATCACCCAATACATTGTGCATTGGGTGATATGTCGCATCCTGATTAACTGTCGGACACATCCGAACACTGCACGTAATAATTTTTCCTTATTTACAAATTTAAAACTTTTCAAATGACAATTTTTCTCTCCTCAGGCTTTAATCATGATATATAGATATATAAACATATTGACATGTAATAAGTAATTAACAACCAAAATATTTATATTAAAAACTTATGGTTGTTTTGCAATTCAGCGTAGAACCAACATATATTACAAGTCATATTTCATGCATAATTTCGAAGGTCTGAACAACAAATTTAGGTTTTGTTGGGACAGCTTTCTTAATGCTTTCTAAATAATTTTTTAACACAATTTTTTTGACTAAAAATTTGGATATTAAAAAGTTGATTTAAAAAACAGTAAAAAAATCGTCCCAAATGAAACATTAAGCTTGGCTTAGGGTGCTTCTACTTTCTAAAATAAACTAGTGGTAAAGCAACTCAAATTTAGCTTATCCTGTCTCTAGAAAATTATAAGAATGAATTAAACAAGACATCAAGACTGCTGTGGATTCATTTATCCAATTCAGATTGAGGACCAAAGAAACAAACCTCCACAAAAACAAGTACGCAAAACTAACTTGAAAGCAAATATCAATATTTCACAAACCAAAAAACTCGAAGTATTTTATTACATTCAATGTGGTAATGTGATATGAAAGAGGAATGCAGAACACTTATGCAGAACACATGTCACCTTATTCATGAGTGTTGAAAATATATTAAATTGAATAAGCATACAAACATTTATAATTAAAACTTGTTATTCGCTCTCTCCAAATCTAACATGTTAGAAAAACAAATGATATGAAATAGTTATTACAATATTTTACAATGAGACTTTGGCTTCGTTTGAGACGACTTTCTTAATGTTTTCTAAATTAGCTTTTTAGTACAAATTTTTTTAGTTCAAAAAATTTTTGTACTAAAAGTTATTTTAGAAAACAATGAAAAAGACGTCTCAAATGAAGCCTTTGTTTCGGGCAAATGCACCATAACTTATGAATCCACACGTCTAAAATCACCAAATGAGTTGAGAGGTTAAGGGAATATTAGAGTTGACTTCATTATAGGTCAAATCAGGGAGAGATTATTCTGTGCGGATACCGAACAAAACTTATTGTTCAGAGATAAATCGGGTGCAGTCACATCATCCATTGCCGAGCTTGGTACCAAGCAATATCAAGCTGGGGTACCGAGTAGGAGGTGACATGGTGCATTTTCATTGGGCTCTGGATATCATTCGACATCCGCACAAAATAATTCATCCAAATAATAATCAGGGCCCATAAATTAAACACAAAATCTCATGATAAATTAAATTATATCAGCAATTAACTAAATTAATGAAAGAGAGATGGAGCGCTTAAACCACTAAGATTACTTAAAATTAAGATTGGAAAGAGGTTTATATTAATGATAAAGAATTATAAGAAATATTATATTTTTTTTTATAAATTATGAGCAATAAATAAAAAAAATGTGATATGAATGTATGAGTTTGAAGCAATAATATTCCCATATAATCATTGGTTCGCATATCATTTCAAAAGAAAAAATTAATATATATATATATATATATATATATATATATATATATATATATATATATATATATATATATATATATATATATATATATATATATATATAAACACATCATATAAGCATTGGATGAGGTGGATAAATTAATATTATTTCAAAGCAAAAGTGAATGCCACACCACAAGCCTAAATTTGAAGTGGGGTCCAAATTATTTTTATGTGAATTTTGTTTAGAGTGTAGAATTATCCAAAAATTATTCCAAAAAACATGAACATTGCAATTATTACGTAGAATTTTGTGAGATATTTTTATAGGATTTTTTATTTTCCACAAATGTGAGATGGTAGAGAAACTCAAAGGAACCATAATGGGCGAAAGAGAAAAAAAAATAAAAATAAAAAGGTTTCCAGCAGTAAAGCGGCAGCAAGAAAGAAATAAAGAAAGACAGGAAGAGGAGTTCTAGACCTGGAGACCGGCACGAGATGAACGCGAAATCGGCTTCTTTTTGTCCTTGTCCTTGGAAGCCGCCGTTGTCTTCGCAGCAACAAGCCCCTTACCACCCTTCCCCGCCATCTTCTTCTTCCTGTGGCCAAGAACGCACAGTCAATCCAACCCACGAAACCCAGGATCCCGAACCGCCCGATCTAAAGAAACCCTAGGTCTCAAACAAATTTGCTAAGAAAAGAAAATCCCTAAAAATTCCTAAAACTCGAACCAGAGACGCAAAGGTCGGGAGAGAAAGGGGAGGTGGATTTCACGCCGAGGAGGTCGAAGAGTAGAGAGAAAGAGAGAGATGCAAAATGTAGACGCCAAAGTGGCAAACTTATCTTTTTAAGAAATAAATTGGGGCAGGAAATATGGAGGATTTTCGACTTGATTGGCGGTTACTTTTTGCGTTCGCCAATAGAAATTTCAAAATTTCGGCAAAATTTACAAAATAGCCCTAACAATTAAATTAAAGTTGACATTTTGACATTTAGTTCATAATTTTTTTTTTAAATAATAAACAAAATTATCTCCAACAAATCTAAGATTTATGCTGAAAACCATAATATTGCATTTTAATCCAGCATGTTCATCCTAGCCTAACAATCATAAAAATATAATAATAATAAATAAGCAAGTCATATTATGTCAAGCTTTCTACACCAAAATTTATCACATACATCTTACAAGATATTTATGTAAATGATTCAATTATGTAGGATCAATTTGTAAATTCTAGTCAAAATGAGTTGTTCATGCCAAAAATTTAATATTTTTGCATCACTCAATAGTGCCCTAAAGAACCCTTTCAAACGAAGTTGAAATCGATGCTTCAGCATGCTCTTTTACAACTCTTTTCCAACGGTTCTTAAACTATTGCAGAATATTTTTATAACAAACAGTAATCACGACGGTCTAAAAACTGCTTTAAAAAACAGTAAGAAGCTGGCCCAAACAAAGCCCATGTTGAGCACTTGAGTTTATGGGAAACTTAACAAGTAATTCTTATTCGACTGATCGACTTAAAACTTATGATCTCATTCCTCTTAACTGAATTCAAGAAATATTTGAGTGTAAGTTTATAGTTTGTGTGCTATATTTTAAAAGTTTATATATAATAATTAAATTTATAATCGGATTTATTAAAGTTTAATAATTATAAGAAAATTAATGTTCCATTCTTTCAATTTTTTTTTTTTTTCTTAGAAGAATAAGTATTTTAATTACTTTACTTGCATTCAATAATTGCAATTGCCTAAATTCTAAGAAAGAAAATTATTTTTCTAATTGTACATAAAATTATGCATTTTCACAATCTTATTTTGCCGACCCTCAAAATAGAGACTGTTTTCATCACTGTGTACATCATACTCTCGTTCAATACAATTTGAATGTTGACTTGGGCTTCGTTTGAAATAGCCTTTTTATTGCTTTACTTTTAAGACAATTATCACAGTTTTTGTTTGGCAACTTTTTTTATTTATTTTAAAAAATATTTGTATTATAAAGCTACTTTCAGTTTCGACAACCTTAAAAATTTATTTTTTATGCCTTAACTTCACAATAATACAGTAAAAAAATTATCACAAATGAAGCCCTTATTCTTTATTTGGGATTGCTTTTTTACTACTTCTTAAAACATTATTTTTTAGTACAAAAGTTAAATTTTTCTATTAGAAAACTACTTTAAGAAGCAATTTAAAAAAGGTCATTTGAGGCAGCTTTCTTGTTGCTTCTTAAAATAACTTTTATTACAAAATTTTTAATTTTTATATTAAAAAATTATTTTAAAAAGCAATTAAGAAGCCGTAATAAGCAAGGCCTTAATCTTAATCCAGCATTCAAGTTGTTATTTATAGATTTTAATGAATTGAAATATTTTATAGGCAAATGAATTTAAGATATTGAAATATTAAATAAATAAAATAGGTGACATTGACTAATGATTGATGTATTTGGCTTTCTATCCTATAAAGTTTTTTTTTTTTTTTCTTCTTTTGAGATGCTGAGGGATCAAATTCTATCCATCAAAATTTTTAATATTTTTTTAGAACTAATGTGCTATACATTCTAACACCCATATAAAATACTTTGCATTTGATACAAATCGAGAAGTCTTTAAAAAAAAAAAAATCAAAATCAAAATCAGACTAATCTTCTATATTTTATCCATAGAGCAAATTAATTGTAATTGTTAGTATATCAATGATTATGATATGGTTTGAACATACATGAGAAAAAATTATTATGTGTGGTCATCGGACGCTGTCAGAGGTGAATCAGGAAGCGTCATATCACCATTCTGCTGTATACCGGGTGATATGGCTCATCATGATTCACATCAGAATGATCCAATGACCGCACGTAATAATTTATCGAATATGAGACTCTTGATTGGACAAAAAATTCTCTACCAATTCATTAATGAATTTTGTTTCAAATCCATCAAAACTCAGTCAATTTAAGGATTAGTTTTGGACAATATTCTTAAGCTTAGTTTTTAAGATAATAATCATGATTTTTATTTGACTATTATTTTTTCGTTGTTTTCAAAAAATTTTGTATTAAGAAACTGCCTTCTACAACAATTGTAAAAAGTTGCTTTCCCTATACTAGGCTTTGTTTGGGATGACTTTCTTTCTGCTTCTTAAAGCAGTTTTTTAATACAAAAAATTTTAAATTTGTACTAAAAAGTTACTTTAAAAGTAGTAAGAAAGCCGTCCAAAATGAAGCCTTAGTAGCTTCATTTGGAACAGCTTTTGGCAAAGCGGTAAAAAGCTATATTCGATTTCTTTTCAAGTACAACATTACTTTCGTTTTGGTTGCAGGCAAACATCAGCTTAGGATTCAAGCCACATCCTTTTCACATCTTTGCACGCAATCGATCAATTCGAAGTTTCTATATATATTTTTTTGTATAAATAAAGAAAATAGTTAAATTTTAATATATTGATAATAATGGTTATTCATTTGCATTAAATATTGAGTTGGTATTGTTAATTCATTAATATATTTTACTCAATTTGATCTCATTATTTCATCTTTTTAAGAAATAATATTAGAGCTAATATTTTTTATTTATTGAGTTCTATAATTGCACAATTAAAAGATTAAAAATTGGTCAATTCATACCATTTCTAGTAAATTAAAAAGATTAAAAACGAATTTTGGCTTTTAGACTATGATGAGTGAAGCCAACAATCCTCCTACTCCTCCTTGGATGGCCTTGGTGGCAACCAAGGTTTTATCTGATGAGATCTTCCTTCTTCACGAGTATATGTTCTTTCACTGGAGGTCCTTGGGCGGACGCTCTTGCTTTCTGGTTGGCCTTGCAACCACTTGGGCTTGGGGTATTTTTTTCTTCAATAATATGAGGTTTATTTTTGACAAGTAACTCCGAGCTATATGATTGATCTGATTGTTAGTGTTTTGATCACTCGAGTCCTAGTCCCCTTTCACCCACCTTTTTTTTTGGTTTGGGTGTTTTTGATTGTGGTGTCCTTTTTTTCTTCATTCCTTCTTGTAATTGCTTTATAGTTGACTTTTCTTTTCAGTTCTATAATTTCTTTTTATTTATATAACGTGCTCTACCCCAAAATTTTCCCACACACACAAAAAAATATAATTATAAGTCACATGTATCCATTAGATTCAGGTCATAGCTGCTACTTTATCAGTAGTCCTTACTTTAATTTTAGGATCTCATACAAGCTAATGTTATTCATAGTTATTTTACAAGTCTAACTTCTCTAGCATTTTCTAAACTTCGGAAAATCTCGTTTATGTAACAAATCTCAAGCAAGTACAAACATCCAATTTCATATTTCAAATGAATAATAAATAACTTAGAATACATTTAGTGTTATTGAACTAAATTATTGAAAAAAAAAAATCCACACAAAGCTTATCTAGATCTCTAAGAAATTGTTTATCTAGATCTCTAAGAATATTATTGGAGAGGATGCTTCGAAGAGTGAAAGATTCGAGCTATACTATGTTTGAATGTTCTCATGAATATGAAGGATTGTCTCTCATATTTTTATATAAAAGAATTTTCACCTAAAAAAAATTGGAAAAATTTAAATAAGGCACTTGAAGAATAATTAAAAACTTAGGACACTAATTGAAGAGCCAAATGATCTATTAATCTTATACTTTTATAGTCAAAATGAATAGCTCAATGGGATGGATCCAACAAATTTAAGATCACATGATTTTGAGGCCATTAGAGCACTCACATGTTAAATAAATAGTTATGATCAAAAGATTTGATATAAGCCATTTAATGGAGAGTTATGAAAATTTGGCTAAATGTATCAAAATGTCCACTCTGAAAGTACTATAAATAGACCTACACTCTCCATATAAAAGAAACCTAGACTTTATAATGACTGAAACTCAGAAAAAAAAAATATATTTTTTTAATGAGTAAATATGAAAATGAGTGCAAGGTGCTTGGAAGCATTGGGATAGCGCCACTACGACACTTAGCTCTCTGAAATTTTTTAAAACAAATTAGGCGCAATAGTGTTGATTTAGCACTGCAGAGCAGTGCTCTTTCACATACAATGTTGTGACACTATATCTTGGGCTCTTCGATGCCATGCATTGAAATGTTTAATTTTTTTTTTAATATAAATATCCCCGCCGCCATCCTCCCTTCCATTTCATTTCATTCCTTGTTAGGGAAGGAGCCGAGGACAAGGAGAAAATAAGGGGACAGAGGGGAGAGGAGAGAGAAGAGAGAGAGAAGAGAGAGAAAGTCTTTTCAGGCCTTTTTTGTCCATCATTTTTACTATGAAAGTTATTCTAATCATAGTGACATTTACTCTGCATTTATTTTCAATGATTCTGAGTTCAATATATTTTCTCTCTACTAAAAATGATAAAAAAAAGGTGATATTACTCATTTATAGAAACTTTTCCCTTTTGTAACTTTTGATATGTTATAGATATTATTATTGGGAGCAATTTGATTGGTTTATATTGAGTTTTTATTGGGTAGTTTGGCTTATATGATATTTTATATGAAATGAGTGTAAAATATTAATTTTAAAATGATTAGATACTACTATACTGAATCTGTGTATGAGATGTACAACATGCATATAATTATCATTCATTTGACATAATATGCATTTCAGGACAATACTTGCATATGAATAAGACACCTATTGGATTGTTTAAAGAAAATGATTCAATTGATATTGAAAGAAAGTGGCATTTGAATGTAAGCAAAAAAGATTGACTGTCAACATTATAATTAATACGGATTAGCTCTTAAAATATTAATATCCTATATAAGAGGACGGGCCGACAAACTTTCCTTAAAATAAATAGATTTATGATATAATCTTGGATGTCAGCTTATAATTGATTGATCGATTACACTTATGGGTAGAAAGTGATGACTCTTAATGATTTTGCTAAAAGACGCATGTGAAATGATTTAAGATTTATGAATGATGCTTACAGGATAAAGATTGAAGATCAACTAGTGAGCCATTGAGGGTTAACTAGTGAACAATTTGGGGTTAAAGATTTTGAAAATGCCATATTAAAGATAGATGTCCCATATTTCTAAACTCATATTAATATGCATATATATATATATGATAGCATACATAATTGCACATATGATATGATTGACATAGAAATGACATATATGATAATTAGATAGATTGCCTGATGATATACATGGTTGATAGATTGACATAATGGCTTGCAGTTAGACTGATATAGTACTGATATGAACATTTGATAGACGATAAGTAGATGACTGATATATATATATATATATGTGATAAGACTGAGATGTATATGAAATACATGATATACGGGATACTGTTCATAATTACTCATGTTCTTACAGATATGTGATTAATATTTTTGATTGATGCATTGACTTCAATTAAAGATATTGGTTACTTGCTGGATAATGTGCTTACTATGTAATTTTTTACTTATTTTCAAGTAAAGGTAAAAAAGCCCGAGGAGTGACTTGGGTTACTAATATTCTTTTCCTTCTACATCTAATAGTTTTTTCTTTTGTAGTCATGATGTTTTCATGTGATAGACTGGATCATTTTATATCATGGCTTATATATATATATATATATATTTGGACTTGTATCAATTGTAAATATTTGATGAATATAAATGCATTTATATTTTTCATCGCTTATATTTCACTGTTTATATGAAATTATAAAGTTTTGGTTTATGTTTAAATGATAGAAATATGCAATTCTTCCAAATTAGACCTTGAGGTGTCATAGGCTTGAAGTTAGAGAGAGCTTGGAAATCTGAAGAACTCTAGAGCTCAACTTGATGTTTGATGTCGAAGATAATTATCTGCCTATTATCATCTGATCATCATCTCTAAACGGTCATCATCTAATCGTCATAATCCATTCAGTGTCATCTAAATGTTATTACTGTTTGATTATCATCACTATGTCGAAGATCATTGTTTGCCTCATCTCATCTTCCCTATTAGTAAAGGCCAAATGAACTTGATCCGATGCAGATGCTCCCTCGAACCCCACTTCCTCTGACTCCGCCAAGTGATGCCGCGTACTTGGAAGCGGGTTGTGATCATGGTCACGATGGCGGTAGTTGACCTCCTCCGGCTTCCATCTGAAGAGTCAGAAAGTGTAGTTGGAGCAGAGATTGACAAGGGGTATGCGGAGCTCTCCGGCGCCAGAAGGCCATGAGGGGGATGAGTTGAGGAAGAGGAACCAATGAAGTTGTCATTGGCGGAGTCTGGTGGGGAATAGATGCCGAGCCAGTCGAGGGATGAGGGAGATGGTATGTCAGACCACTGAATGTGGACGCTGTGGTTGTATTTGGTTAGGGTTTTTGGGGAGACGGTGATGGAGATGGTGGCATTGATTGGGGGGGGGAGATGGAGATGAAATAAGGCACTTGAAGAATAATTAAAAACTTATTAATCTTATACTTTTATAGTCAAAATGAATAGCTCAATGGGATGAATCCAGCAAGTTTAAGATCGCTTGATTTTGAGGTCATTAGAGCACTCACATGTTAAATAAATAGTTATGATCAAAAGATTTGATATAAGCCATTTAATGGAGAGTTATGAAAATTTGGCTAGATGTATCAAAATGTCCACTCTGAAAGTACTATAAATAGACCTACATTCTCCATATAAAAGAAACCTAGACTTTATAATGACTGAAACTCAGAAAAAAAAAATATATTTTAAATGAGTAAATATGAAAATATGTATGTGAGTGCAGGGTGGTTGGAAGCACTGGGATAGCGCCACTACGACACTTAGCTCTCTGAAATTTTTTAAAACAAATTAGGCGCAGTAGTGTTGATTTAGCGCTGCAGAGCAGTGCTCTTTCACATACAATGTTGTGACACTGTATCTTGGGCTCTTCAATGCCATGCATTGAAATGATTTCACTACAGGAAAACCCCATATTACCGGCGAACGAAATCCGTCGGAAAACATAGATATTCCGATGGAACTATGAGTTTCCAGAGCACGTTCCGGCGGATATTCATACGCCGGTTTTGGTCGCGTCGATAAATTATTTCTGGAGCAAATCTTGCGCCGGAAATACCTCCGGCGCAGTTTCCGACGAATTGCCGGCGAAAAAACGGATCGTTATCGACGTTAAAAAATGTCTTAATTCCGGCGCCATATGCGCCGGTAATTAGCGTCGCATTATGCGCCGGCCGTTACAGGCGGATAAAATGCCGCAAAGTGTGCGTAGAAACCCCACGAACTCGCTTGCGACGCAAAGTATACGCTGGTAATTACCGGCTGACTGTGCGCCGGTACATGCGCCGGTAAGTTCCGACAGAACAAAGACGACGGTACATACGATACAATTCGTTGTATCGTCTTTTCCGGTGAACTTCCGGCGCAAAATCCGCCAGAAACCTGTAGCATTGACAAAAAAAATTCCTTCCCAGCCAACAATCAAATTTTCACACCTACAAACCTATACAAATATCAATTCTACAACATTTCAATTGTATCATTACAACATATCAACAATTTCACCACAGTTTCACAACAGTTTATAACATTAAAAGAAATAGTTCAGTACTAACAATCAACTAAAAACATCATGACTTTTCAATCCGAAAAACATCATGACTTTTCAATCAACTAAAAACATCAGTACTAACAAACAGCTAGTGATGTCGGTATCATTTCTGACGTCCAATCCGTCGGTTATATTTCGTTGAGTTTAAATACGCCGGCGCAATGTCCGCCAGTAACGTACGCCGAAATTTTTCCGCCGTAACGTGCGACGGAAATGGTTCAGACATCCCTATACCGTCGGATTGGCCGGCGTAACCGGCGTCGGTAAATTTACGGCGTATTTTGCGCCGGAAATGTTGACGCAAACTTTTCGTCGAACAATTCCGCCGGTGCTTGCGCCGTTTATTACAGGCCATAATTTTCCGCCGAAAAATCCGACGGTAATCGCGTGTTTTCCCGTAGTGTTTTAATTTTGTTTTAATAAAAATATCCCCGCCACCATCCCCCCTTCCATTTCATTTCATTCCTTGTTAGGGAAGGAGCCGAAGACAAGGAGAAAATAAGGGGATATAGGGGAGTGGAGAGAGAGGAGAGAGAGAAGAGAGAGAAAGTCTTTTCAGGCCTTTTTTGTCCGTCGTTTTTCCTAGGAAAGTTATTCTGATCATAGCGACATTTACTCTGCATTTATTTTCAAAGATTCTGAGTTCAATATATTTTCTCTCTACTAAAAATGATAAAAAAGGTGATATCACTCATTTATATGAACTGTTCCCTTTGTAACTTTTGATATGTTATAGATATTATTATTGGGAGCAATTTGATTGGTTTATATTGAGTTTTTATTGGGTAGTTTGGCTTATATGATATTTTATATGAAATGAGTGTAAAATATTAATTTTAAAATGATAATATAGTACTATACTGAATTTGGATATGAGATATACAACATGCATATAATTATCATTCATTTGACATAGTATGCATTTTAGGACATAATACTTGCATATGAATAAGACACATATTGGATTGTTTAAAGAAAATGATTCAATTGATATTGAAAGAATGTGGCATTTGAATGTAAGCAAGAAAGATTGACTGTCAACATTATAATTAATACGGATTAGCTCTTAAAATATTAATATCCTATATAAGAGGGCGGGCCGATAAACTTTCCTTAAAATAAATAGATTTATGATGTAATCTTGGATGTCAGCTTATAATTGATTGATCGATTACACTTATGGGTAGAAAGTGATGACTCTTAATGATTTTGCTAAAAGACGCATGTGAAATGATTTAAGATTTATGAATGATGCTTATAGGATAAAGATTGAAGATCAACTAGTGAACAATTGGGGGTTAACTAGTGAACAGTTGGGGGTTAAAGATTTTGAAAATGCCATATTAAAGATAGATGTCCCATATTTCTAAACTCATATTAATATGCATATATATGATAGCATACATAATTGCACATATGATATGATTGACATATAAATGACATATATGATAATTAAGATAGATTGCCTAACGATATACACGGTTGATAGATTGACATAATTGGCTTGCAGTTAGACTGATATAGTACTGATATGAACATTTGATAGATGATAAGTAGATGACTTTTATATATATATATATATGATAAGACTGAGATGTATATGAAATACATGATATACTGGATATTTTTCATAATTACTTATGTTCTTATAGATATGTGATTACTATTTTTGATAGATGCATTGACTTCATTTGAAGATATTGATTACTTGCTGGATAATGTGCTTACTATGTAATTTTTACATGTTTTCAAGTAAAGGTAAAAAGCCCGAGGAGTGACTTGGGTTAATGACATTATTTTCCTTCTACATCTAATACTTTTTCTTTTGTAGTCATGATGTTTTCATATGATAGAATGTATCATTTTATATCATGTATATATATATATATATATATATATATAATTTTGGTCTTGTATCAATTGTAAATATTTGATGAATATAAATGCATTTATATTTTTCATCATTTATGTATTCACTGTTTATATGAAATCGTAAAGTTTTGGTTTATCTTTAAATGATAGAAATATGCAATTCTTCAAAATTAGATCTTGAGGTGTCATAGGCTTGAAGTTAGAGAGAGCTTGGAAATCTGAAGAACTCTAGAGCTCAACTTGATGTTTGATGTCGAAGATCATTATCTGGCTACTATCATCTGATCATCATCTCTAAACTGTCATCATCTAATCGTCATAATCCATTCAATGTCATCTAAATGCTATTACTGTTTGATTATCATCACTCTGTCGAAGATCATTGTTTGCCTCATCTCATCTTCCCTATTAGTAAAGGCCAAATGAACTTGATCCGGTGCAGATGCCCCTCGAACCCCACTTCCTCCAACTCCGCCAAGTGATGCCGCGTACCTGGAAGCGGGTTGTGATCATGGTCAGGATGGCGATAGTTTACCTTGTGACGCCCCAGGCATCCATAGTGAAAGGATTCGTCTGACAGTCTCGATCAAATTCCATTCCAGCTCCCTTGCTCGGACCTGAAATTGTTCACCACATATAATGAGCTTCAAAAAGCCTAGCAGGTCACTAAAGCCTACAACTGAAATCAAAGCACGATACTGAAATAATATGCATGTCAATCTATCAAATCCATAACAGTCAATTGCACATGATAAGTGAATCTATGCAGCGGATACAAAAATCAGTAGTCAATGCACAATCGATAAAATCCATAATCAGCGATAGGAGAATCAATAAACAGCAGGAAGAAATCCGTAAAGCTCAATAAACCAGTACATACGATACATATCGTAAGAATCCAATCAAATCAATAGAAGAAAACCATCGTCTCGGTAATAACCGATAAATAAATATTGTATCAATAAAATCGATCAAATCGATACAGTAAAACCTATTCCATATCACACAATGAATCACATGCAGCAATTTAATACGGTGTATCAATGAAACAATAGTATCAATCAATATCAATGAATCCATAGTATCCATATCATATCAATATCCATAACATTATCAGTATCAATACTTAGGGCCATAATGCAAATATCAATGAAATCGTACAGTAACAGCAAACCCGTAAATCCGTCCGTAAATCCATTCAATAATAAATCGATTCAATACAATAAATCCGTCGATATCAATCATGCGTAGGGTAATCAATAAATCAATTAGAAATCAATAGATCAATTCATATCAGGAAATCCATACTAGTCAATGTCAATAAAATCCATAATGAAATCAATAGATCAATACCGTACACACGCAATTCAATACAATAGTCTTACTTAACAAGTACAATCACTAGCTATTCGATAATCCATAGTGCTGTTATATGAATCCATAGTGCTGTTGTAGATCCATCTGGTTGTTCCATAAGAGTCATTACTCTGTGCCCGTCGGCATATTAAACTTCTTATGACTCCCAATCGTTATATCAGTAATCAATAGTTTAAAGGAAAGCCCGTCGGCCCACCATCCTGTACAGGTCAAGTCGATCACCAACCAACAGTTCAACCAGTCTTCACTTGTCTTTCAGTAACAATAATCAAATATTCACATTCGTATGCATTCAAATCATCAATTTCAGAAAATCGGAAATCGTACGAAAATCCAGCGGCATAACGGCAGTATACGGAATTTACACAAAAATCATAGAATTCACAAATTACCAAATTAGTACAGAACGTTCACAACAACATTATAAGACTTCTATTCTACTGAAGCAATATCAATCAACAACCTGATATTTATCTATTCGATCAAAATCGCACAGAACCCAAAATAACTGGTAGAATCGTTACAGAAAATACTCAAAACGTGTAGAAAAATCATATCAATAACATATCAAAAGTTGTGCGGTGAAAGTTCCGTCAATACAAAATAGTGCGCATTTTTCGATAATGAAAACACAATTCTGTGCACAAAACGACCAAAACTCAACATCTTCGAAAACAAAAATAGGATTCGGAGTCCTTACCGCGAGATAAACAATCCTTCCAACAACGGCGACGGACGAAAAGTGCTCCGCGGCCTCCGAAATCTTGCTTTTTTCCTTTGCTTTTCTTCTCCTTCTCTCTCCTCAGATATTTTGTTTTATAAAAATATTTTCTCTCTCATAAAAAACGAGCTGATTTCCTTATAATACAAAGCTGATCAGCCCGGCCGATCGCCATATCGTCCAGGACGCTATGAACAAAATCCAATCGTCCAGGACGATTTATTAGGACGATAATTAATTTTTCTCAGACGATAAAAACCCTTATTCTCGGGATTTTTGTCTTATCCGATCGTCCCAGGACGATCCCAATATCGGCCCGGACGATCTACTTTACAAATCAGCTTTTCACTGATCGCCCTGGACGATCTACATTGTCCCAAACGATCCTGGGAGGAAAATCAGATCTTGGAAGGCAAATCAATGGAACGAGCTCTCACAATCTCCCCACCTTAGAAAAATGTCGTCCCGACATTTCCCTAAGGGTCCGAAGCAAAACAAAACAAAACAAATTCAAATCAAAATCAAAACTCGTCAGAATCCATACAGTCATTCAGTGCATTCAATCACATGTCATTCAATATGTATGCAAAATGATGCACTAGAAGATATCAATTCTATCAAACTATCAATCAAATCCTTTCACAACACTTTCTCTGATACCAATTGTGACGCCCCAGGCATCCATAGTGAAAGGATTCGTCTGACAGTCTCGATCAAATTCCATTCCAGCTCTCTTGCTCGGACCTGAAATTGTTAACCACATATAATGAGCTTCAAAAAGCCCAGCAGGTCACCAAAGCCTACAACTGAAATCAAAGCACGGTACTGAAACAATATGCATGTCAATCTATCAAATCCATAACAGTCAATTGCACATGATCAGTGAATCTATGCAGCGGATACAAAAATCAGTAGTCAATGCACAATCGATAAAATCCATAGTCAGCGATAGGAGAATCAATAAACAATAGGAAGAAATCAGTAAATCTCAATAAACCAATACATACGATACATCTCGTAAGAATCCAATTAAATCAATAGAAGAAAATCATCGTCTCGATAATAACCGATAAATCAATATTGTATCAATAAAATCGATCAAATCGATACAGTAAAACCTATTCCATATCAGTCAATGAATCACATGCAGTAGTTTAATACGGTGTATCAATGAAACGATAGTATCAATCAATATCAATGAATCCATAATATCCATATCATATCAATATCCATAACATTATCAGTATCAATACCTAGGGCCATAATGCAAATATCAATGAAATCGTACAGTAACAGCAAACCCGTAAATCCGTCCGTAAATCCATTCAATAATAAATCGATTCAATACAATAAATCCGTCGATATCAATCATGCGTAGGGTAATCAATAAATCAATTAGAAATCAATAGATCAATTCATATCAGGAAATCCATACTAGTCAATGTCAATAAAATCCATAATGAAATCAATAGATCAATACCGTACACATGCAATTCAATACAATAGTCTTACTGAACAAGTACAATCACTAGCTATTCGATAATCCATAGTGCTGTTGTAGGAATCCATAGTGCTGTTGTAGATATCCATCCGTTGGTTCCATAAGAGTCGTTACTCTGTGCCCGTCGGCATATTAAACTTCTTATGACTCTCAATCGTTATATCAATGATCAATAGTTTAAAGGAAAGCCCGTCGGCCCACCATCATGTACAGGTCAAGTCGATCTCCAACCAACGGTTCAACCAGTCTTCACTTGTCTTTCAGTAACAATAATCAAATAGTCACATTCGTATGCATTCAAATCATTAATTTCAAAAAATTGGAAATCGTACGAAAATCCAGCGGCATAACGGCAGTATACGGAATTTACACAAAAATCACAGAATCCACAAATTACCAAATTAGTACAGAACGTTCACAACAATATTATAAGACTTCTATTCTACGGAAGCAATATCAATCAACAACCTGATATTTATCTATTAAATCAAAATCGCACAGTACCCAAAATAACCGGTAGAATCATTACAGAAAATACTCAAAACGTGTAGAAAAATCATATCAATAACATATCAAAAGTTGTGCGGTGAAAGTTTCGTCAATACAAAACGGTGTGCATTTTTCGGTAACGAAAACACAATTATGTGCACAAAACGACCAAAACTCAACATCTTCAAAAACAGAAATAGGATTCGGAGTCCTTACCGCGAGATAAACAATCCTTCCAACAACGGCGACGGACGAAAAGCGCTCCGCGGCCTCCGAAATTCGGCTTTTTCCTTTGCATTTCTTCTCCTTCTCTCTCCTCAGATATTTTGTTTTATAAAAATATTTTCTCTCTCATAAAAAACGAGCTGATTTCCTTATAATACAAAGCTGATCGGCCCGGTCGATCGCCATATCATCCAGGACGATATGAACAAAATCCAATCGTCCAGGACAATTTATCAGGACGATAATTAATTTTTCTCAGACGATAAAAACTATTATTCTCGGGATTTTTGTCTTATCCAATCGTCCCAGGACGATCCCAACATCGGCCCAGACGATTTACTTCACAAATCAGCTTTTCACTGATCGTCCTGGACGATCTACATCGTCCAGGACGATCTTGGGAGGAAAATAAGATCTTGGAAGGCAAATTAAAGGATTGAGATCTCACAGACCTCCTTCGGCTTCCATTTGAAGAGTCAGAAAGTGTAGTTGGAGCGGAGATTGACAAGGGGTATGCGGATCTCTCCGGCGCCAGAAGGTCATGAGGGGGATGAGTTGAGGAAGAGGTAACCAATGAAGTTGTCGTTGGCGGATTCCGGTGGGGAATAGATGCCGAGCCAGTCGAGGGACGAGGGAGATGGTATGCCAGACCACTGGATGTGGACGCTGTGGTTGGATTTGGTTATGGTTTTGGGGGAGACGGTGAGGGAGATGGTGGCAGCGGTGGGGGAGAAGAAGATGGAGATGAAGAACATGGTCGCAAGCGTTAAGATCAGAGTTTCGGAAAAAGCCATTTTGGGTATGGATTGGAAGAGCGATTGAGCTTTGGACTTTTGGGTGGGAGGAAGATCTGAGGAGAATTGGAGGTTGGAGTCGAAGGTTGAAGGAGACTAGGACAGTTATATTATTAGTTTGGTGCTAGTGTTTAAGCGGGGATTTATATTTGCTAATTAAATATTATAAAAATAGACGCCAAAAAACCTCGTAATAATATTAATTTGCGTAGGAGCACCGCTACATTCAAAAAAATTATAAAAAAAGAGTTGCGATATTTATTTTGTAAATTAATAAAATCTGCTCTCCCCCTCAATTGGAGAAAATTGAATTACAAAATATAGAATGAAAGTTTGTAGTTCTGCAAATATGTGAGAATGTTGAAGTTGGATGATGTTAGTTAGGTGATGTAAGTAGGAGGTTAAAATAAATATTTCTTCTCCGCCCACCTTACTCTGAGATTTTTTGGTGTCTATTTTTTTATAATTTTTAATTAGCAAATTTAAATCCTCGCTTAAACACTACCACCAAACTAATAATAAAACTGTCCTAGTCTCCTCCAACCTTCGACCCAAGGGCGGACCCATGCTTTGCCCAGGGTGGGCAATTGCCCACCCTCAAAAAAATTAAATTCCCTTTATGATGAGAATAATTTGATAATTTGCCCATCTACATCTCATATTTTTCCCTTTTGCCCACCCTCAAAAAAATTAAATTCCCTGTATGATGAGGATAATTTGGTAATTTGCCTCTTTACACCTCATATTTTGCCCTAAACCAACCTGTTCACATTTAGATGCTAACTTTATGTACATTATGCAGTATGCTTCACATGTTTATATTAATGGTTAAATGTCTAATTTGAAATTTTTCTAAATCAATTACTAGTCTAGTTTAATTTGTGGTTAAATAAATTAGAGAAATAATTAAATTGAAACTATCATTAGCAATATATTTTCATTGATACTTTCTGATCATTTTTAAATCACATACTATTCATGTTAAATTTGGCGACACTTAAGATTAATTTGCATTGTTATATATATTTATACTTACATATGAACCAAGATCCGTCATGATTATGTATATATTGCTGTTATCTATTTTGCAAAAAACTCTAGGTTAAAAAATAGTAGAAATAAAACTCTAGGTACAAGCGAAGAGTTTACATCTTTGATTAGCATTCACGTTCTTGCAAAACAATTTGTAAATGTCAAAATGAATATTGTGTATCCACTGATTTATAGACTTATTATTTTAACATTGATGGAGATGAAGAATTGTTTTGACATTTACAAATTGTTTTGCAAGAACGTGAATGCTAATCAAAGATGTAAACTCTTCGCTTGTACCTAGAGTTTTATTTCTACTATTTTTTAACCTAGAGTTTTTTGCAAAATAGATAACAACAATATATACATAATCATGACGGATCTTGCTTCATATGTAAGTATAAATATATATTGTGACGCCCCAAGATCTAACTTGGAAAGAATTTCAGTCAATTCATCAAAACCATTTACCAGAGCTATATATAGTCTTCAATCAAACAGTCTAGCAAAAATCTATAACATTTAAAAACATCAATATACAAGTCGATTCATATCTCAAAAGATCATATACAATACTCAGGAACTACACTATGTCCACAAGAACTGAAATCTATCCTGTCCTGAGTACAAAAGAATCGCTATAACCAAAAGAACACAAACATGGAGATTCCTGATCAACCTCAATCTCCTGCTCCCTTGCCCTGACCTGAAAATATTAACCATATATAATGAGCTTCAAAAAGCCCAGCAGGTCACCTAATACCTATAACTGAAATCAAAGCACGATATTGGAAACAATATGTATGCCAGTCAATCAAATCCATAACAGTCTATTGCACATGATCAATGAATCTATGCAGCGGAAATGAAAATCAATAGTCAATGCAGCGGTAGAAGAATCAATAAATAGTAGGAAGAAATCCAAATCTCAGAAGAATCCGTAAACAGTAGAAAATCAGTCGATCAGTCAAATCGATCGTATCAATCAAAATAATAATATCTGGTCAATTAAATCAATCGAAATCAATACAATAAAACCTAGTCTATACTAGCAATGAATCAAATGCAGCAATTCAATACAGTGTAGAAGCAATAGTATCAATCAATATCAATGAACCCATAGTATCCATATCATATCAATATCAATATCCATAACAGTCTCAGAATCAATGCTTAGGGCCAAAATGCGAATATCAATGAAATCATACGATAACAGTAAGTCCGTAAATCCGTCAATAAATCCAAATCAATAAAGCAATAAATCCATCACGAGTCAATGCCGTACACATGCATTTCAATAATAGTCTTACTGAACAAGTACAATCATTGGCTATTCAATAATCCATAGTGTTGTTGTAGATATCCATACGTTGGTTCAATAAGAGTGGTCACTCTGTGCCCGTCGGCATAGTAAACTCCTTATAACTCCCAATCGTTATATCAATGATCAATAGTTTAAATGAAAGCCCGTCGGCCCACCATCCTGTACAGGCCAAGTCAATCTCCAACTAACGGTTCAACCAGGCTTCACTTGTCTTTTAGTATTCAATATTAGAACAGTATAGCAAATCATATTCACATTCGTATACATATCAATTCAAATCATCAATTTCAGAAAAATCAGAAATCGTACGAAAAACCGGCGGCGTAACGACAGTATACGGAATTTACACAAAAATTCCTAAAAATTACAATTCATCAAATTAATACAGAACGTGCACGACAATATTATAAGACTTCTATTCTACTGAAGCAACATCAATCAATAACCTGATATTTATCTATTCGATCAAAATTGCACAAAACCCAAAAAAACCGGTAGAATCGTTACAGAAAATACTCAAAACGTGTAGAATAATCATATCAATAACATATCAAAAGTTGTGCGGTGAAAGTTTCGTCAATAAAAAATGCGGCGCGTTTATCGGTAACGAAAACACAAATCCGTGCCCAAAACGACCAAAACTCAACATCTTTGAAAACAGAAATAGGATTTGGAGTCCTTATAGCGAGATAAACAAATCTCTCAACAGCGGCGACGGACGAAAAGCGCTATGCGGCCTCCGAAACCAAGCTTTTCCTTTGCTTTTCTTCTCTTTCTCTCTCCTCAGATATTTTTGATTTTATAAAATGTTTTTCTCTCTCCTCAAATAGAGCTGATTTCCTTATAAAATAAGTCTGATCGTCCTGGCCGATCGCCACATCGTCCAGGACGATATGAACAATTTTCAATCGTCCAGGACGATTTTGCAGGACGATAATTAATTTGATAAAAACCCCTTGCTCTCGGGATTTTTATCTCATCTGATCGTCCCAGGACGATCCCAACATCGGCCTGGACGATCTGCTCCAGAAAATCAGCTATTTCAATGCACTGATCGTCCTGAACGATCTCAATATCGTCCCGGACGATCCTGGGAGAAAAATCAGATTCAGAAGGAAAAAAAAATCAAAGGAACGAGCTCTCACATATATAACAATGCAAATTAATTTTAAGTGTCGCCAAATTTAACATGAATACTATTTGATTTAAAAATGATCAGAAAGTATCAATAAAAATGTATTGCTAATGATAGTTTCAATTTAATTATTTCTCTAATTTATTTAACCACAAATTAAACTAGACTAGTAATTGATTTTGAAAATTTTCAAATTAGACATTTAACCATTAATATAAACATGTGAAGCATACTGTATAATGTACATAAAGTTAGCATCAAAATATGAACATGTTGGCTAGGGCAAAATATGAGGTGTAAAGAGGCAAATTATCAAATTATCCTCATCATATAGGGAATTTAATTTTTTTGAGGGTGGGCAAAAGGGCAAAATATAAATTATCAAATTATTCTCATCATAAAGGGAATTTAATTTTTTTGTGGGGTGGGCAATTACCCTGGGCAAAGCATGGGTCCGCCCTTGGGTCGAAGGTTGGAGGAGACTAGGACAGTTTTATTATTAGTTTGGTGGTAGTGTTTAAGCGGGGATTTATATTTGCTAATTAAATATTATAAACAAATAGACACCAAAAAATCTTAGAGTAAAATGGGCGGAGAAGAAATATTTATTTTAACCTCCTACTTACATCACCTAACTAACATCATCCAACTTCAACATTCTCACATATTTGCAGAACTACAAACTTGCATTCTATATTTTGTAATTCAATTTTCTCCAATTGAGGGGGAGAGCAAATTTTATTAATTTACAAAATAAATATCACAACTCTTTTTTTTTTTTAATGTAGCGGTGCTCTTACGCAAATTAATATTATTACGAGGTTAAAATAAATATTTCTTCTCCGTCCACCTCATTCTGAGATTTTTTTTTTTTATAATATTTAATTAGCAAATATAAATCCCCGCTTAAACACTACCTCCAAACTAATAATAGAACTGTCATAGTCTTCTTCAACCTTCGATTCCAACCTCCATTTCTCCTCAGATCTTCCTCCCACCCAAAAGTCCAAAGCTCATCGCTCTTCCAATCCATACCCAAAATGGTTTCTTCCGAAACTCTGATCTTAACGCTTGCCACCATGTTCTTCATCTCCATCTTCTTCTCCCCCACCGCTGCCACCATCTCCCTCATCGTCTCCCCCAAAACCCTAACCAAATCCAACCACAGCGTCCGCATCCAGTGGTCCGGCATACCATCTCCCTCATCCCTCGACTGGCTCGGCATCTATTCCCCACCGGAATCCGCCAACGAGAACTTCATTGGTTATCTCTTCCTCAACTCATCCCCCTCATGGCCTTCTGGCGCCGGAGAGCTCCGCATACCCCTTGTCAATCTCCGCTCCAACTACACTTTCCGACTCTTCAGATGGAAGCCGGAGGAGGTCAACTACCGCCATCGTGACCATGATCACAACCCGCTTCCGGGTACGCGGCATCGCTTGGCGGAGTCGGAGGAAGTGGGGTTCGAGGGAGCATCTGCGCCGGATCAAGTTCATTTGGCATTTACTGATAGGGATGATGAGATGAGGGTGATGTTTCTGACCGGGGGTGGAAATGAAGAGTTTGTGAGATATGGATTGGAGGGGAAGATGGATAACATCGTTGGGACGAAGGTCACGAAGTACGAGAGAAAGGATATGTGCGATTTTCCGGCGAATTCGAGCTTGGGGTGGAGGGATCCGGGGTTTATTCATGATGGGGTTATGACGAATTTGGAGAAGGGGAAGAAGTACTATTACAGGGTAAGTTTTGTTATTATTATTTATTTTTTATTTTGGTTCTTTGATGAGATTCATCTGTGCCGTGGCCGTGGATCGATAAGAAACAACCTTTTTATAAGAGGTGCTTAATCTGATATCGCGCTAAATTTTCTCTGAAGTAACTTATATATTTACTGCATTCGTATACTATAGTGAAATGTCCTTCAGGCTCCGAACTTGGGAAGTTGCTATAATTTCCTGTGACGAGGTACTATGATTGCTTCTATAGCCACTGAAAATTTGGAAATTTTAAATTGCTTAAAACATTGACAAAGTTCCTGCACACTTTGTTTTTGCGCAAGATTGTTGTGTTAGCTCGTTATCTTGGATTGTTACGCTTATCCTTGTTTCTGATATATAGGCCTTTCTGTCAGTTAGTTTCTTATTAAATAGCTCTGGAACAATCATGTGTAAGTGATTGCTAATGTCATAAAATGCGTGGTTTTCATAGTTATGGCCTCATTTTCCTTTAGTGCATATTCATCCTTTGGTTATTGCATTTCTGGCTAAAATTTCAAATTTCTGATTTTTCTGTGAAAATTTATACATCATAACGTGCTTATCGAAATGAGCTCTTCATTTATCTTTCGGTGAGCGTGTACCCTTCAATTATCACATCATAGTGAAACGTTGTTTCTCTGCATTTTCCTTTATGTGTTCATCATTCTCTTGGAGTACAATGTTGCTTTTTTCACTTTTGATTATTTTTTAATTAGATTTAGATGTTATTGTTTATGAGCTTATGCAAATTTTCTTGTTTTCCTGGGCTTATCCTTTTTTTATCCGTATTTTTATGCCTCCATTTACAACTGACGCGTCTGTGAATGTGGTTTTATTACATTCTCCACAAAAAAAAAAAAAAAAAAAAGATTCAGATTCACTCCATTTACCATGGTAATTGCATGGTGCGATTTCTCCTCTTGTTAGTCGTGTAATTCATTCGGGGCAGCTTGTATTGATTCCATTATACTTTTTTTTTTAACAATTTGTTTTTGTGGAATCGGTCCCAACCATACAAGGATGACTAAGTGAATCAAGCAATTGCCATGGTAACTAGAGAAAATCCAAATCCTTTAAACCCCCTTTTGAATACGCCAATTGCTCGAGTGCCTAAATTGTCGCTTGTTGCCACCTCTTGGTTTCATTTTGTGGTACAATTTATTTGGAAATTATTAAACTTAAAGTTGATTCCTACTATTGTAGCGCAGGAAGAATTGGAACATGTTTGTTACTTGATTTTAAAGAAATTTGAGGATATTTTTATTTTGGTTATTTCATGGTCTATAAATCGAAGCTCAGAGTCATGTAAAAATTAATTAATATTAAGTAGTAGAATAAAATTCTAATTTTCTTCAATTCTTGTGTGTTTGTAATGCTGGATGTGTATTTTTTGAATGTGTTGTAGGTCTTGAAGACTACATCCAAGGGTTGAGTTTTCGTTTATCTGTGTGAGACCGAAAACTTCAATTTGATGTGTATATGATTGAAATTTTACTAAGTGCGATACATGAAATTTTATTGCTGTGTGATTTGTTATTTTTGTTGAATTTTTTTTTAAATTTTAGATTTTGACGACTATCACATAAATATTTGGAATAAAAAAATTTGTTTTTGGTTTTTACATTATAAGTGAGTAATTTTTGCTAAAGGGCTTTTAACCCGTGGATTATAATTTTGGTGTGTTTTTATTGTGTATCTCATCTTAAGTTCCAATAGTAAACCCTAAACTGGTTTGCATTATCAAGAAATCTCAAAAAAATTATTAAAATTAGGTTTTTTAAGGAGCTATGCAATTGTAAGACTCCTTAATTTCAATAAAAAATGCGATCAACAATTTTTTTCATTTAATTTTCTAAATGTTAAGATATTTTCTAATTTGTGCCGTTATAGTACTAAAACCCTTAATGAACCATCCATTTAAAGTAGCCAAATTATATAAATTTAAATGTTATGAGTATTAGTTCTAGTTATTACTCACTTTACCTTTATCATGATCATGCAATCAATTAGTAACATAATAAGATCCAAAAAAGATCACAGAAGATGGTATAATACATCACTTCTTTAGATTTAGATAATAAATTGTTAAATAAAATGCCACAAAATATGTTGCAGAACTATTCTTCTGTCATTATTCTTGAACATATAAGTTTGGGATCTCCCAATGTAACATCCGAATCATATAATCATGAACTTCCGAGAATAACATTTGCGATATCCATAGGTAAAACATCACATCAAATTTTATTTATATAGGTAGTAAGTTGAATAGGAACTAAATATATTTGTGATGAGGACATCCGACCGTGGAAAGTTTATCAGAGGAAGGGTCGAAGATCTACGGTTAGGATCAGATTGTTCTATTTATGAGAAATTATTTGTATTTGATTTATTATGTATAATTTTTCATTTTTACCCTCACTTGAGTGAGTAGGTTTATGTGCCCCCAGGGGGCACTTTTGTCATTTGATGTTTTATTGTATTTTGTATATTTATATACCTCACATCCCTCTTGGGAAGGATGATGATTATGATGAATGAAAATTTCTCTACTTTATGTTTTGGTGCGTTTGAGAGTTTTTGTGAGAGCGCACGTGAAGTCCCTAGGTGAGGGCAAAGCAAGACCCGTCAGCTGCAGCGTCTGGGATCACGGTTTATCGACACCTCTATTCCCCATCAAGCTTGACATCCTCACATCCAATCATAGCCGAATCATCACCCATAAATCTCCTTGGCCAATCCACCATAACCCCTTCCTCTCTTCCTTCTAATTGTCGCCTTCCCCCCACCTTTGCTCATGGCCTAAATTTTCATGACTTCTTCTCCCTACTTTTCTTTCTCCAAATTGATCCTCCAATATTTCCTAAATTAATCTAGCACTAATTTGAGAAATCTTAATTTAAGAATTATCCTTGAGCCTTCAATCCCTTTCCTAAATTGTTGGATTATTTTTGGAAAGGTATCCCCATCAATAAATCTGAAATTTAAATGAAGAATCCTCATTAATTCTCCTTCCTAAATTGGCCTAGGTTAATTTTTGGAAATTTGAATTCAAAATTTGAATTCTCCTTGAGCCTTGAGTTCCTTTCCTAAATTGTTGGATCTTTTTTGGAAATATATCCCCATTCATAAATCTAAAATTTAACTGAAGAATCCTCATTAATTCTCCTTCATAAATTAGCCTAGCATAATTTTGAAAACCTGAATTCAAATTTGAATTCTCCTAAAAGCTTTTAATTCTTTTCCTAAATTATTGGGCTATATTTGAAGGATATCCCTATCCACAAATCTGATTATTGATTGAAAATCTAAATTAAATCCTATTTCCTTAGCCAATATGTTGAAATTGGCAACCCAATTAAAGCCCTAAATCAGCCCCAATTAATTGATTGGGGCCGACCCCCTCCCCTCATTGAGCTTTACCATAATAATTATACAAAACTTCTAGACATAAATATTGGTTCCAGGTTTCTGCTATTTGTTGTCCCGCTGTTTCGGGTGCCATCTAATGATAATGGCTGCTACTTTCCTATTGTCAATTGCTTGCTATTTCTCTCCCAAGCCATCTCAAGGTCAGCTACCTGCTGGTGATACAAAGATTCAACCTTTTTCCAAGTTCAATACCTGTTGTTCCTGATTTCGGCAACCACACAACTGCTGTTCAAATTTCCAGGGACGATAGAACACTGCCTAAGAGTGTGAAAGGGATTCGTTGTGTTGTCCTTCCCACCGATACATCCAATTGACTTCATCATGGCTTAGTATCTTCGCCTTTGCAGGTAAACTCTTTCCCCCCTTGCACCTTTTGATCCCTCCTCAATCGTGGCATCGTTTTATTGTGAAAACTTATCCACGTAGCCCATACCAAGAGTGTCGTGTGAATGGGTCGTTATAGTGACTAATCTATTTGTTAATTTGTGGATTGTTTCTGAAACATCACATGAGCATGATATTAATTTATTTGATTATCTATTGGTCCTCTTATTAGCTTGTGATTGATTGCTTAAACTTGATTACCCTCTTGCTTGATGAAGTCATTGCTTAAGTTCAGGGTGAATTAATAATTTGTTAAGCTTTGTAAAAGTACGAGGAATTTCCAATTCAATGCCACCTGCATATCTAGTTCTAAATCAGTTTGTTTCATAGGAATAATAGTTTTAGTTGACCAAACTATATTTTATTATCGTGGATATGGTTCAGGTTTCAAATTGATTGGATTAATAGCAGATTTAACCACTACATTCATGCAGCTCCCATTATTTATAATGAATTTGCAAAAAAAAAAAAAATCATGTTTGAAAAATGAGTTAGGGAGATGGAGGTTTTTTCCCAATCAGATTCAACTTTAGGTGTAGTTATGACGTATCAGACAACATTCAAATAGTTGTCAATCATAGTATCATCAAAATCACTAATCTTTTCATTGAGCTTATGCACATAATAATCCTCATTAATTTCAACATTATCCTCCCCATTAATTTGCAAATTCTTACTAGAACACTCATCATTATAATGATTAGTTTGATGATATTTGAAAAAAAGCTTTGCCAAAGTTCCTTTAAAGTTTAAATATTGAGGCATTAGCAACAAACTTCCCTTTAATATCCTTATATACAAAGGTGTTACTACCCTTAAATGCAAAGGTGCAAGAAATTAAATTTGACTATTTAGTGAAGAAGTATGATGTATTGAAAGGTATAGTTGATCTCCAAAATATTATAGAAGTCAGGAAGTGAAAGGACTACTATATTGATAGTTGATCAGGCATATGCATCCACCAATCACGAATTCATGTGTCGATAACGGCCTATAGCCTATCAACTATGTGTTTCGCCCCAAAATCGATTAATTAGCCAACTTCAACAACAAGTGAATCTAAAGGTTCAAGTTAATGAAAGCGATGGTGATCTCCCAGGAGGTATGGATATTCACATTAGAGCAAGATGAAGCTCCATGTAAGATGCCAAACTAGGCAATACACAAAAGAGTGTAGTTGGTTTACATGCTACATGAAGCAATTCTTTTGATAATACTCAAAAGATTGATAATAATGTGCAACTTGGCACATTTGGTTTGTCTTACATCACTAATAAATCAAAGAAAAAGATGCAAGGTTGCCATTATATGTTTGCATGTGCTTGTTTGTGCTTTCCTCTTAACATAGGAAGATTATGTTGCAAGACATAGGACCTGAAAGTTTCAAAAATCCCATAAATCTTATAATTTTTAGCATCTATATTTACAATTGGTGGCATGTAGATGCGCATAGGAGCACTCAACATATCTTTGGGAAGCCACAGAACCCCAAATTGTGACAAAATGACCAAAATTGAGTAGGTCCGAGTGCGGATGCGCGTGCATATGCATGGAGGTGCAAACCCATACTCCCACATGCACCCCTGAATGTGATGCGGTGTCTTCTCTCTTTTAACATCCGATCTTAGATCTACATACAGTGCTTTAGAAAACATCAATGTTTTCTAGCAATAATTCTTCAAAATTTTTCATTTACTCATTTATAAATTTTGTCCATCATTTTAAAGAATTAAACCAACAAATAAATGATCATGATATGACAAAAAAACATATTTCTATTTTAATAGTTCTTTCATTTCAGCCCAAGTAGTTGTAGATTTTATTTTGAATATTTTTCTATTTTCTCTATACACTTCTAATATATTTTAGCTTGCTCAGTTAATTTTAGTTTTGCTAATTTCACTTTTCACTTACTAGATATTATTTGCCCTATTACCTAGTCAGAAAAAAATTCTTTAGATCAAATTTCCCATAAAAAACAGGTCAATTCTAACCTCTTGATTATTTCATCATCTTATTTGCATGGAAGGGAAGTACCCTCGTTCCTTATTAGCGATGATATCATTAACTATGCTTAGTTCCTCAATGAAGCTGCTGGTTAATTGTCAACTATATGCTATTTTTATGACCCTGAAGACAAATTTCTTTTCAATGTTGATTTTAAACTTGTACAGGTTGGCAGTGATGCTAGAGGATGGACTGAAACTTTCAGTTTCATATCTCGTGACAATGAAGCAAATGAGACAATTGCATATCTTTTTGGGGACATGGGCACATCTGTTCCCTATTCAACATTTTATCGCACACAAGAGGAGAGCAAGTCAACTGTGAAGTGGATTCTTCGAGATCTTGAAGGCCTTGGTGATAAGCCAGCATTCATTTCACATATTGGAGACATCAGCTATGCTAGGGGATTCTCCTGGATTTGGGATGAATTTTTCAGTCTTATAGAACCCATTGCTTCAAGGGTCCCTTACCATGTTTGCATTGGTAATCACGAATATGACTGGCCATTACAGCCTTGGAGACCATCATGGTCTTGGGGTCTTTATGGAACAGATGGTGGAGGAGAATGTGGTGTTCCATATAGCCTAAAATTTAAAATGCCTGGAAAGTCCTCCTTTCCCACTGGAACAGGAGCTCCAGATACTCAGAATCTGTACTATTCATTTGACGCTGGAGTTGTGCATTTCCTCTATATTTCAACAGAAACTGATTTTCTTCGCGGTAGTGATCAGTACAATTTTATCAAAGCTGATTTGGAGAGTGTCAACAGAGATAGAACACCATTTGTTGTTGTCCAAGGCCATCGTCCCATGTACACAACAAGTGATGAAGAAAGGGATACACCACTGAGGGAGAGGATGTTGGAGAACCTGGAGCCTCTTTTGGTAGAAAACAATGTAACCCTTGCTCTATGGGGCCATGTTCATAGATATGAAAGGTTCTGCCCCTTGAGAAACTACAGCTGTGTGGATATAGCTTCAGACTCCTTACCCATGGCTGCAACAGTACATGTGGTAATAGGAATGGCAGGGCAGGATTGGCAAGCGAGCTGGAAACCAAGGTCAGATCACACAGATGTCCCGATCTATCCACAGCCAAAGCAATCAATGTATCGTGGGGGTGAATTTGGATACACAAAACTTGTTGCTACAAGAGAGAAAACTAACGCTAACCTACTTTGGAAATCATGATGGTGACATGCATGACATTGTGGAGATACAATCAGGCCAAATTCCTAAAATTAGCGCTGGTGAGGTTAGAGCTGTGAGCGAGCTTAAATTCTCCTGGTATATGCAGGGAGCAGGTATTTTGATACTTGGGGCCTTTATTGGCTATGTTCTTGGGTTTTTAATTCGCTGCAAAAGGGATGCTGCACAGAGGAATACTTGGACTCCTGTGAAGAGTGAAGAAACATGAAACAATCGTCTTGTAGCTAGCTCATCAGTGTACAGATTGCATGATTTCAGAAAAAAATGATGAATTTCAGGAGTTTATTTGGCGAGGATTGTGTTTAGTACTATGTGTTGCAGCCATGGAACAAACCTAGAAGTTTTCCATCATATTTGTGTTTCCAAGGTGATCCTCTTATATATTTCTGCTATTTCTTAGCAAGCTGTTGTGACTATCCGGATGACTAGATATCTAATGAAGTTCTATGGTTGTGCCTCTAAGTGACAACATGTATTGGTTAGTTCTTGTACAGAAAGGAGTGAAAGATATGGTATGTTGGTTTATACATGTTGCCCAATATTTTCTGTTTATATAATGAAGTTATATTGCCAAGGGCCAGCTTAGTTACCTGTATCTTTCAGGCTTTATAATTGTGTACTTCTATATTATGCCAATAATACATATACCTTTCAGAGTTCTTACTCAGTCAAGAAATAAATTGCTCGCTTATTGACAATGTCATAATCTCCAGACGCTAATTAAGCTAATCATATTGTGAATCTCTTGCTTGTTTGTGGTATAGTTTATCTCAAAGGGAATATATTTATACTTATTTTGTCTTAAATGTCTTCGACTTGACGTTTCCTTTAAATGGAGTAGAACAGGTTGTTTAAGTGGACCATAACTGGCTGTTTTCTTCTATGTGTAGTATATTTTGTTCCTCATGCTTCCCAATGCCAATATCCTGTTTTTTTCTGCAAGTGCCAACTTTCTTTGATAAGAGTTTTTCTAGGGTAGGTGTGACACTTATCTAGATGTGACTAGTCGAGTCCTTATTTTCCTACCAATCTACATTAATTTCTTTTCACAGAGATCTGAGGAAATTGAAAGAGTAGAAAAGAAATGGGGATAAAATGTTAGTCTAGGGCTTAGGAAAACTTTGTTAAGGATGTAGAACCCAGATGGGTGATGCAGTGTTGATTTAATTGTTTTAATTTGTTTACTTTTAACTGTTAAAGAAGATCCCAATGACTAAACAGCATTATCTTTTTTTGAGTTTTTATAGCAGGGGTTTGCTTGATTGATACTTTTCTCCTAATCACTTAGCTGGGTATGACTCAGTACTATTCTAGGGCTGCCTTTCTATGAAATGTAGTATTCTATGGTCATGACATAAACATGGGATGATATAATTGTTACATGTTAGAAAATTTGAGTTGGTAGAGTCTATTTTATGTCTCAGTATCGTACAAAACTCAGCACGCACAAATAAAGTGATAAGATAAGAAATTTTTCATATGAAAAATCTCGAAAAGGAAAAGAATCATGCGGTTTGGCAGAGTTAAAAAATTCACTATATATTAGGTGATATAAGAATCATCCATTCCTCACAATTAAAGAAGAGTGGATTATTTGAAAACAAATATTTGATTTTTTTCCTGAGAGATTACAGAAACAAAGTGTCACTGATGAACAGTTAACAGGGCTTGATTTCCCCTATAGGAATTTGTTACGCCGGCCCATCCTGGGCCGGCTGGACCGGTCCACCCTGGACCGGTCAGGGCTTACTCCCGGCGGAAGAAACTCAGCCAGGAGCTGGGCGGAAACCCCTAGGGGGGCCCACTTGTTGTATTTTGAGTTTTGGGAGGGAATTTTTGAATGAGAAGGGTAATTAGGTAAATTGTAATCCTCCTTTCATGTTTAATTAGGAGGAATAGGGGGAAGAGAGGGTTATCTTGAATTTGAATCATTTTTGAGATCTAGGGTTTGTGTTCTTGGGCTCTAGGCTACGGCTAGAGATTTGGAGAGTTTTTCCTTCCTCTCGAATTGAAGGAAAGTTGTATCTTGCAAGTGCTTTTCATTTCTCATTAAATAAAAGTGTTTGCTTCGTTTCTCTTACGTTTTCTCCTTCGTTTTCTCTCCGAATCCACTGTTTTTTGGCTGTTTTCCTGTGTGGACAGCAGATTTCATCCTAGATCTACTTGGTTCTTGGTGTGAAACACTTGGAAATCCAAGTGTTTCCTATCAAATTGGTATCAGAGCACCGATTCGGGACCACCGGCGGCTGAAATTCTGAAATTTCAGCAAGATCGTCGTCTCCGGAAAAAAAGTTTTTGTGGATCCGTTAAAAGAAAGATGGCCGGGAAAAGAAGGAAGTTTTAGAAGGCGAGTTTGGTCAACTGAAGACAGATCTGGAGGGGAAATTCTTGGAGATCTCTACCAACAATGAGAGGTTGGAAGGGAGGTTCGCGGCGATGGAAGAAATGATGAAGAAATTATTGGAGATGAAAACCCATCCAGACACATCGGAAGTGAGAGAGACCACTGACGGCCATGGCGTAGGAGGAAATCCGAACCCAATCCGGGGGAGGAGGAATCCGGAAGTGGAGATTCTTGAAGGAGATGACGACATGCCACCTCTAGAGCCACTCTCTAGAGAGGAGATGAGCATGGGGAATGATCGTCGAGGTGCTGATTTTCAGCGTCGAGGTGCTGATTTTCAGCGTCGAGGTGCTGAATTTCAGCGTCGAGGTGTGGATTTTGGAAGCAGGAGGGTGGAATATGAAGGTAGTGCAGATTTTGGAGAAAGGAGAGAAGAATATCAGCGTCGAGGTGCTGAATTTCAGCGTCGAGGTGCTGATTTTGAAAGGGGAAGAGGAGATTATGACGAAGATTTCGGTTACCAACGTCGGAGGGAGGATCGGGACACTTGGGGAGCACCTCCTCTTCGAGGAATGGGAGGTTATGGAGAGTTCCGGGTAACGGAAGGGATCCGAAGGTGAGGAAGTTGAAGATGCCCATCTTTGAGGGTGAAGATGGCCACGGCTGGATATATAAGGTGGAGCGTTATTTCGCTGTCAACGGGTTGACAGATGACGAAAAACTGACGGCAGCAGGTTTGTGTCTGGAGGGGAAGGCGCTGGCATGGTATCAGTGGAGAGACAGAAGAGAGCCTATCAGGACCTGGCGAGAGTTCAAGGATTGTTTATTAGAGCGTTTCCGAGCCGACGGGGGAGGAAACTTCTATGAACAGTTCTTTGCTCTGACTCAGGAGGGGACCGTGGCCGACTACCGAGACCGATTTGAGTACTTGGCGAGTCGTCTGGATCATATCTCGGAATCAGCCCTGGAGGGAAATTTCATGAAAGGGCTCAAACCTGAGATAAGAACAGCGGTCAGAGTGCTGGAGCCACGGAATTTGGGCAAGGCTATGGAATTGGCAAAACTGGTGGAAGACCAAAAGAAGTCGGAAAGGGTAGCTCGAGGCAACTACTCTGGGGGATCCTACAAGATGACTACTGCTGTGTTACCCTCAAAAGGGGTAGCCCCCGGGAACCAGAGGGAGGTGCCCAAGGAGAGATCAGGTGGTGGTGGAAGTGGGGGACAGTTCAAGAAGTTGACAGAGAAGGAGATGCAAGAAAAGAGGGCCAAGGGGGTGTGCTTCCGCTGTGATGAGAAGTACATGCCTGGGCATAGATGCAAGGACCGAACTCTTCAGGTCCTCCTTGTTTGTGACAACGAGGAAGACGAGGAGGAAGGTGGGAGCCGGACTGAGGAGGAAGAGGAAGAGAAATTGCACCTGGATGTGGCAGAAGTCTCTCTGAACTCTGTAGTGGGATTCACTCCGAATCACACTATGAAGGTGAGAGGAGAGATAGCTGATCGTGAGGTGGTGGTGTTGATCGACAGTGGGGCAACCCATAACTTCATTTCTACTCAGATAGTGGAGTCGCTAGGAATGGAACTGGTGGATACAGGCGGCTATGGGGTGATGATGGGCACGGGGAAGGTGGAAATGAGTAGGGGAGTTTGTAGAGGGGTGGTGCTGCTGAAGATTCAGGGAATCCAGGTGAAGGAAGATTTCCTTCCTTTGGAATTGGGGAGTACTGACGTCATCCTAGGGATGAAATGGCTGCGTACCCTAGGGGAGACGAAGATCAACTGGGGGACATTGAGGATGGAACTGGTGATAGGGGAGAGAAGGAAAACAATTCAGGGGGATGCAGGGTTGACAAAAGCTGGGGTTTCTCTCAAAGCCCTAATCCGGACCATTCAGCAGGAGGGAGGAGGCTACTTGGTGGAGTTGCATAGTTTGGAGGGGGAAGGAGTGGAAGAGGGAGGAGATATACCCCTCTTTGTTCAGCCACTGATCCAGCAGTTTCCAGAGGTTTTTCAGCCACCTCAGGGATTACCCCCGCAGAGGGAGCGTGAGCATGCTATAGTGTTGAGGGAAGGAGTATCCCCCATCAGTGTACGCCCTTACCGCTACCCCCAGTTCCAGAAGGATGAAATTGAACGGTTGATTAGAGAAATGCTGGAGGCTGAGATCATCAGATCCAGCATCAGCCCTTTTTCTAGTCCCGTTCTTTTGGTAAAAAAGAAGGATGGCAGCTGGCGTTTTTGTGTAGATTACAGAGCCCTCAATAAGGAGACCGTGTCTGATAAGTTTCCTATACCCGTTATCGATGAGCTCTTGGATGAATTAAGTGGGACCGTGATCTTCAGCAAGATAGATTTGAAATCGGGCTACCACCAGATTCGAATGAGGAAGGAAGATGTTCCCAAAACAGCTTTTAGAACTCATGAAGGCCATTATGAGTTCTTGGTGATGCCCTTTGGCCTCACCAATGCACCTGCTACTTTCCAGGCCCTGATGAACAAGGTTTTCAAACCTTATCTCAGACGGTTTGTGTTAGTATTCTTTGACGACATCCTGATATACAGGCAGGACAGAGGTCGAACATTGGGAACATTTAAGAACGGTGCTAGAGGTTCTGCAGGAGCATCAGTTGAAGGCAAACTTGAAGAAATGCTGCTTCGCTCAAGCCAGTGTAGAGTACTTGGGCCATGTGGTATCAAAAGAAGGAGTGGCAGCTGATCAATCCAAAATTGAGGCGATGCTAAGGTGGCCACTACCGAAAAGTCTGAAGGCGCTGAGGGGATTTCTGGGATTGACCGGTTATTACAGAAGATTTGTGAAGGGGTATAGCACCATAGCCTGGCCACTTACAGAGCAGCTGAAGAAGGATGGTTTCCTATGGGGAGAAGCAGCCACCTCTGCTTTCGAGAGCCTGAAGAAGGCAATGACTACAGTGCCAGTACTAGCTTTGCCAGATTTTACTCAGACATTCATTGTGGAGACAGATGCATCTGGGTACAGACTGGGTGCAGTACTTATGCAGAATAGGAGGCCCATCGCTTATTTCAGCCAGGTGTTGACTGCTCGGGCAAGGATGAAATCAGTATATGAGAGGGAATTGATGGCCATCGTGTTGGCCATCCAGAAATGGCGGCCTTACCTACTGGGAAGACACTTCGTTGTCAGGACTGATCAGCGGAGCCTGAAATTTCTTTTAAAACAACGAATGGTGACTGAAAAGCATCAGAGGTGGTTATCCAAGTTACTTGGGTACGACTTTGAGATTCAGTATAGGCCAGGAGTGGAGAACAAGGCAGCAGATGCCTTATCCAGATGTATGGAGGAATTACAGACAGTCGCTCTATCCGTGCCTTGGATGCTGGATTGGGAGGCCATCAGAGAAGAGAGCGCCAGAGATGAGAGTTTGGGAAAGATCAGAACTGAGTTGCTGAAGGAACCAGATAGCCACCCAGGATACTCCTTGGAGGGAGACAAGCTGCTGTATCAGGGGAGATTTGTGATGCCCCGAACGTCGATCCACATCCCAAACATACTCCATGAGTTTCACGGGAGTGCAATAGGGGGCCATTCAGGCATACATAAGACATACAGAAGACTAGCTGGGGAATTATACTGGAAGGGGATGCATAAAGATGTGGAAGAGATGGTAGCCAGATGTGAGGTCTGTCAAAGGAATAAGTATCTAGCGATGTCACCAGGAGGATTACTACAGCCATTAGCTTTGCCTGGTAGAGTTTGGGAGGAGATCTCTATGGATTTCATAGATGGGCTGCCACGCTCAGAGGGGTTCACTGTGATCTTGGTAGTGGTGGACAGGCTGAGCAAGTATGCCCACTTCATTCCTTTACGACATCCCTACACCGCAGCAACAGTAGCATCAGCCTTTATCAGAGAAGTGATCAGATTACATGGGGTGCCAGAGGCGATCGTATCAGATAGAGACAAGGTTTTCCTTAGCCACTTCTGGAAGGAGCTATTCAGATTACAAGGAACAATACTCAAGAGAAGTACAGCCTACCACCCGCAGACGGATGGCCAGACGGAAGTAGTCAACAGGAGCTTGGAGACATACCTCAGATGTTTTGTGTCTGAGACACCAAAGCTATGGGTAAAGTGGCTATCCTGGGCTGAGTACTAGTACAACACGTCGTTTCACTCGGCTTCACAAATGACCCCATTCAAAGTGTTGTACGGTCGGGATCCCCCACACCTGGTACACTTTGGGAGCAGAAGCACTCCAGTTTCGTCAGTAGAGGAGTATTTGGAGGAGAGGGACCGAGTGTTGGAAGAATTAAAGAGGCACTTGCTGAGAGCACAACAGATCATGAAAAAGCAAGCGGATGGGCATAGAAAAGATATCCAATTTGAGGCAGGTGATAGGGTGTTCTTGAAGCTACGTCCATACAGGCAGAAGACAGTTGTCAACAGGAGGAATGAGAAGTTAGCTCCAAGGTACTTTGGCCCCTATGAAGTGACAGAAAAGATTGGGGCAGTAGCATACCGACTGAAATTACCCGCATCAGCGACTATACACCCAGTTTTTCATGTCTCCCAGCTGAGAAGGGTCATTGGAGATCACATAGCCAGTCCTGAGCTACCGCCGACACTCACGGAGGAGCTAGAGGTGATCATGGAACCCTTGGAACTGAAGGGTGTTCGTCAGAAAGAAGATGATACTAAGGAAGTGTTGATCCAGTGGAAGAACCTTCCTAACTACGAGGCCACGTGGGAGCCATACGAGGTGGTGAAACAGCAGTTTCCTGATTTTCACCTTGAGGACAAGGTGATTCTTTGGGAGGGCGGTAATGTTACGCCGGCCCATCCTGGGCCGGCTGGACCGGTCCACCCTGGACCGGTCAGGGCTTACTCCCGGCGGAAGAAAACCCAGCCAGGAGCTGGGCGGAAACCCCTAGGGGGGCCCACTTGTTGTATTTTGAGTTTTGGGAGGGAATTTTTGAATGAGAAGGGTAATTAGGTAAATTGTAATCCTCCTTTCATGTTTAATTAGGAGGAATAGGGGGAAGAGAGGGTTATCTTGAATTTGAATCATTTTTGAGATCTAGGGTTTGTGTTCTTGGGCTCTAGGCTACGGCTAGAGATTTGGAGAGTTTTTCCTTCCTCTCGAATTGAAGGAAAGTTGTATCTTGCAAGTGCTTTTCATTTCTCATTAAATAAAAGTGTTTGCTTCGTTTCTCTTACGTTTTCTCCTTCGTTTTCTCTCCGAATCCACTGTTTTTTGGCTGTTTTCCTGTGTGGACAGCAGATTTCATCCTAGATCTACTTGGTTCTTGGTGTGAAACACTTGGAAATCCAAGTGTTTCCTATCAGAATTATAGAAGTCTGATGTCAATATGCGGACGGTCAATACCCAACAATAAGGTTAAATCTAAATAAAGTCTGGTGGTGGTGGTCGTCAATGACAATAGTGGTCATCAGTAGTAATAGTTGGTGGTAGTATTCGACAGCGATAACTGTAAAATGCAAGAGAGCTCTCTAGTTCTCTCCTTTTTTCTCCCTTCAATGTGGAGGATGAGGTTTTATTTATAGGATTTTTGGGATTAGTATTTTTGTAATTTGAACTATAATCCAAAACACTCCATCGTACGGTTTATATTGATTTTCTTGATCATGAAGCTTTTTTTCAGCATTTAAGGGTCTTAATGATGTCATAATTGAGTGATCTTGAACTTGTTGGATTTGTCTCATCGAGTTGCTCGATTCGATTATAAGCATATAAAATTTGGAGTTCAGATGATCATTATTTTAATTTAAAAATTTCTAATTCAAATATTACCTGGAGATTCGTACTGATCATATGAATTTTTTGAAATGTTATCAATAATATTAATGATAAATGATTATGACCAATAATAATAATAACAATAATAATGTTCATAATAGTAATAATCATAATGATTAAGTATTACATGAATATTTTAATAACTCTTAAAAAAATAAGAGCTGCTGTCATATTTTGCTGAAGAGCAATAGTACAGGTGACACTGGGGAAAGGGAAAGACTTTGATTTCCTTAAAAAAAAAAATCAACATGCTAAAATACTCAGTTGTCTTTGTCATAGTAATCCATATTGGACACCTGTCGGTGTTGTGTTGGATATTGCGTGCTTCCAATATTTGAACTGTCCACCCACTTCCTATAGAATTTTGTAACATGTTAATTGAATCTTAGAAGATTTTGGCTACTGCAATAATGTATAGTCTAATTACTAGCATCAGCCGAAAGATTATTTTTTACATGAACAAATCACTGTTTTTTATTTTTTGCGCATTGTATTTGTGGCTATTTTTTTTTTGGCTTTATCGATTCTCATTTCCAGCTTCATTAAGGATCATTATGGCAAATAGTCCCGATTGGAGGGGGCAATCAAAAGGATTTTTTTGTCATAAACTAAACTTTTCTTCAAAAAAATATATTCAAATTTAATTCTTTGCTCAATGCCATAGACTTGTGTGTGGATTTAACAGGTGCAATGCCAAGTTCATAAGCTTATATTGCAGCTAGAAAGCACGGCTGCACCACTGTAGGTTGCTCTAGAACAGAGACTCACTTGAGGCCAAATTTACCGCAATCGTGGGAAACATATGTGCAGTTCACTTGGGTAAGATGTGAGATCGGGCTCGGAAGGCTGTACAGGGCTCAGAATCGAAGATGGTGCGAGAGTTCGAATGCGACAGGTGGAGCGGCAGCGTAATAATTCAAATATGTGAAATAAATGTATTTGAAAAACAAGAAAATTTTGAAGTAAAATGCTTTGGTGCTGATATGTTGTTAGTTCATGAACTATATATATATATATATAATAAAATAATAATAATAATAATAATAATAAATTTATTTGAAAAACATGAAAATTTTAGTCCACCGACTTCCTCACTTGATTGTTTGGTCATGACTCATGAAGAAATTAAAAGAGAGGAAGAAGAGAGAAGAAAGAGAAAGATCTTTGGATTATATTTGTTAGTCATTCCTGTTACAAATTTTGTTCTATTCGTTGTAAGTGACTAATCACTTTTTTCTATTTTCAAGGGTTTTGATTTCTACAATTTTTTTTTCTCCTAAATCTATACAAAATATATTATATCTTAATTTCATTAGTTTTAACCATGCAATTTTGGATATGTTATAGATTTAATTATTATGAATGATTTGAAATGATTTTATTGCATTTTAGATGAAGTACTGAATGAAATCAGATACATAATATAATAATCTCACGTGATACCATATTGATCCACATGATTCACTGATTAGAAGTTATAAGGAGCTGGAGATTAATTGGGAGTTGTAAGGAGCCGAGGGGACTGATTCATGTGATTCAAAGAGAGTTATAAAGATAACATTGATTGGAAGTTATAAGAGATGACTGATTGGGAGTCATAAGTGCATGAACAAGATACTTTTAAGATACACTCATTTAATATCTGAATACTGATACCGACACTGCTACAAACATTGTACTGATATTGTGACTCACTAATACTATTTACTGTCATTAATACTATTTAACGTTATTGATCATAATAATATTGTTAGTAGCATTAGTACTGTTGACTGTTATTAATATTATGACTAATAATGTAATGGGATAAACTATAAAAGGATAAATTGATACAGATAATCAGTATAGATATTGATGCATATATTTCCTTATATAATTTATGGCATATTGTTCTATTTTATCTTGCATTGATTTAAGTTGTAAGATTTTATTTACTTATTGAACTATGTGCTCCTTACGTGGTTTTACATATTTTAAGAAAATGTTAAGGATCCGATGATATGAGGTTTCGGATAAGACAAAAATGTAATCATTTTTTTTCCGTAGTTGATTAGTAAGCTCTAGTTAAATGGTTAAAATAGAAGAGAGATATAATTCTTCTAGCATAGATCTTAGAGTGTGACAGGAAAGCGCTGCCTGGTACTGCGTGAGTTAGAGTAGTAGTTGTAGCCTAGTGCTGGGATAGGGAGGCATGGGTTGACTAGGCTGCACAATACGGGCTTGTGAACAGGCTTAGGCGCACGAGATTAAAGGTCCAAGAGTCGCACGTGATGCACAAGGGTTCGCGTGTAGCTCAGGCTTGCCTACGATTTGCACGTGCATGCAAGAGCAAAACAAGAACGGGGGGCTTGATGTGCAGGAGTTCAAAAGCACTGGATCTCGGGGCGGCAAGATTAAGAGCCTCGGAGTAGATCACATGGGAGGTAGCCGCACGCATGAGTGCGCAAAAAGTAGGCACCATACTCGAGATTTGATGGGTGGCTCGTCTGAAGTCGCAGGACAATGCGCACAGGTGCTCGGGGAAGACGGGCGAGCCGAAGGGTGCTCAGTGCTGGAGTATGGTTGTGCCGCATGAGAGCAGACGATACACAAGGCACGAGCATGTGGATTGCAGGAGGAACAATGACAAACACAGGAGCGTATGGTTTAGTATGCGCTGGAGCGTGAGGTTGAGCTATGGATTGGAACGCACAATGGAGGCTGGACTCGAGAGGGATTGCTCTACGGGTTTGCTCGTGGAGTTAGTGCGGGGAACTGATCATATCACAGCAGGCATGGATTCTTGCGAACATATGGTTCTTTGATATTCATTATAAAATTTGGACCAAGGTGGAGATTGTTAGGATTTGTTCAATTTTAGTTGTATTTATTTGCAAGAAATCACACAAATATAAATACCTATATATAGATGCTATAGGTTGATGTGGGTGGTATCCTTTTGTAACCCATTTAAGAGGAATAAAGAAAATTCCCTTTTAGCTCTCTCCCCCTCTCTACCCTCTCACTTCCAAAAAGCTCATCTTCCTCCTCCCAAGATTTCATAACAGAGCTTTGCTGGGCTTTTGTTATGCTAAGGCAGGTTTAACCCTTTCATGAATAGGGCTTGCTTTTGTAAATGGATGGTTGAACATTGAATATCACTGAATGAAATATCTCATTGAATGCGAACTCTATCTGGTTCCAGGGGCGGAACCAGCCTTTCAACTTAGGGGGGGCAAATTTTTCTTAGTAACGCTCCATTTATTTAACCCTAGAATGAAATTTAATTACCCAAAAAGAGCAACAGTTAATCAAAATATTTATATCAAGACCAAACACAATGTGCAAACAAAACAAATACTAAAATAATTATAATATTGTTAGTGAAATCTTCAATTCAGTTCCTAGGTTCAATTCCGAACTGTTCAACTTTGAACTTACAGAGTTACACCTAAAAGGAAGCATTAGTTACTCTCTTTAGTCGGTTAGTCCTCCCCTCATTAGTATCTCACGATTACTTAAATACATATAATTTGTTTTTAAAAATTAGACGGTAGAAGACAGTTATGTGTTCTGCAATGAAACACATCAACGAATTCAATCTTATCACAAGTCAATTGAGAACAATTTCAAAGCTTAATTTTGTGTTATGTGCTTATTATCCTAGCTACTGGGAAATAGGGATTGCTATTAAAATTCTTTGAATCAACGAAGCTAAAGATTAAAGATATATGTGATGTATGCTTAAGCAAAAATAAAACTATCTTCTTTTCATTTAACTTTGAAACTTAAAAATGGAAAAATAACTGTAAAAAAAAAAAATTCTATCGCACAGTCCGACAGTCGCACACAGAGATGTAAATCTCATAAAACTAGCTATAACAATTATTGCAAAAATTGATAGAGAATGACACTCTTGAAAGTTGTTATGGGTAATTTTATGATAAAAAAATAAGATGTCGGTCGGCCCGGACATACCAGAGCAGCAGAGCTTGAGAGGCTGAGCACAAAGGAGCTGAAGAAAAATAAAGTCCTCGCCTCGACGCCTCCTCCAAGTCCAAGTGAGCAAGCAATTGATGAGCGCAGAGAAAAATCAAGCGATTGACGAGCTCACGACTGCACGACGAGATTCTAGCATCGAGCGGAGAGAAGAAAACAGCGAGCGCACGGGCGTAGTCTTGAGCAAAATGAAGCGGGCGGATATGCCTAGAAGGATCGATTAGGGCAAATTTTAACCTGTAAAGGGGCAATTTACTAAATAACCCTCCTTTAACAAAGATTTTACATTTTTTTAGGGGGGGCAATTGCCACCCCTGAACTGGGCGTGGTTCCGCCCCTGTCTGGTTCCAAGTGTGAATCTTGAAGGGGAAACTGTGTAACATGCCCCATGGATTCGTATCTTATTCATTTTTTATTTATTTCTATGAATTTTCCCTTCTATACCCTTTTTCTGATTTATCTTGTTATTGGTTGAAAGTGTCTGATTTATTTTAATCAAACAAGCTACGACTGGTATTTCTCTTATTTTTTAAATCATTAATACCTGCTGTACTTTCATAATTTTTTCTCTTATAGTGGATCTTCTATTAGAAGAAATCCATAATCTATTTCACAAACCTTAACTCATCTTCATATCTAATAATTCTATGCTAGATGATTTTCTTCCAAACAATCTTTGTATTCTTTATTGGGTTGTTTTGTCTATGTATTATAGCTTAGTATGATTGAAGTAGATAGCTAAACCATTCCTTTAGATATTCGAAGCAAAATTCTAGTGCATTTGAAATACTCTCCAAGTGCTTTATTAGTTTATTTCCTTGATGAGCGAATGTAAATTGGATTTGAAATTTATTATAGGCTTCGTTTGGGATGGCTTTCTTACTACTTCTTAAGCAATTTTTTAGAAAAAAAAATTTAATTTTTGTATTGAAAAACTGCTTAACAAGTAGTAAGAAAGCCGTTCCAAACGAAATCATAATCTCCTTTTTCAATAGGAAATAAAGCAATTTTCATCAGCATAAGTGATTTAATTTCACCTGGACTAGTCTCACTCGAAGAAATCAATAGGAATCTATCTCTAGTAGGCACTATATTAGTAGATGCACCAAAAAAAGGCTCGGATAGGAAAGGACGTACAATATGAAAATAAGAGAGAAAAGTCATGTACTAAGAGTTAGGCTTGAGAGAGGAAGAAAGAGATGACTAGTCAGAGTCCATCAAGAGAAATTATTAGTATAAATTCCTTTGATTCAATTCATTCTACAATAATTAGATAAAAAGCCTTGAATCCTAATTTATAAAAAGAGGATTATAAACATAAAATCAACTATTTGACTTCAAATCTAATCCTATTTAAATTAAGGCTTCGTTTGGATTTTTTTTTTTTGTTGCTTTCTAAAACAACTCAGTATAAAAATTTTGTGAATTAGAATTTTTTTTTGTTAGAAAGGTGTTTTAAAAAACAACAAAAAACTGTTCCAAACAAAGCCTAAAACTACTCTTAAATAATTAAAATTCAAATCCAGCTTTATCAACAAAGAATAATTTAGTCTAATGAAATAAATAATCTTAAATCATAACTTAAATAAAAAAATAAATAATAATAAAAATAAGCTAAAACTTAATTATCTGAACTACATCATTAGTTCATATTATTAACCAACCTCACAGATCCTCAGAACATTTGTGGAGCATGTTAATGATATTTTTTTAAGTGATATGACTTAACATTGCCTCTAGAATCTGAATGATCTATTGTTTTTTATATGCTCTGCTCATCTACAGGAAGAATATGCTTCCAAAATACAAGTCACTTTACCTATTCAAAAGACTAGTTGGCTGCTGGGAGAGGTGGGGTAAATATAAGATGGCTGATACTGGGTTGTCATTCTAAGAGTCTCCTGGTGCACACAAATGCTTCCAAGATTTGAATGCTCCAATACTCCTGAAGATTAATTATTCTATGCGAACGCCGAACATCATTCGGAAATCAATCAGAATGCGCCACATCATCCATGTGTTTAATACCGCAGTTCAATACTGCTCGGTACCACAGCTCAGTATCGCTGATGTGACACATTCTGGTTGATCTCCGGACATCATTTTACATCTGGTCTCCGCACAAAATAATTTCTCCCCCTTCAGAGGTTTAAGTCTCTCGATTTCTTACTCTCCATTTCCAAAAGCTAGAGGTTCAGATTCTCCACTGATTTCAGCATTTTTCATGGTCTGTTACTGTTTCAGAATCAATTAAGATGTAGATTTTAGTGATTACATTTATAGTCTGAAGGTTCAAGCACATAAAGATTATCAATCATAAGATGATTATGTTTAAAAGGAATCCGAAATGGTTGAAATGGATCAGTTTCCATCAAAACTCAAAGCCTTGCTTGATTGCTTTGCAGTTTTATTTATTTGAATTGAATTTTTAAGAGTGTGTTTTAACTTTCATGAATATGAAGATGATGCTAATGATGGGCGGATGCAACTCTACGTCCGAATGCTGCGGTATCGGACTGTGCCGAGCATCGGTACCGAGCAGTACCAAGCCGCGGTACAGTAAAAAGGTGATGTGGTGCATTTTTATTGATCTTTGGACATCCTTCGATATCCGTAGAGAATAATTTTTCCTTCATAAGTTTTCAGTGTGACCATGGGATAGGAGCCAGAAGATCATCATATAATCTTATTTCATACTGAAAAATGTTATCATTCGTATCAGACAACAATCACAACACAACAAGATCATCACATTCGAAGCCTGAAGCAGAAAAGCTATCTAATGAATCCTCAAGGCGCCAGCGTCACATATAACAAACAGGACTAAGCGAAGCAGCCATCAAAATCAGCCTAATTAGCCTAAATTAAGACCTAGAATTGCAATTATCCCTCTTAAAATCCCAAGTCCAGAGAGCAAAAAACCATAAACAAAACAGTAGAAAACCCTCCATCTCCAACATAAGCAATTCTTACTCCAATCGTACAGATCAATATCAGAGACCTAACCTTAGTTCCATTTGCAGTGGCTGTGGAGCAGAGAGCCCAATACCACGATTCTGGCCGTGAAATGCACCATTACCATTCCCAAAAGCTTCTTCCTTCTCCTCCAAAAACCTAGAAAGCCCACTCCCCTCTTTGGCTTCTTCCTCAATCCCTCTACCATTATCTGCAAAGCTCACTCTTTTAGCACTTCTCGCACGCAGCACCGGCGGCGGCGCAGCGTCCTCCACTGTCTCCACTTCTCGAAGAGAAAGCCGCCGTTCCCTCGCCAACACATTGTCGACGAACTCTAGCATTCTCGCAAGATCTCTGCTAATCGATCGTTTCCCATCCCGAATCATCGGATCGGAACTCTGGGACCAATAATAGAAAACCCTAATGAGACCAAAAGGATCAACAATTGAAAATCAGAAAGAAATGAGCCTCCTTTGAACCCTACCTGGATGGAATCGAGCTGGAGTAGTAGATCCATTGCTTCCTGAGAAATGGCCTCCAGCTCCGCATCTGCGTCGCCGGAGATTGACGACCGCAGCGCGGAAGCGCTGGATTTGATGGAAGCCAAGCGCTTGAGATCCCTAAGCGTCTGGGATCGTCGGACTAGGAATCGACGGAACCGCGCTTGGATCGTCCTTGCAGCCACTTCCCGGAGAGACGGAGTAGATGTTCTTCGCCGGAGAGAGGGAGAAGGCGGAGCCGATGGAGTACGAGGAGTTTGATAGGAGAGTTGGGAAAGAGACGATTCGAGGGAGGAAACACGGTGGATGAGACCTTGGAGGAGGGATTGGGAAAGAACTTGCTGGGGTTTTTGAAAAGATTGGGTTTTGAAGATGTTGGTAGCCATGGATTGAAAGAATTGGTCTGTGGAGATTGGAAGAGGAGGAGGAGGAAGGGAGGAAGAAGAGTTGCAGTTGCAGGAGAAACAACAGGAAGAGCAATAGTAAGGGTGGTTGCTTAGGGTTTGGTGGCAAAGATTCTTTTCATGGTGGTGGTTGTAGTGGTGGTGATGGGGAGTCATCTGGTCTTTTGAGAGTGAGGGGCAGAGGTGATCGTCGGAGGAGGAGAAGATTGGGGTTTTGAGAGTGCGCTGTGTTATAGATAGAAGGTGAGCTGATCAATTTCAAAGATTTTATCTGCATACGAAAAGGGTAAAACGGAGATTTTGTCCAATATGAAGAAGCTGAAAGTAGGTTTTTGGAATGAAATTTTCTATTTTTTAGCATCTTAATATCGGCTTTTTTGTAAATCCAATTCGGACTTATTTGGAACACTTAAGGGGCTGTTTGGCAACAATTTAATAAATTCTGTAAATCCGGATTTAATAAATCCGAAATATGTTAAATCCTAAAAATTATTTTGTATGTTAAATGTTAAATCTTGTTAAATCCTGAGAAACTGTTTGGTAACATATATCATGATTGATGGCAATTAGGGAATTAAGTTTAAAAGAGATATTTATGAAATTAAGATAATTGCATAAAACATAATAAAATCAATTTTAGGTCATATAAAATGACCAAAAATTCAATAAAAAGTTAATTACAAACTAACATGGACCAAAATGAGAGTTGAAATATTAAATAATCTAATTATATTAATATTTAATTACTAATTATATAATTAATTAATCAATTAAGTTAAATTATATAATTAATTTATGCACTAATTCTACTATTAATTATTTAATTAATTAACTTAATTATTATTTGTTTAAATTATATAAAATAAGTTAATCGATAATAACTTTGAGGCGTTTAATTTTAAAGAAAATATTTATGAAATTAAGATCATTGCATAAAACATAATAAAACCAATTTTAGCTCATATAAAATGAACGAAAATTCATTACAAAGTTAATTGCAAACTAACATGGATCAAAATGAGAGTTTAAATATTAAATAAGCTAATTATATTAATATTTAATTACTAATTATATCATTAATTAATCAATTAAGTTAAATTAGATAATTAATTTATGCACTAATTCTACTATTAATTATTTAATTAAATAACTTAATTATTATTTGTTTAAATTATATAAATTAAGTTAATCGATAATAACTTTGAGGCGTCTAGGGTTTGTATTTCATCTTTTCTTTTCGTCGTTGCTGTCGTTGCTGTTCGGCTTCGTTGATTCGCAGGAGGTGTACAGATTGCGCGCGTCGCTACTTTGGTTCCTTCGTGGCTGTTCGACTTCGCTCCTTCGGCTTCGTTGATTCGCAGGAGGTGTACAGATTGCACGCGTCGCTACTTCGGTTCCTTCGTGGCTGTTCCACTTCGCTCCTTCGACGACTTTCCCTTCTTGTCGGATCGGAAGTTACGACATTTTGATCGGAAGCAAGAACAGGAGCTCGCTAGCTGTGAAGGTAACTTTCTCCCTTTCGCGCGCTTCTAATGTTAAATCCCGTTAAATCCACCGAACAGAGGGATTTAGTAAATCCGGGATTTACGGAATCCCGGGATTTAACGCACGCACAAAAACCGTTTGGCTGGATTTAGCGTAAATCCGACTTAAATCCCACGATAAATCCGATACCAAACAGCCCCTTAGGTATCGAAGGCTCGATGCACTTCATGGATAGTTTGAAGTTTGGCTCAATAAATATTGATGTAAATTTAAAGTTAACTATTAAACAAATTTCAAATTTTTTAAAAAATGGAAGTTTAAATGAGCAAGTCCGAATGCATTACAATTCATTTATTTATGTTGATGAATAAATTTTGTTATTGTCCCATAATTAGTTTGTTAAAGACTTAATATTAAGTTTGATGATAATTCATATATTATTCAATTAAAATTTATTTAATTTTTTTTAATAATTTATTTAATAGTAATATATTATTGATATATCGTCAAAAAATTATCTTGATCGAACATGAATCTCGAGGCAAAACCAAGTTGGAAACTTCCGAAATTAAAATTGGGGCCATCCAAACTAGCAAACTTACAGTTGAACTGAGCGTCTTGAAAATATGAACCCAACGACATCAAATTTGGCTCAATCTGAGCCCAAATGGATCCAAATCAAGGGCCCGAAAACAACAATTTGGATTATCAAGCAGTTTCCAAACATGACATGCTTATAGTCGAATCTAGCAGCTCGTTGAGACAAATCCAATGAATCCAAGATAACTTAATTCTGAAATCATTAAGACCTTCAAATGTCTAGCGAACATTCCATAATCAAGGGATTCAACATCGACTGTTCATCCAAACGGCTCTCCATTTACCTTTGATCTTCCTCCTATTTACGAGTTATGTCACTCTAAGAAATCTATAAATAAAGCCCCCTTCCTCTTGAAAAGAGAACCCCAAGTAAGAGAGCAAGAGAGAAATCTATAAATAAAGCTCCCTTCCTCTTGAAAAGAGGACCCCAAGTAAGAGAGCAAGAGAGAGATCGTCGATTGCTCTTACGACAACGATATTTTCCTGTCTCCTGCCGACTATGCTCCTTCTAACCTCTGTCGCCTACTACAGTCTTTTCGACCTCCATCGTCAGACAACGATCTTTCTGACCCTTGTCTACTGTCGACTACAGTACTTCCAACCTCCTTCACCTGCCGACTAAACAAACATATCAATACTGACTCTTCCAATGTCTACCATGTAATGCATTCTATGTGATGTATATATATTATATCAAGCCATTGCCTTCCCTCCAATGAAGGGCCTCATTTGTAATCGACTGCAAGTAATAGTTGATTCATTCAAACTATGTCAGATCCCGTGATTTTTCCCCCTTTTTTAAGGATTTTCACGTAAAAACTCAAGTCTCTATTATGAACACTACATCCTCCCTCTTATCTGATTGCACGTTGGATCTTCATACAATGCTAAGACATTAAATTTATATTTCTCTACCGCCGCAAATATTCTAGGACAACAATTATATATTTATTTATCAATCTACGAGTCTATTCACATATATTATTTCTATAATTTTACATCTCGGCCCACATTATTTACTTGAACGAGCGACTGCAAAATATGAATATATCTTTTAATTTTCTCCTCTTTAACCCTTATAATTGATGTGTTGACAAATAATCTATGAGCACATCATCCTAACCCTAAAGGCCTTATGAGAGTTAGGGCCAGTAAGAGCTTTGAATCCTACAACAATAGAGTTAGTGTAAGCATGTTTTTCAAATAATATTTTTATTTTTTTTTATTTTAAAATTTTTAATTAATTAATCTAATATTTGATATTTCTCTAATTCAATGAACAAGTTTGTTGGCATTTGTTTATGTTTTATGAGATATCAATCTTCATTTATTTATTATTTTCTTTAATTGTTATCAAGGAGTTGGATATTAATTCAAGATTTATTTAATCATTGCTTATTTAAAATTCTAAAATTATTTTTCAATATAAGAAGTCCAGTCCTTAATAATTTTTAGGGTTGTTAATTAACATGTTTAAGTACACATTCCATTAATTTAGGCAAGGCAGGTAAGTACAAGCCAAGCTCAATTAAAAAAAATAAACCAAATATGAATATATTTATATATGAAAGCATGGCTCGAGCTCCAAGAAAATATAATAAAAAAAAACTTTTAATATGATCAAGTAATCTCCAACACTTTGAATTCATTGGAGCATTTTTTTTTACGGCTTTATCTTTCAAATATTTATCATAGTCGTATTTAGCTATTATTTTTTTTAATAAAATATTATTTCTAGACCTTTTTAAAAAATAAATGGTATATATTATATATAAATGATAATTGACATCATTGAGCTCATACCTTATCACTCTTTCTCTCTCATATATATCTATGTGTGTGGTTTGGTCAGGCTGGTATTAGACTGGCAAGTATACCACATCTCTTTCGCTCTTCACTTCACTATTGTGATGTGAGCAAATAAGTATCGAATCATCAATTTTCATTGTTACAATATGGTCAGTTGAAGAATGGACACTTTTTTTTTTCTTTTGTCTGGCTATTGCGATGTTGTTGGGTGGGCATTAGACTTTTTGTTGGTTTCCAAGCTGGTATGTCACACTTCTTTCACTCTTCACTTCACTGTTGCAAGTTAGTCAGGTGAGTGTCGAGTCTTCCTTCTTCACTGTTTTGTTGTGGTCAGATGAAGAATGCACACCTTTCTTTCATCTTTTGTCTTAGTATTGCCATGTTGTCAGGTGGGAACTTTTATTTGGTCAGGTGACCTGACGTAGCTCTACGTTTGGACGACAGTAAAATAGTGTCACGTGTTCTTACTCTTTACTGCGCGGCCCGACAACCCGACCTAGAACGGACCCGGAATTTCTATGTTCGCGTATTGCTCGGTATTGGTCGATTTTGCTCGGCAATAACAAGAAATACCATTATATGAAGACCAATACCTAGCAATATCGAGCAATACCGAGCAATACCGAGTTTTGCTAGGTATTGCTCAGTATTGCTCGGTATTGGTCGTGACAAAGTGGTATTTCTAGTTATTGCCAAGCAATACCGAGCAATACCTAGCAATACCGAGCAATATCAAGCAATACCTGGTAATACGCGAACATAGCAATCCCGGGTTCCGGTCCGGATCGGGTCGTCAGGCTGCACGGTAAAGAGTAAGAGCACGTGGCGACATGTTATTGGCGTCCGAACGTAGAGCTACGTCAGGTCACCTGACCTAATAATTGTTCGTCAGGTGGACATTAGATACACTCTTTACTTCAATGTTGTGATGTGAGCAAATAAGTATCTAATCATCAATCTTCACTGTTGCAATATGGTCAGTTGAAGAATGGACACTTTTCTTTTTCTTTTGTCTGACTATTGCGATATTGTTGGGTGGGCATTAGACTTTTTGTTGGTTTCCCAGCTGGTATGTCACATCTCTCTCACTCTTCACTTCACTATTGCAATATGGCCAGGTGAGTGTCGAGTCTTCCTTCTTCATTGTTTTGTTGTGGTCAGATGAAGATTGCACTCCTTTCTTTCATCTTTTGTCTTACTATTTCCATGTTGTGAGGTGGACATTAGATACACTCTTTACTTCACTGTGTGATGTGGTTAAGTAAGCGTTGAATTGTCATTCTTCACTATTATGATGTATTCAGGTGAAGAATGGGCACTTATTTTTCTCGTTTGTCTTGTTGTTACGATGTGATCGAGCAAGCATTAGATATATTGTTTTGGCTCTTCACTTCACTGTTGCGACATGACAAGCGAGTGTCAAGTCGTCCTCCTTTGTTGTTGTGATGTGGTCAAATGAAGTTTAGAACTTTCATCCCCTTCTTCATTGTGTGTCTTGTCCATTCAATTTGGTATGACAGACAATCTGGGTTGCTTGATTGCTTGGTCTTGATTAGGTCATACATCCCTATTTCTGAAGTTAAACGCCAACATGTGTGTTTCTCTCATTGTTTGCCACACATGTTAGATGTTTGTTTGTTGATCTCATTTTTCATGCTACAAAATTCTTAGAAGATGAAGTTTTTGGAATTCTAAAAAATCTTAGAAAGCTAAACCTTAAAAGATATATGTTCTCAAAAATATATTATGAGTAAGCTTTCGAAGGTCATCATCAATTAATAAATCATATTAATTATATTCTAATCGGTGGAAAATATCTTCTAACAAGACTTAAAGATTTCAAGTATGTTTCAAAGATATATATTGAGCTTAGCCTCGTTTACGAAAAATGTTCTCATAAATCTGAATTACTCTTACACGAAAATGAAGAGTTCATTACGACCAACAAATTGATTTCCAACATAAGTCAAGTTTGTACAAGAAAAAACATTCATTTTAGCGCTAAGTCAAGTTTAGAAAAGAAAAAAGATTCATTTGAACACTACATGTAGAATTATTAGATTTGTATTAAAGCAACTTTTTAATATAAAAATTAAAAATTTTATACTAAAAAGCTGCTTTAAGAAGCAGTAAGAAAGTCATTCCAAACAAACCCTTAATCTTGTATACTAATCCCTCCAAATTGAGACAGTCAAACATCCCTATAAGAGGACGATAGGAGCTCCACTACAAAGATTAAAATTGTTTGAGTTGTGAAGCTCACAATTATGCCTATTAGATGTTTCGATATTTTTGATGCAAAAAATATTGGAGCTTGAATAGAGAGAATACTTTGCCTATACAAGATCATGCCATGCCTCTTTAAAATGGAATAGGATCCCATAAAAAAGAATTAAGAGATATTAAATTTTTTTTCTACAATTCTGAAGGACGACTTATTACTCTTATACTTCGTTTGAGACCGCTTTCTTTTTGCTTCTTAAAGTAGTTTCTTAATCAAAATTGAATCGAACCAAATTGTAGTTCAGTTAGTTCGATTCAATTTTAGATGAACTAAAATATAATTAATTTTAATAATAAATTTAACCATTATTAGCATAAACAACATGTATTAATAAGAAAACAAAGTAAATTTTAATAAAATGTATAATTTCACCATGAGGAATAAATCATATCCATATTGATCTTTACATCATTTATTTATTTTCAATTATTTATTGATAAATCAAGAAATTTGTCTATTTATTATTTGGACCAATTAGGATAATTATGTTTTGGATTTGAATCAAATATAAGAAGCGACTTTCTTAAGGAGTTACTGATGCTTCGTTTGGGACAGCTTTCTTACTGTTTCTTAAAATAATTTTTTAGTTCAAATTTTTTTAAAAAAAATTTTAACTAAAAAGCTGTTTTACGAAGCAGGAAGAAAGAATTTTTAAACTAAAAAGCTGCTTTAAGAAGTAGTAAGAAAGCCGTCCCAAACGAAGCCTGAGTCGGTCACCATTAATTATGCCTTATGTGTCATTCCCATCCACAGTAAATGATAACCTGAATGGTGTCTTAGAGCTAACAAGGAATTTATTCAATTTTGACAAAAATGATGAATTAGGAGTCAGTAATCTATAACACTTGTTGATGGTATATTTATAGATGGCATATTTAAAGAATGGTACATCAAATTTCATCAGCAAAGTTAGCAGTTTATCAGCGCAGCAAGTGATGAGCGCGGATATTTGCCTCTTTCATTCTGATATTTAGTTCATCCACATCTTCTTGCATGTAATGAAGAGCCTTATTCTGCCTGGAACCAACAAAACAGTAAAGGTTCTATAGTTATTGGCTAACAATTGATTAGAAATGATAGCTTCTGTTGACAGAGATGGACAAATTGCCACACAATTGGCTTGAAAATAAAGATTTTGTAGCAAAGTAAAGATGGAGACATCGCAGCCCAAGGAGAATTTTTAATGAAGCAGATGTAGTTCAGAAGGCAAAAGAGCAATCATAATCCAAACATGAATAGTGAACTTAGGCTTCGTTTGCGATGACTTTTTGTTGTTTCTTAAAACAGCTTACTAGTATAAAAATTTTAATTTCTTAACTAAAAAACTGCTTTAAGAAGTATTAAAAAAGTCATCCCAAACGAAGCCTTAATATTTGCTTATACTGCTAGATAAATATTGATCATTCTAATGAAAGATTGGGCAGACTAACCTATCAATCTCAGATCCCATGTCAACCGCCATGGCTTTGAGCTTCCCCAATAAATTGCTCAACTCTGAAAGAGCAGCATCTTGCTTTGTCTTCTCCAACTGTTAAATTGTATAAAAAAGAGGATTAAGTATAATTTAATTAGCTGTTCATCCTAAAACAAAATACAGTTACCTCAATTCTTTCAGGAACAGATGAAGATCCTGAACAAAAACGAGGAGGAATTGATGGAGGACTTGGAGGATTTAGTCCAAGCTTTTTCCGCTGCCCTATATAATGACATTTTCTTGTGAAGGTTTCATCTGTGAAATTCATGAAAGGTTAGTGATTTATGCTTTCAAATAGAAGCTACTTAGTTCCTCTGAGTTATTCTTCTTATTTACTTTTTGTGAGAACAGGACCCATTATCTGACGAGATTTCTTTGGCTTCCATCTTCTTGACAAGAGTCCCCCAAGATTTCCCAAGAGCTTTTCACCCTAGATTTATAAACACGTGTCAAAAAGGGTGACTGATCACTTTATAAAATTCTAAAAAGGTTAGAACATTTTGGACAAAATTGTGAATTTGTAAAATTTTATATGATGTGATAACCAAAAAAAAAAACGCCTTTGAGTTCAAAATCATGATGTGATAACAAAAAAACATCATTGAGTTCAAAAATTTTCAAGATACCACAATAGAGAATTTGCAGAAGGCTAGAATAATTGCATACTCTTTGAAGAACATGATCAAATGTCGCCGCAGTTTGATGAGTTTGTGTAATCTGCTCACCCTGCTGATGCAGATTGAGAAGAAGCCTTGAGGCACATCCACTCATGTCCTCAGCAAGCTTCAAACATCCATTTATTCTCTGTGTAGTCTGTTCTGCCTTGTATACAGAATATTTTTCCAGTACCTCCACAGATTGGTTCTCAAAACTACCAGATTCGCAGAAATCATTTCTGTGCTTGTCTCTCCTATAATCTAATCGGCTAATCCTGATTAGCCTCTAGAACTAGACTTTGGACTTCTATGGTGCAGCTGGTTGATTGCAGAGGCATATGAAGCTCTTTTGTATTTACAGTTGGATTCCAGCTCAAAGTCAGGATCATCAAAATATTTCTTGCAAGAAAAATCAGATACTGCTGGATTCAGATTGTAGACTTTGGTGTTGGGTTTCTTTGAAAAGCCGATTCTTGACAAGACTGTAACCATGGTAGGATTCCTGTGTATAGAAACTCCCAAAGTACTCTGTTAAGGATTTATGCCATGCAACGACAACTTCAAAGGAATACTTCCACAGCTAGTGACGTCTTCTCTTCGCACAACCTGCAAACAACCTTAGCCAAGGGGAAGAACAGGCAATGGAACAGTAAAGAGAAAGTTCTCTGAATTCTATATTTCGTTCTGTCTCTTTCCTCCTACAGACTCCTGTAATAAAAGCTGTGGTTAAACGGTAAATAGATAATAAACTATGCCTAAAGATTTAAGTAAAAAGCTGACAAAGAAAAGTAAGATAACGGTTTGGTAATAGTGGCTGCACCCAGCCATGTGCAAAAGGTTAAGTCGTTCCCCTGTTATACTGTAAGGCACCGCATCAGGTCCCTCCTTCTCCCAAATTGTCAGTGTCCACATGAACAGTAACGTCATCCGGCGGGTGGTACGCAGTAATGTCGGCGACGTTGAACGTTGCCGACGTATGAATGTGGGGAGGTAGTTCGACAGTGTAGGCATTGTCGTTGATACGACGAAGAATGGGGACTGGTCCCAGCTTACGAGGGCTAAGTTTAGAGTATGTGCCAGTGGGAAAGCGCTCTTTGCGCATTCGAACCATGACTAGGTCTCCAGGTTCAAAAATCTGTTGACGGCGGTGAATGTCGACTGCTGCTTTGTAACCAGCGTTTGAGTCAAGTAATTTATTTCGAACCTCAGTGATTACCTCTTGATACTGTTCCGACAACTGGGTGGCTGTTTTGTCCGAGCACTTTGGTAACACAGCAATGTCAAAAATATGGTTTGGGCTCTTGGTGTAGACAATTTGAAACAGGCACTTTCCGGTAGACCGGTTGGGCATTGAGTTATAAGCGAATTCTGCCTGTCCCAAGAATTCTTCCCACTGTTTTGGATGCCCCTGTACCAAACAACGTAACATATTGCCCAGTGTTCGGTTTACAACCTCCGTCTGACCATCGGATTGCGGATGATACGCAGAGCTGAGGTTAATGGCGGTGTTGAGGCGCTTCCACAGTTCTCGCCAGAAGTGGCTGATAAATTTGACGTCACGATCGGACGTTATGCTCCGAGGTAATCCGTGTAGGCGGACGACTTCGTGGAAGAACAAGCGAGCAACGTGAACGGCGTCAAGGGTCTTCTTACATGCCACAAAGTGTGCCATCTTGGAAAATCTATCAACGATCACCATGATTGAATCACATCCTCTTTTGGTTCTTGGAAGGCCGAGGACAAAGTCGATGCTGATATCTTCCCAAATGGATTGCGGAACGGGTAGAGGGGTATAGAGCCCGGTATTATGCTGAGTCCCTTTGTATTCCTGGCATACTGGACACCGCTCGACCAAACGACATACGTCGCGATGTAGTTTTGGCCAAAAGAAACGGCTTTGAAGCTGGCTTAGAGTCTTGTCACGACCCAAATGGGCTGCTAACCCTCCACAATGAGCTTCCAAAATTAATTGATGTCGCCACGACGACACAGGAATGCAAAGTGTATTATGTTTGAACAAATAACCGTGACGAATAGAGAAGTCACCATGTGTTCCTCCTTCCGAGCAGGCCGCCCAAGTGCTTGCAAAGTCAGGGTCAGTAGGATATAATTCCTGTAAAGACTCTAACCCAGTAATTTCAGTTTGTAGTTGTGTCAACAACGCTGTCCGGCGGCTGAGAGCATCAGCAACCCGGTTTTGTTGACCGGACTTGTGCTTGAGGACGAATGTAAACTTTTGGAGAAAAAGCACCCATCGTGCGTGCATCCGATTGATAGTCTTCTGCGTATTGATGAATTGGAGAGCTCGATGATCGCTGCAAAGTACAAAATCCCGGTGTAGCAGATAGTGCTCCCAATGTTTGAGAGCTCGAACTACGGCATATAATTCTTGCTCGTAAACGGTCCACCGTTGTCGAGCTGGGCTCAATTTTTCACTGAAGTACTCAATAGGTTTGTCGGACTGGGATAGCACAGCGCCGATTCCAATTGCGGAAGCATCCGAATCCACATGGAATGGTAGCTCGAAGTTGGGCAAGGCAAGAACAGGGGCTGTCGTGAGGGCCTGTTTGATCAATTCCCAGCTGCGCTGCTTATGCTCATCCCATGAAAACTGCTTGTGCTTCAAACAATCCGTGAGAGGAGCCATTAAAATACTGAAACCACGGATGACTCGGCGGTAAAAATTGGCTAAACCATGAAAGCTACGGACATCAAAAAGTGATCGTGGTTGAGGCCAATTGGCAATGGCTTCGACTTTTCTCGGATCTGCCTCCACACCTTTGGCCGATACAATGAACCCCAAGAAGTACACCCGAGTGGATGCAAACTCGCATTTGGCAGCATTGAGGAATAACTGATTCTCTCGTAGAGCTTGTAAAATTGTAGTGAGATGTTGTAGATGTTCTTCCAGTGACTTGCTGTAAATCAATATGTCGTCGAAATAAACAACGCAAAATTTATTAAGGTAGTGTTTCAATACCTCGTTCATCATTCGCATGAACGTCGCCGGAGCGTTGCAAAGACCGAACGGCATCACGCGCCATTCGTACAGCCCTGAACTTGTTTTGAAGGCTGTCTTCCATTCATCACCTGGTCGTATCCGAATTTGATGATATCCGCTCCGGCGACTCCTTTCAGTCTGCACGCGACATATTTCACTTGCTTTTCAGGACTAATGTCCATGTAATCAAAAAAAGTCTCAACGGAACGCTCCCAATCGAGGTAATCCTCAATGTGCAATCGGCCTTCGAAGAAAGGAATATCGAGATTAACTCTGAATTCCTGGTGAGGGCGTTGTTGGCGGTACCTACCTCGTCGAACAGGACATGGATAATCAAGTTCACCATCTTCATCCGAGTCGGATTTGTTAACCGTCTGCGGTGGGGACGTTTCTCTATGAGCCCGGGGCTCGTCGTCAGAATCAGAGAAATGGAATCCCGTCGCAAGGTTCCTTCGCTCCGGTCGCTCGACTCTGCCAGTCATCCTTCCTACATTGAGCTCCCGGGGGCCGCGCAGTGCATTTGGATCAACTGCTTCTCGGGTCGGACGATCTCTTCGGACCTCTATCGCCAGTTGCTTAACATCGGCAGCGAGGGCAGTGAGTTGATTGGAGATTGTGGTTTGCAACGCCCACAATGCGTCTAAGCTTCGATCATCGTCGGAAGCAGCTCGTCGGCTAGATTCCGCCATTGACGCCGGCCCAGGTGTGTGTGCTCTGATACCAACTGACGTCTTCTCTTCGCACAACCTGCAAACAACCTTAGCCAAGGGGAAGAACAGGCAATGGAACAGTAAAGAGAAAGTTCTCTGAATTCTATATTTCGTTCTGTCTCTTTCCTCGTACAGACTCCTGTAATAAAAGCTGTGGTTAAACGGTAAATAGATAATAAACTATGCCTAAAGATTTAAGTAAAAAGCTGACAAAGAAAAGTAAGATAACGGTTTGGTAATAGTGGCTGCACCCAGCCATGTGCAAAAGGTTAAGTCGTTCCCCTGTTATACTGTAAGGCACCGCATCAGCTAGCCAGCCTAGAGTGAAGTTGAAACAAGAAGGGAGAAATTCAGACTTACAATCAAGATATTTTTCTTCAAAGGTAAAGCAAAGGAAAATGAAACGGGGAGCTTCCAAAACAAAGGAAAATTTTTTAAATAAAATGGAGAAGCAACTAGTTTTATTTTTGATGTATTATAGTTCAACTCATAGGCTAATGCATGCAACAATCAATCAAATAAAAATAATTTTCTTTTTTTGGTACATGATAATCCACGAGAATTAGCATTAATAAATAATTATGATTAATAGGTAAGTAATTAATTTTGTAATTGTGTTTTCTAATCATTATATGGATTTGATTACAAATAGAATCATAATCAATTTGTTACAACTAAATAAACTAGAATTAAATAGTAAATTAATATCTTAATATCATCATTGTTAGGACAATTATTACTTAGCACTTTAATAAATTTTTATGGATTCAAATAAAATTCATAATCATTATTATTCAGACAATTATAAAAAAAAAAAAACAGTTAAAGCTTATTTTGATCTCAAGATTAAAAAAGTACATAAAATTTTAATAAAGGCACATAAATCCTATACTTACAATCAAAGAGCCACATGCTAAATGAAGGGCAGAAGATGTTCCTATTTCTCTTATGTAAACAAGTAAGTTAAATAATCAAGATTCTAAGAGAAAATTCATATGAAGGTTGGACATCACATACCAAGGAAAAGGGTCCCCTGAATAGGGTTTTAGAAGCAAAGCAGAAAAAAAAGAACTGTGAAGGTTTTCTAAATCTTGAAGCAGAAATAAATAAAGATCTTCCATTCAAAGCCAAAAACTAAAGTACAAACAATAGCATCAGCAAGAAAAATTAAAAATTAAAAATTAAATAAATAAATAAAAAACAATCGAGTCCGATGATATCCAAAAATCTTTAAGAAAGGATATCTGAGATTTCAAGATCGCTAGCTTCCAAGAACACCAAAACTTTACATTTCTCACTATTATCAAGAGACTTACAAACAGGACTAAAACAGGTGGTGAGAAATTCCAAAAACAAAACAAGCAGGGAAAAAACTAATAAAAGTTGGGAAAAAATTATTAAAATACCCCACGTTCTTGCTTGAAAAGGGGTAATTGATACTTCACCACGTAATAATAATTAATTTTAAATTTGCAGTGGATTTCTCAAAATTTTCATTTTTTAAAAAAAGTAGAAAATTTTGTATAAAACTCCCTCAAGAAAGGAAAAAACACTTAAACTTTGCATATAATAGTTTTCCTATTTTATAAACAAAGTCAACTTATTGGCCTCAAAATTAGATTTGAGGTCAAGTTGACTGCGTATAGTGAATTTTGAAAGCAAAAGAATGCGGCGTTGCACGAAACTCACCTGACATGCGTCGATAAAAAATCCAAATCACCAAAATGGCCTCCGTTTGCAAATCGAACAGTGCCAATGTGTCCGAAGAAGTGAAAACAACTAAAATCGACATCCATATTGATTGAGATCGTTGATCGGTAAAAAAATTAATTTCTGCGCATGAATCGACATGACATTAACGTGCATGAACGATGATGATGTGGCGACCAAACCGATGCATACTTTTTTTAAAAAAATATTATTAATTGTATATTTTGAAACTAATTACAAATAATAATTAAAAAAAAAAAAGAAGAAGATGAATTAAAAAAAAAAGCCTAAATACCTAAATCCCTAAATTACCCCACTCCCTCATATTCTCACCCAACCAACCCCCTCACACTCTTATGAACGCAACACTCACGCAAGCCCAACTCCCTCCTCTAGGCTCCCTCACTCTCCTTCGCACAGCCAAGTCACCACTAGCCACTCCAACCAACCACCTAGGATTTCGTGTGTCACATTGTCTCATCGTTCTTGTCGCTTCTGCCACGCACCTAAGACGAGGAATGCTATGCTTTATAAACATGTACTGCAAGACCCATGACCGCTTTAATTAGCGAGCGGAGAATAAAAATTTTGTGCATGGTGTCACCTAACATCTATCGTGACTAATTTTATAAGCAGACGGGAAGACCTAGCACAATCGATGCAACCCCTTACGCCGGGATGACACTGGGGTGCTGCTGAAATTTACAACAAAATGCATGACTTAGACAAAATTTGAAAAAAAAAAATAGAATCTAACTAAACTCCTAAGTCAATAAAATATAAAATGCATGAACTCTTAGGTTCTAAACACTGAAAGTAAAAAATGAACGAAAATCAAAATGTAATAGAATAGAACTTACAATGAACTTATAGGAAAACTAGTTGCTTGTCAATATGCAAGAACCAAGCTTCTCTCTCTTAACTCCGAGCTAGTGCACACTCAAACCCCTTGAAACACACCTCTGTAAATTAAAATGTGCAAATAAATGAATTAGGGCTGGGTTCCCTATTTATAATCTAGAAAATTTATCGCCTTATGGGACCTGCTAAACCAAACTTCCAAGCACAAAATGACAAGGGAAGAGTCACGGGTGCACAAGTGCCTTAAGTAGGGTGCACACTAGTTGTTAAAGTCAGGAGATTCATATGAGCCCCATGAATATGTTGTATACCCCATGAACATTTCTTTGAAAGAAAAAAATAGTACACTGTTGTGTATTACGAGCTATATAGCCCTCATTAAAGTGTGCACGACAAGCCAAATCACTGAAAAGTGCCGCCTACGAGTCCCCTATTAAATAATGCGCAATAGCAAATACATACAAACGCATTATGCACATATGTTGAGTGGCATGTACGTATAGCGCCAATCGTGTATGCACACTGCATGATATGTATTCATATCAAACGCATTTAGTAAATGCATATAATCATATAAATTTACAAACACATTGTGTAAATGCATTGATATTCATATGAGTGCGTCATGCAAACGCACTAAGTAAAATGTACAAGTGCATTGCACGAGTGTATCATATAACATGTACGTGTATTATGCAAAATATCATCGATCATGCAAATATGTATGCAAATACACTGTGCACCATTTATGCATATGTGTCGTATCAATTCGGATACGCATTATGTCAATCATACAAATTAAATAAACAATGTCAATCATACAAACGCATTATGCAAATCATAGAACAATCATATAAGTGCATAATGCAGATTATATATGCATTATTCATTTTATATAAAGGCATTGTTCAAATCATGAAGCACATAAATATGTAATCGTACAAACATACACCAAATAACAATACAAATGCACATACAAATGTGTAATTGTGCAAAATGCACCGAAAAGCAAAATATTGCATGGTCCCCGACGAGCGTGACATATATGTGATGTTTGAGGATGCTACGCAGACAAAATGAATGAATTTCCAAACGTACAAAATACATTGTATAAGTACACTGACATACACATGCATATCATTTAAAAAGAAATTTAAGATATATGCATGGGCCCCGACAAGCGTGGTATATGTACACATGTGATGCCTGCAGATGTTGTGCGGGTCAAAAGTGAACTTAAGTTCAAGTCCGATCCTTTTCTTAGAATGATCCGGAGTTGACACAATTTGAACCACCAAATAAATACACGGTCGTAGTGCCTACCTGAGTATTTAATTTTATACATTCATATTAGACTTTCAAGGCTTATTATGTTGACCTATATACGACTTTAAAAAAATCCGCTCAATACATTGCATACTTGTAGTTCGACGTCGTTCGCACGTCCTTTGTACATTGAAATCCTACGAAATCACGCAGATCTCGAATTCGAACGTCCGGCCATGAGCATTGCACATCGACACCTCTCCTCTTTGCACGTCGTTCCGCAATCCACTCATCCTACAGATCGTGAATCCCATGACCATGTTGGATTCATAAAAGGGAAGGCGAGAGGGAGCCTTCGGATGTTCTTCCGACACACGAGCAAGCTTCCGTTTCTTCTTCCCTCTTCCCTTCTAACCTCTTCACTCGCTTCTTCTTCCTCTCTCACACGTGAAATCCCTACTATGTACCCTACTGTCCTAATTCGAACCACCCGAGCTCCAATCCATCTGTTCGAACACCTAAAAATATGTTAAATAGTTTTCTTCAAGAATTTCATAAAAACCTTTACATGTATTGTGGGGAATGTAGTAGCTTCCACCCATTTAGAGGCATAGCCAATGGCCACCCGAATCTATGGATTGTTGTTGACAGCTATTACATCTTGTCAAAAATTTATACGTATATATGAATATTGTAGGCTAGTAAATCATATAAGACTATTTTTGCTACAGTGTGACCAACTCCAAAATGCCCCCCAAATGCATACTAGTGATAACGGGTGTTGGCCTTCTCCACATCAAAAATGTAGTGATGTATGATCTAATCAAAGTAGAACTTGTGGAGGTATGGATAGTACCAAAAATAGTATTTAACCTTGATAGAAATTCCTTGTTGGTAGAATGATTAGGAGATGACACCGTATGTTTATAGTTTATATAATATGCAAATCATGGTATTAAGGACGAGTTTACAATAAACAACAACTCATCAAGAAATATCTATTTAATTGGGCTCTCGTTATGAATGCATTCTTCATGTGGCTCCAGTTTAGTCAAATGATCCACTTAAACATTTATAGTGTCTTTCTTGTCTCGAATTCCAAATCAAATACTTAAAGCAGCAAGAACCAATTGATCAATGTTAGCGTTGCATCTTTCTTTTAAATAAGATATTTGATGGTTAAATAATTAGTATATACAATCACCTTTATGACAATCAAATATGCTCTAAATTTATCAAATGATAAGTACAACACTAATAACTCCTTAGTAGTAGCATAATTCAATTGTGCCTTTATAAGAGTTTGGCTTGCATAATGGTTGGTACGAAATACTATGCCAATTCACTGCCCAAGATAGCTCCCACTGCATGATCACTTGCATAACATATCAGCTTGAAAGGTAGAATCCAATCAAATGCCACAATAATAGGAGAAGTAAGAGCTGACATTAGCACCTAGAAAGCTAGAATGAACGTTCATTAAATTTAAATGGCGTATCCTTGACCAGAAAATTGCATGGAGATTTAGTAATTTTTAAGAGATCTTGTAAACCTCCTATAAAAATGAACAAACACAAAAAATTGTAAAGTTCATAGATTGAGGTTGGGGGAGGTAACTTTTTAATTAGTTCAACCTTGGTTAGATAAACTTCAATCCCAACAGCTAGCACCATATGGCCCAATGTAGAGCCCTCTTCCTTTATGAAGTGGCACTTCTCCTAGTTGAGCATTAAATAAGTTTCATTGATTGCTTTAGCACTAGCTTTAGATGTTGTAGACACAAATAAAAAAAGGAGCCAATCATCAATAAATCTACATGCTTTGATGCTACCCAAATTTCATTTAAGGAATAAAGCCACAGTAGAAACCCAGAGAAATTCACTTAAAAAACTCTCTAGGGATTATACACTGGTCATTGGATTGCATTTGAATAACAACCAATCATATGCTATTTCTTATACCCCGTGCCCATGCTCAGGCCATAGGAGAAGGGGGTTTCAGGCCAACTGACTAAGCATAACCCATTGGAAAATTCTCCTGCTACATGCCCTAAAAATGAAAATTCTCTCTGGTGTAAGCTTAACAACCTTGAGGGCTACCGTAGAGTTTACTTGGTTCACCTCACCGTTGCCTCACTCGTTCCATAGACCCTAGATCAAATGGCACAGCTAAGGTTTCAATTTATAACTTCGTAGGCATCCAAACATAGTGAAATTGATCTTTCACCATCAGTAGGTGAGGAGCTTCAAAGCCCTCATATGGATTCGTTCATGATGTGTTGGTTTAGTTTGGAGACCAACACTGCTGCATGTTTTAGGCTAAATGGTGGCTGGAGCTTGTCTAAAGGGCTAGGAAGAGGCTTGGAATCACTCTAGGGATCTCTTTCAACTTAGAGAAGTTATGGAGAAGGAATGAGGAGCTTCTATGCCTTGCCTTGTTTAATCTTCCATAAATGAAGACTAAACCAGGGTTAATCAAGATGATCAAGTAGTGTAGGCTCGCATGGACCTCCAATTGGATGGTGAAAATCATTTTGGTAGACGAATAGATGTAGGGAAGTACTGTCCTTGGCTTGACTTGGCTTAATCTTCTTTGAATTTAACTAAGCACCCGTTAAACTCATTTAACTCAACCTAACCGTGGTTTAACTTTCTTAATTAGGGTTAGGCTTGCTAGTTAAGTTAACTTAACATCTTGACCACAAAATTAAACTAATGGGTTTGGCCAATTTGGGCTTTAGCATTGATTTAGCTCAATTGGAACCATTTGGGCCCAATTGAGTTAAAGTTGGGTTCACTAGCCCCAATTGTTGTGGGTCTAATTGGATGTGGTACACCCAAGGACTTCCAATGGAAGCCCTAGGGTCAATGGATTTTGGCCAATTTAAAGGATTGAGTTTGTATGGTCGAAGGGAAATGGGTTCAAGGTTGACTAACCTTGGGCTAGGGGTCGACTAATATTGGGTAAAAGGGTCCTAAGGGGTTGATGAGGACATCAGCAGGAGATTCCGTAACGTTTGTCATCGGAAGCATCGGAGATCGACGGCTATGATTAGAAGCCTGTATTTTTGAATTATTTCATGTATTAGCTTATTTTATTTCATGTTGGATGATTGTACCTTTGCTTATGTTTTGTTTTGAGTTGTAGCTCAGAGGGCATTTGTCACGACCCGACCCGATCCGGGACGGATCCCGCTCGCACCAGGCCGCGACCAAACCTTTTATCCAGGATCTGGCTTTGGAATTTGGTTACTGAACTGAATCTTCCAAATAATTAAACTCATCAGACACACAAATACAGAGCTACTATGAATCATCAAACACAGCGGAACAAAACATCTATCTTTTTCTTTCTTTTCCTCAAAACAATCATCTACAAATACGGTACATGGCTAGCAGAAGAAATACAGAAGAAAAGCCATGACCGTACAAAAAATCAAAAGTACAATAGTACCTATACTGATCAGAACTCAGAAATCTACTCCTGGACTTCCTTCCCTTTCCCAGAACCTGAAAACCACCAGAAGACAAGAGTGAGCTCAACAGCTCAGCAAAGCAACAAACCTCCAATCAAAACTCTCAGAATCCAAAACCAAACTCATCAGACAAAATTCAATCAGAAATCGGAACAGAATCGTACAGATAGCAAATCGGACAAATCAGAACGGAACAGATCAGATCACATCAAAATACCAATCAGAACAGAATAAATCAACAGAGTCAGAATCATACAGAAATCAAAAATCAGAATTGCAAATCATATCAAATCAGATATCAGATAATATAATTAATAGCTAAATTCCCTGACACTGACTGAATCTCATAGGATCCAGACCCCTTATGTCTCCCTTTGTGCTCACGGCACCAGACAGATGTGCTTATCGCACCTGAATACATATATAGTGCTTATAGCACCTAAACAGATTTCATCGGATCCGGAACAGAACGGATATCAGAGTTCATATTTGAGCTCATTTCAGATTTCCCAGATACTAACTGAATCTCATAGGATTCAGACCCCTTATAACTCCCTTTTTATAGCACATACAGATAGCATTTCAATTCAGAAGAATTCCGGGCAAATCAGAAATCAGATAAAAATCGGGCAGCACAACGACAGTATACGAAATTTACACAAATTTTCCTGAAAATCAAAATTCACCAAATTCGTACAGAATGTAGATAATCACATTTCAGAACATTTATTCTACAGCACAGAAAATTTTCAATTACACAGAAAAATCCAGTCTACTAAAAACACCGCCGAATCAAAAATACCCGGACAAAAATCTTCGAAAAATAATCAAAATGTGCACACCCGGCACGTCAACAATATACAGAAAGTTACGCGGTAAAAACTGAACCAATCAAAAGATACGGACGAAAATCATTAACGGAAACGAAATCCGGACAGAAAATACCGCCAAACACGACGGTTCTGAAAATTGAGAAAGGCGGAATGTGCCTTACCTTGCGTACAACAAATTCCTGAACAGTCTCTTCGGACGAAAACGACTCCGCGTCGTCCGAAAATCAACTTTTCTCTAAAATCTCTCGACTTTCTCTCTCCTCAGCTGATATTTTCGTTTTTAATTATTTTCTCTCTCCTCAAAATGACTTGAAATCAGCTTTATAATCTTCAGATCGGCCCGGCCGATCGCCAGATCGTCCCAGGACGATCAGACCAATTTGGATCGTCCTGGACGGTTCCCAGAACTATTCTCAGGCCGACATTTTCTATAGTGTCAATCGGCCCGGACGATGTCCTCAATCGGCCTGGACGATATGTACAGAAAATCACCTGGAGCAAATCTGGGCACATTCTGGAGCAACATTCCACTGATTGTCCTAGGACGATCCAGATCGTCCTGGACGATCCTGGAGCAGATTTTTGATATTACAATCTCCCCAACTTCAGAAAAATGTCATCCTCGACATTATCCAATCCAAACTCAGTTAAAACAAGTACGGGTACGACCGTCTCATATCAGACTCCTTCTCCCAAGTCGCTTCTCATGCAGTCCGGTGCTTCCACTGGACTTTAACTATCGGAATCTCTTTATTTCTTAACTTTCGGACGTCGTACGCTAAAATTAACTCTGGCTCTTCCGTGTACGCCAGATTTTTCTGAATCTCAACTTCGTCAGCTGATATCTTCTTCCCAGAGTCTGAAACCCACTTCCTCAGAGTGGAGACGTGAAACACATTGTGCACGTCAGGCATCGAATCAGAAAGCAACAGTCGGTAAGCAGATTTTCCAATTCTTTCTAAAATCTCAAACGGTCCAACATACCTTGGACTAAGCTTACTCACCTGACCAAATCTGCTTACACCCTTCATCGGACTGACTTTGACATACACAAAGTCACCAACTTGAAACTCAACAAACCTGTGCTTCTGATTATAATACTTCCGCTGTCGATCCTGAGCCGCTTTCAATCTTTCTTTTATCAAACTGATCTTCTGAGCAGTTTCATCAGCAAAAGTGGCACCCAAAGCCTGTCTATCTCCGATCTCAGTCAGAGTCAAAGGAGTACGACACTTCCTGCCATACAGAGCCTCGTACGGTGCCATACCAATACTGGACTGAAAACTGTTGTTATAAGCAAATTCAATCAGCGGAATATGATCTTCCCAGCTTCCGCCAAAGTCTAAAACACAAAGTCTCAACAGATCTTCCAGCACCTGAATGGTCCTCTCAGACTGTCCATCGGTCTGAGGATGAAAGGCTGTACTGAAATGCAGTTTCGTACCCAAGCCTTGCTGAATGCCTTTCCAAAGTCTGGAAGTAAAACGTCCATCTCGATCTGAAACAATCACTCGAGGCACACCGTGCAATCTGACTATTTCCTTCACATAAATCTGTGCCAAACGATCCACCGGATCGGTCTGTCTGATCGGAAGAAAATGGGCTGACTTCGTCAAACGATCTACGATTACCCAAATGGTATCATGCCCTTGTCTAGATCGAGGAAAACCCATCGCAAAGTCCATCATTACCTCATCCCACTTCCACTCAGGGATAGGCAACGACTGCAACAGTCCACCTGGTCGCTGATGCTCTGCCTTCACCAACTGACAGGCCTCGCATCTCAACACAAACTCCACCACATCCTTCTTCATCCCAGGCCACCAGAACAAAAGCTTCATATCAGCATACATCTTACCACTGCCTGGATGAACAGTGTAGCCAGAATGATGAGATTCATGCAGAATCTCCTGCCTCAAATTCCCAAACACAGGTACCCACAACCTGTTCTTACAGAAAATAGCACCAGAAGCAGAAATTCGAAGTTCAGGAGTCTTACCAGATCCAATCTGAGCAATCAACTTCGAATAATCAGAATCTGACTTCTGGGCTTCCTGAATCCTTGCTTCCAAAGAAGACTGAATGTTCATCTGAGCCAAATCCAAATCACTGGAGGAAATCACCTCCAACTGCAAACGCTCCATGTCTCTAATCAGGAAGTCATCACAAGTAAGCTGCAAACCTGATAATCCAGAAGACTTTCTGCTCAGAGCATCGGCTACCACATTCGTCTTACCAGGCTGATACTGAATGGTCAAATCATAGTCCTTGATCAACTCGAGCCATCTTCTCTGTCTCAAATTCAGATCCTTCTGGGTGAAAATGTACTTCAGGCTCTTATGATCAGTGAAAATCTCACATCTGACGCCATACAGGTAATGACGCCAAATCTTCAAAGCAAAGACAACTGCAGCTAACTCCAGATCATGCGTCGGGTAATTCTTCTCATGTGGCTTTAATTGTCGAGAAGCATAAGCAATTACCTGACCATGCTGCATCAGGACACATCCCAGTCCTTTCAGTGAAGCATCACTGAACACCTGAAAACCTTCCGTACCTGACGGAAGTGCCAACACTGGAGCTGAAGTCAAACAATCCTTCAATCTCTGAAAACTAGCTTCACACTCCGGTGTCCAAACAAAAGCTACTGACTTCTGCGTCAGTCTCGTCAGAGGCGTCGAAATCTGTGAGAATCCTTTCACAAATTTCCTGTAATATCCGGCCATGCCCAAGAAACTACGTACCTCAAATACTGTAGTCGGCCTTGGCCAATCAGCAACTGTCCGAATCTTCTGGGGATCCACAGAAATACCTTCTCCGCTTACCACATGCCCCAGAAAAGAAATACTCTTCAGCCAGAATTCACACTTGGAGAACTTGGCATACAGCTGATTCTGCCTCAGAGTCTCCAACACAATCCTCAAATGTCTGGCATGATCATCTTCAGAAGCAGAATATACCAGAATATCGTCAATAAAGACGATCACAAACTGATCCAAATACTCCCTGAATACTCGGTTCATCAGATCCATGAAAATAGCAGGCGCATTGGTTACCCCAAAAGGCATAACCAAAAACTCGTAGTACCCGTACCGAGTACTGAAAGCAGTTTTCACCACATCAGCTTCCTTCACCTTCACCTGATAGTATCCGGATCTCAAATCAATCTTCGAAAATACTGAAGATCCGAAAAGCTGATCAAACAAGTCATCAATCCGAGGCAAAGGATACTTATTCTTGATCGTGACCTTGTTCAAGTCTCTGTAATCAACACACATACGGAGTGTCCCGTCCTTCTTCTTCACAAACAGAACAGGTGCTCCCCAGGGTGAAACACTAGGACGGACAAAACCTCTGTCAACCAACTCCTGAAGCTGAACTTTCAACTCAGAAAGTTCTTTCGGTGCCATCCTGTATGGAGCTTTTGATATCGGAGCGGTATCCGGAAAAACATCGATAGAGAACTCTACATCTCTATCCGGAGGTAAACCAACCAACTCCTCAGGAAAAACATCAGCAAACTCCCGTACCACTAGGATCTCAGAAACAGAACCAACCTCCAGGTTCAGATCCCGCACCGAAGCCAAAAACACTGGGCATCCTTTCCTCCACATTCTGCTCACTTCCAAAACAGAAATCAGACTGGAGAGAATACCTCGTAATCCCTGGAATACAACTCTCTCTCCGGCCACAAGCAAACTCACTTGCTTCTTCAGACAGTCAATCTGAGCCTCATACCGACTCAGCCAATCCATGCCCAAAATCACGTCATACAAAGAAATCGGCAACAAAACCAAACTAGATTTCCACTTCTTGCCAGCAATGTCAATCTCACACAAACAAAACTTCCGAGCAATCAAAGGATTTCCAGCCGGTAAAATCACAGACAAAGAAACCGGCAACAAAAACGAAGACATCTGGACTCGGTCAAAACAATGCTCGGAAAGAAACGAGTGACTAGCTCCAGAGTCAAACAAAACGCGACAGGGCTGATCAGAAATGTAAATCGTACCTGTCACAACATCCGGAACATCACGAGCCTCCTGCTGACTCAGGCTGTAAACTCGTGGCTGAACTGGAGCAGGAGCTGAAGCAACAAAACTACTCTGCTCCCTCTGAACCGTAGGTGGTCTCCGTGGTCCAGAACTAGTACCACCACCTATCCCAGAAAATCCCTCAGGACGAGGAGGAACAGTCCTCGGTCTTCCTGCTGAACTGACAGGTCTAACAGAACCCTCTGATCGGAACTCAGAACGTCGATCAAATCCAGCCTGTGGACATTCTGCAATCCTATGTCCAGGCTGACCACATCTGAAACAAAGACCAGCCATCCTGTAGCACTGGTCATGGTGTCGCCGTCCACAACTCTGGCACACAGGTGCCATACTAACAGAACTAGAACTCGTCGTACTGGTAGCAGTACCAGACGACCCTCCGCTCCTCCTGGAGTCAACAGATTCAGAACCAGCTATAAATCTCCTCTTCCCAGAGGAACCACTGCCAGAAGTCTCACCTCCAAATCTCTTCCTACTCGCAGTCCACCGCTGCTGAGTAGCCGTCATGTCATTCTCAAGCAAACGAGCTCGCTCCACAAGCTCAGAGAAATCAGTAATCCTGAATGGTATCAGAGGCTGCCTCAACGTGTCTCGTAATCCTCTCAGGAATCTGTAGCACCTCTCAGCAGAAGTACTAACCAGCTGCGGGGCGTACCTGGCTAATGCAGTAAACTCAGCCTCATACTGCATCACCGTCTTGCTCCCCCGAACCAACCTCAGAAAAGTCTCCTGCATCTGCTGTCGTGCAGAAGGGGAAACAAACCAATCTCGGAACACCTCAGTGAACTCCTCCCAGGTAATCAAAGAGTTCAGCCTACCCTGAAATCTGGCTGCTTGCTGGCCTTCCCACCAGTGCTTAGCCTCTCCGTCCAACAAAAATACAGCCAAAGGAACCTTCCTATTTGACGGACACTGCATTCCGTCGAAGGTCTTTTCCAATCTCCTCAGCCACTCCTCGGCTGCTCTGGGCTCAACAGCTCCCTCAAATCTCGGAGGTTTCAACCTCAAAAATAACTGCAGGTGTCTATCAATGTCCTCAGATCTTCTGCTCTGAGTTTCGCTCATCATCTGAGCAACAAGCGTAACAAACTGAGACAATGTATCTGCACCGGCCACTGGGGCTGTACTCCCCACTGGTGCTGCCTGACTGGCACTCTGCCCGTCTGTCATGTCTGGGTCTGGCTGATCCATACAGAAAAATCCAGAAAATCCGGAAAATTATCACAAAAACAACACAATAAAAAGCCGAACGAATCAAAACTACCCCCAGACAGACTTACTGATCACTTCCTATAGCTCTGTTTTACAATCCAACCCAATTCCAAAACCAATGCTCTGATACCACTAAAGTTTGTCACGACCCGACCCGATCCGGGACGGATCCCGCTCGCACCAGGCCGTGACCAAACCTTTTATCCAGGATCTGGCTTTGGAATTTGGTTACTAAACTGAATCTTCCAAATAATTAAACTCATCAGACACACAAATACAGAGCTACTATGAATCATCAAACACAGCGGAACAAAACATCTATCTTTTTCTTTCTTTTTCTCAAAACAATCATCTACAAATACGGTACATGGCTAGCAGAAGAAATACAGAAGAAAAGTCATGACCGTACAAAAAATCAAAAGTACAAAAGTACCTATACTGATCAGAACTCAGAAATCTACTCCTGGACTTCCTTCCCTTTCCCAGAACCTGAAAACCACCAGAAGACAAGAGTGAGCTCAACAACTCAGCAAAGCAACAAACCTCCAATCAAAATTCTCAGAATCCAAAACCAAACTCATCAGACAAAATTCAATCAGAAATCGGAACAGAATCGTACAGATAGCAAATCGGACAGATCAGAACGGAACAGATCAGATCACATCAAAATACCAATCAGAACAGAATAAATCAACAGAGTCAGAATCATACAGAAATCAGAAATCAGAATTGCAAATCATATCAAATCAGATATCAGATAATATAATTAATAGCTAAATTCCCTGACACTGACTGAATCTCATAGGATCCAGGCCCCTTATGTCTCCCTTTGTGCTCACGGCACCAGAACAGATGTGCTTATCGCACCTGAATACATATATAGTGCTTATAGAACCTAAACAGATTTCATCGGATCCGGAACAGAACGGATATCAGATTTCAGATTTGAGCTCATTTCAGATTTCCCAGACACTAACTGAATCTCATAGGATTCAGACCCCTTATAACTCCCTTTTTATAGCACATACAGATAGCATTTCAATTCAGAAGAATTCCGGGCAAATCAGAAATCAGACAAAAATCGGGCAGCACAACGGAAGTATACGAAATTTACACAAATTTTCCTGAAAATCAAAATTCACCAAATTCGTACAGAATGTAGATAATCACATTTCAGAACATTTATTCTACTGCACAGAAAATTTTCAATTACACAGAAAAATCCAGTCGACTAAAAACACCGCCGAATCAAAAATACCCGGACAAAAATCTTCGGAAAATAATCAAAATGTGCACACCCGACACGTCAACAATATACAGAAAGTTACGCGGTAAAAACTGAACCAATAAAAGATACGGACGAAAATCATTAACGGAAACGAAATCCGGACAGAAAATACCGCCAAACACGACGGTTCTGAAAATTGAGAAAGGCGGAATGTGCCTTACCTTGCGTACAGCAAATTCCTGAACAGTCTCTTCGGACTAAAACGGCTCCGCGTCGTCCGAAAATCAACTTTTCTCCAAAATCTCTCGACTTTCTCTCTCCTCGGCTGATATTTTCGTTTTTAATGATTTTCTCTCTCCTCAAAATGACTTGAAATCAGCTTTATAATCTTCAGATTGGCCCGGCCGATCGCCAGATCGTCCCAGGACGATCAGACCAATTTGGATCGTCCTGGACGGTTCCCAGAACTATTCTCAGGCCGACATTTTCTACAGTGCAAATCGGCCCGGACGATGTCCTCAATCGGCCTGGACGATATGTACAGAAAATCACCAGGAGCAAATCTGGGCACATTCTGGAGCAACATTCCACTGATCGTCCCAGGACGATCCAGATCGTCCTTGACGATCCTGGAGCAGATTTTTGATATTACAGCATTTCAATCACTTCTTTTTTTTCTCTTTGAGGCCTATATATATGACCCTTAAGTCTTCTATTAGGGTTAATGATTGATTATTTAAAAAAAATTGATTTCTTCTTGAACTTGTGAGTTCTTGAGTGGTGAAGTCCCAAGGTGTAGGCAAAGAAACACCCACCAGTCGTCAGAATTGTCCCCAGCTCATGGTTCAATTTATCTCTCTTCTCTCCTACCTTCGGCCACCATCTTCCGTCCTAGCCGCCGGCCCCTAAGCCCCATCTATCCCCCCTAGCCAACAGCCCAAGATCACCCTCCTTCCCACCTACCCGTCAACCAACCCCAAAGCCCCCTCCTTTAGCCGCCGGCCAATCCCTCCACCACCACCACTGGCTTCTTCCCCTACCTCTCCTAGTCGCCGGCCACATCATCCTTTTCCCCTCTTGATGATGATTTCAATCATCATTAATACCTACTTAAATTAGCTTAAGTAATTTGAAAAATAAACTAACTCAATTTGAAAATTCAAGTTTGAATTTCAAATTCTTTCCTAAATTAACTAAAGCTAAATTAGGAAAGTTCAGATAATTAAGTCTAATTTAAAATCTAATGTCTTTATTTCCTTACTAAATTAAAACAATGATTTAGGAAGCTTTAAATTCCCCCTCAATCTCCTCCCTTCCCCATGCATTTCCCCCCGCCCTCTCTCCTCTCTCCACTCAATTAAACCCCAATTGAATTTGAAATCCAAATTTCAAATTTTAATATTCCTTTCCTATTTTACTAAATCTGAAATTAATTCAGATTTTAATTACCTTTCCCTTTTCGAAACCCTAACCCTAAGTTCTAAAGTAAGCCCCTCTCCCCTTGGCCGACCTCCTTCCCCCTCTTCCTCTCCTTGGATTTTCTTCTTTCATGAGTTATAGAGAAGAAGAACAAGACAATCTTCCCTTCCCGACTCTCTTACTAGTGCATGACCGATCCTGAAGTAGATCATGGCTTCACTTATGATTCTCAAGGACAGATAGATATTCTTCAATCGCCATTCTTCGACCCTGACTGGGAGATAGAAGACATTGTTGACGATTATGTTAACCGTATCCTATTCCAATTAGCCGAGACTATCGACGAGCAACTACCTTCCAGACAGTGCTAAATCATCATGAGTTGAAAGCAGTGAATAACTAATAAGTCATATTAGGGCATGATGATACCAAGTGTGGTTGCATGTGTGAGTATTAGAATGATCTTGCATTAGAAACAGTTTGGCATATAAATTTGTAACATCAGCATACTATAACCGGTTATAAGAACTATGACATGTGATATTGTTACATCGTTATGTTGATTATCGATTGTTACTCCTACCTGTCTGATTGGTTATATTGCATGCCCCGTTCCTTTATTATTTATGTTTTAATAGATAGGAGTTACTTGTTAGATTTGAGTTATCAGACTCACTTATTATTTTTGTTCATAACAGATCCTTCTAGAGTGTTAGGTGGACCATCACCACAAGAGCAAATCTACCCGCCGTAATTTATATTTGGTATTTTTATAGCATGTAGTAGGCATGCATTCGTATGTATTTCCTTTTGAGGGTTGGGTAGTATTCATTACGCAGTTGTGCCTTTCAAAATCTATTTTGCTTGTATTAGTTTCTATTTTGATTATGTACAATAATTTGAATTTATGATAATGAAATAAAAGCTTAGTTTCTTTCGTTGTTTACTCTGATATATTATGTCTATATTACTAGTACATGCACTTTTTTTATGAGAACTAAAATAGATCTTATTTCTTCATCATGTCCTGTATTGCCGGGGTGTACCGCCTTCCGGGCCCATGGTGTGACAAAGTTGGACTAGGTTGAGTAAATTAGGTTTAATGGGCCCAACCAAGGGGTAATTGTATCAATTTCATAAATGGTGTGCCCACTCAAGCCAATTGGAAGGCTTTTTAAAGTTAATTTGATCAATTTGACCGGTTGGCCTAAAATGTTCAATTGGGTCAATTTGGGCTAATTAAGTTAATTGCCTAAATTAAGGGCCAATTGGTGCTAATTCATGTGTGATTGACCTATTGAAATTGATTTAAGGTTTTAGTTTCAAACAAGTTAGTCAATTTGAAGGTTTCGATCTAATAACATCAAATAGGTTCATTTGATTTGTATTGGGTCTAAGGGTCTAATCATGCTACTCAAAAGATCTATTTAGCCCAATTAGATCTTTTCTAACCTATTGGAACCTATTGAAAGACTCTCCAAGGTAAATTTATCCAATTCTAGGGTTTAGATCTATTAAACTGAATATATGGAGTGCAATTTTAGTAATAATAGATCTAATGGAGGATTATGACTTTGGGCAATCAAGTTATTAATAAGAGTACGCGTTTTAGATATATTGTATATATTGTTCATAGCGTGTTGAAATAGATGGAGATATTATTAGTAGAATTCAAGTTGGATGGTTGAAGTGGAGGAATGCATCAGGCTTGTTGTGTGATAGAAAATTCCCTCTCAAATTTAAGGGAAAATTCTATAAGATGTGAGACCTTGACCATCACCCGCGAGAGCATTATAAGGCTTTCAAGGCCTATTAACAGAGAAATTCATCAACAAAAACATAAATCCTATGGATCCGATCCTCTGTTAACAGACTTGCAATGCTTTATGGTGCAGAATGTTGGCCATTAAAAGAGAAGCATAATATTAAATTAAGTGTTGCAGAGATGAGGATGCTTAGGTGGATGAGTGGCTTTACTTTAAGAGACATGATACGAAATTAGCTTATACATGAAAAGGTTGGAGTAGCTCCAGTGTAAGATAAGATTTTAGAGAGTCACCTTAAATGGCTTGGTCAAATAAAACGGCGGCCTTCCAATGACCCGATTATGAAAGTATATGTATTAGATTTGACTTATATTAAGAAATGTAGCAGGAGATCTAAAAAGACTTGGTTAGAAAAAATTAGAAATGACATTTCTTTACTAGATTTAGATGAGAATTTGTCACTTAACAGGACACAATGGAGAAAAAGGATTCATGTAGCCGACCCCACATGGTGGGATAAAAGCTTGTAGTTGTTGTTGTCTAGAGTTTAGATATGTTGGCCTAATTGGGTTCTTTTGGGCTAAATAAGGGTTTATAGAGTTTAGATTGAGATTCGAAGCTATAAGATTGGCTACATTTGAGAAATGCAAATAAAATTACAACACAATACTTAACAATACTTTTGAAATTATTCAAGTGTTTCTATCTTGTAATTGTCCAAAGTACTTAAGCAACTCCTGATGAATTCCAAGCTAAGGACAAGATTATATGAGAAAGAAGTTCCTTTAGTGAACTCTCTGTGAGGTCATTCTTATTGGGTGAGTGATTTTAAGAGAATTGACCACCTTAGTTGCTAAGTTTTATCGGCAAGTATATTCTTTCTTCAGGCAACTAAGCTTAGGTGTGAGTTAATCTAAGATGAAATTCATGGGAATGCTTCAAGTGAAAGTCATCTTAGCTAGGCCCGATTCCAGGATGACTTAATTAATTTGATCCAGGCAGTATTTAGTTTACAACAATGAGAAGGGCCATTACGGGAACTTATGCGAAGGGAACCCTTGCACAGGGATCTCATGCAAGGAATCCACCAATTCTACCGTCTATTTGTGGAAGAACCTACCCAAAAGCATCCTCGCACAAGAATCTCAAGCCTAGTAGTTTTTTGTTTTCTTTTTCGTCATCTCCCCTTAAGATTTTGGTTCTGCCACTTGGAAGAGGAGGATGAAGAAGATTGAAGAAACAATACACTTATTATCAATCGTATTAAAAAAAGGGGGGATTTTCACATCAAATTTGCAACTTCTATGCATTTTCATCAAAAGGGGCCGATTACACGGAGCTTTCCACAAATTTGCCAAAACTGTAAAATGCCGGCCTTCAGCTGGTCCCCCATCAATCGGCAAAATAGAAAACAATAAAAACCCCATATCCAAAACAAGCAGAAGAAGACTAGAATCCAACCAAAAATGGATCAGAAACAATCAAAATACTTCAAGGATAGGAACAATAAATAAAATAAAAAGGAAGAACCTGAGACCGCCACATGGTATTCAGATCCAAAAACGAAGAACTAATACAAGGCAACCAGCTCAAAGCTAAGAACTTTTCTCCCGCTCGTTCTCATTGATGCTAGCAAGCAAATGAATGTATTTGTTCTTTCTACTAAAAATATGTGCGTATAAACTCAAAATTTTAGCTGAAGGAACAAACAGTGGGAATTGGTCAATAGATACCGAGAGAAATGAGCGGAGCCAGCTCGAGCTCGACTTAAACAGGTCGCCACGGCCAGTGGAGCTTGTGGAGCTTATGGAGCAACCAGCTGAGCAACCAGCTGAGTTTGCTGTTTTGATTTTCTTTTTTTGAAAAAAGTTGTTGCTCTGTAAAGCATTGCTGGAGTTGCAAAACATTTTTTTCATTCTTTATAAATTTTTCTTCTTATCCACTACAGAACGATTTTCTCATTTTTTAAAATAGGATACCTCCTTCCAATGACGACCAAGGCACCAAGCAAGCTATATCCTCCATTTCATCCCGAGTCGAGCTCTTGAGCCTGAGAGAAAACGGACAAGTTGAGCTCTGAGTTCAAGTGGGACGAGTCAAGCTTAAGTTTGCCACTACTCGAGAGCTCGATTCGACTCGTTTATACCGCTATTATCAGACTGTTTGATAGAATGGGCAGCTGAAATACCCAAATAGGACTTCGAAATGGATGAGCGAGATCAATTTTATATAAAAGAGACGCAGCTCTTGGTTATTAATCAAGAGGTTTTGAGTTCAAAATTTAGTATGTGATGTGTGTGTAAGTTTGTTTTAATGGCTCAAATGTCCAACAAAAAATATTATATAAGAAGGCCAAGTAGAGTCCAAATCGAGTCAATTTGGGCTTGAGCTTGATTAATTAATCAAGTTCTAGCTTGAATTTTATTTTACGAGCTTGAGTTGGCTCATGAAGCGGCTCGTTTATTTTGAAAGAGAGACAGTGTTTATGATTCAACCCATTATTATAATAAAATAATAAAAAAATTTGAGAAATTAGAAGAAAATTAATGAATAATAAATTAATATAAGAAACTGAGATGTAATTTATAAATATTTTAACAAGTTCGTATTTAAAAATATTGAATACTAATATATCTTAAATGTATTTCATATTCATATTTTTTAATGAGCCGGCTCATGAGTCAATAAGCTGAGTCAGGATTTGCTTAAGCTTAATTAGTCCAAATTTTATTAACTCGTTCACCGTGCAACATTGCTCGCTACCTACAAGATTTAGTGATTATGAGAGTAAGAAATCTTTAAATCCTATAAAATGGGATATTTAATAACTACAAAATTTAATGCTATCTATGAGTACTTCTGAAGCCAATTTAAACCAAATATATTCGGTCTATCGTATATTATGAGCTTTAGATTTTATTTTTTATTTTAACAAAATTATATTAAACCAAAAGACAAAAGAAGTACATTAGGTAATGAAGCTAGTGACAGAAAAAAAAAACTCAAACTGAATGGCTCAGTTATTGGCTGAGGCTCCCAGCTTCCTTGAAGTCAAGCACAGACCCTCCAATTTAGTGAAGATAAACGCGACAAAGTCAAGCCAACTGACCATCCAAGCCACCTGAGCAAGAGCGAACACCAAAGGTTGTCATTAGCCATGACGATGAGGAAACGAGTCCCAGCCACATCATAGCCAGCGAATCCCCGACCAACAAAACTCGAATGATTCACCAAAAAAACTAGCCAGAGGAGGGCCAAAAAAAACCAAGAACTACCTACCCCGTCTGCCCCTCCCACGAGATCTCCCACGAGATCCAACATAGAAAACCGGTCGGTCACAGACCAATTAGTACGCTAGTCCTAGACAGACATGTTAATAATTTGTCGATAATAAGAAAACTATTCCTTTGCACATAGGATGGCAAATTCCACATTCCATCACAATAAGCTCATTGATTTTAGCATCAAGAGCCAACCAAACATTAAGTAAATATAATTAACGAATATTCCAAATAGAGAATTTCCTTAATCCATAGATTGAAAGAGAGCTCTAATTGTTAACCTTAAATTTTAGCTAACTTTGCAGTTTATAACTTCAACAGTATGTATAGATTTTCATAATTAGATTTTATTTGAGACATTTTTAGATTATTATTATTATTATTATAAAGAGAATTTTCAGATTACTTCTATTTTTATTTTTATTTTTATTTTAGTTTATTTATATTGTAATAAAAAATTAAATATATTTAATATCTTTAAAATTGTTAATCATATTTTTAATGAATATCTAATAAATTAATTTGAACAGTGATGATACGGTTGTTGGCGAAGCAGAGGTAGCGGTTGGCGGGACGCTGACCACAGTGGTGGCGCCGGCGTCAGTGGCAACCGGCAGCTGGCAGCTGGTGATTGCAGCAGCAGATAGTTTAAGAAAAATAAAAAATTAAAAATTAAAATAATCCCAAACCGACCGGTAGCCACTAGCAACCAAGCTCCTACCCTGGACCGGACAGTGTGAGCCCGGTCTATGATAATCTTAAAATCTGATCTACGGAATCCGTGATCCACCCTCATTTTAAGCGACTCAGTGGACCAACAACTTAGGTCCCACCCAAAAAAATTGGCTGCATTGCTGACGTGGGATCCGTAGACTCGTAGTCACGGCTGCATGCTGTGTAGTCCCCCGCACTCAATCCAGAAAGGCCGGGGAGCAGGCACGAGCTGGGGCGTCGGATGGAATTCACACAGAGTACATGCGCCTCACTACTACTATGTACTTGCCTTGTCGATCCCAGTATAAAGGAAGCGAGAAAATAGGGATTTAAAATAAATAATAATTTATTGAAATAAATAATATAAAATATCATCGCATAAAAATAATGCTGATTTTTACTTATAAATCAATCAAAGCATATAGAATTACTAACATACCACTCAAAATTTTAATATTAATAATAAGAGGATTTACATATATACCACAAAACTTTTTCCATAAATTAGTTTCAAATTAATGTTGTTATCTACATATTAATTTAGCAAATAAAATTATTGCTAAATTGATTGAAATTTAATTATTTACTTAAATTAGTCCACGGCTAAATTATGAGTAAAGTTACTTTAATTTAATTATCCATAACTTAATTTTAATTTAATATAATTATCTATAAACTTGGTAACAAATATACTAGATATCATATAAGAATTTTAAAGAAAAGGCTAGCCTAGTCATTCGAGTGAGAAACGACTGGTTGCCACCCTACTCGGTTACGTGCCACATCCTCGAACTTTTATTTGGTTCGATGACCTGACGTAGCTCTACGTTCGGACGCCAGTAAAATGGTGGCACGTTCTCTTATTCTTTACCGCGCGGACCGATGATCCGACCCAAACCGGTCACGGGATTGCTATGTATTGGCTGATTTGTGCAGACCGGGGTATTGCTCAATATTGCTCGACAATAACAAGAAATATCATTATGTGAAGACCAATACCTAGCAATACCGAGCAATACCTCGGTTTTGCTAGGTATTGCTCGGTATTGATCTTGACAGAGCGGTATTTCTCGTTCTTGTCAAGCAATACCTAGCAATACCAAACAATACCTAGCAATACGCGAACATAGCAATATCAGGTTCCGATCCGGGTTGAGTTATCGGGCCGTGCGGTAAAAAATAAGAACACATGACGACATGTTATTGATGTCCAAACATAGAGCTACCATTATTCCACATCCTCGCCTCGGGCCACGACAACAGAGCCGCGCCACTCTCCTCAGTTTCTGTTTGCTCCCCTAACGTTGCCTGTCTGGCTCACCTGATCGACCCGCAACCCGCCCGCTGATGCCGGCAAATTATTGGGTCAGGTGACCGAACGCAGAGATAGGTTCGGATAATAATAAAATATTATTTTAAAATTAGCGCAACTAAAGCGCAACTAAAGCGCAACTAAAGCGCAACCAAAGCGCAACTAAAGCGCAACCAAAGCGCAACTAAAGCGCAACCAAAGTGCAACTAAAGCGCAAGTCAAAAAGCGCAACTAAAGCGCAACCAAAGCGCAACTAAAGCGCAACCAAACCGCAACTAAAGCGCAAGTCAAAAAGCGCAACTAAAGCGCAAGGTGACACGGCAAATTTTTATTGGCTGTCCGAAATTATCTTTTGGCTCCGGTCACCTGACCCAATAATTTGCCCCTAGCCAGTAATTCAAACTGCAAACAACTGGCCTAGTCATTTGAACCGCAAATAATGACTCGTGATCATGTGCCACAAGGTTCGTCATCCACGTTGTCACCATCCGTCCACGTAGCCGCACCAAGGTTCCTCGCCACGTAATCATGCCACATCAAATCTAATCCTTGCTTGAGCACACCATTAGCATTACTTTAAAAATATTTTATTTATGATTTCTATTTTAAATAAAAAATTTGTAGCCGTTTTTACTTTTAAAATTTGTCCTTTTATAATTATGTTTGTATGGAAGTTGTAAGGAGAGCTTATTGAAATGAATTTAAAGGTTTTTTATTACATAATGTAAAAATATTAGTTTTAAATTAACACCAATTAATCAAATTAAACTAATCAAAATAATATTGAAGATTTTAGTGTATAGAAGAAAAAAAATCAAAATATAAATCAAATACTCATAAAAATATCAAAATAATATTCATTCTTGATATGTGAAAAAAATCAGTTTAATCGAGCACAAATCTCGGTGTATATTTGAATTAAAAACTTCAAGAATCAAATTCAGGGTCATATGAATTTCCTGATTTCAAGAAACGTATATTTAAACTACACGACATGACTAGATGAACTCAATAATATCAAAAGTGATCCAACCGATCTCCAAATCTATATAAGCACTTGAAGCAAATAAAAAATTTTAGGACATTAATTAGATGATCAAATTATTTCTAAATCTCACATGCTTATAGTCAAATAGATTATCTTGACGAGACGAATGAGCCAATGATCATTAAACTCCAACCTCATTAAGGTTCTTAGATGCAAAAAGAAAGCTATATTATCAAAGAATTAAAATATAAGCGATCTGATAATTGCTTGAATTTTATCAATATTTGCAAGGCATGTCATTCTAAAACTCTATAAGTAGAGCCCCGTTCTCCATATGAGAGAGGACCTGTGGCTTGATATTCAAGAGAGTTGAATCACTTAAAGAATATATGAGCTCTATTATTGCACCATCATCATCGGACCATCACCAACAGATGACCACCAATAGGTAACTGTCATCAAGCCACTACCATCTAAACATTACAATTGATCCACCACAGTTTGACTACTATCATCATACCATTGTCATCAAACCACAACCATTCGTTGGACTACCGCCCTCCAAACGCCAACTATGTATTGGAGAAATTAAATAAATCAATTAATTCTTTAATTTGAGTTTCCTTTCTTTTTTGCTTCAACATTAAGATGGGCTTCAAAGTTTTTTTTTTTTTTTTTTGATATGACTCTCTTGTACATGTATGGTTGAGTAGAGTTCTTTGTATTCATCATCAAGACTGCTGAGAATTTTTAACATAAGGTCATCTTCATCGATGGAGTTGCCAAGCATGGTTAGTTCATCAATGATAATTTGATCATGATACATGTACTTAGTGATCGCTTCTGTTCCTTTATTGAGAAAACGAAGGTCTTCTAGTAGTTGGGTGAGACATTCAATTATATATATATATATATATATATATATATATATATACACTAACAATGGTGCTGAGTTTATCTCACTAAAGCCCTTCCTTGCCTCATATGATATATCTCACTTAACTATGTCTCCACATACTCCAAAAAATAATGAACTCACCAACGTCGCCATCGGCACCTTGTCGAAATTACTCTTACTTTACTACATGCCCATTTTCACATGATTTGTGACCACATTCCTTATCCACCATCACGTACTTAATTAACCGTATGCCCGATATCATACTTGCAATCCAATCTCCATTCGAGAAACTATTCACTCAACACCCCAATTACTATAAGCTAAAGGTGTTTGTGCACTTGTGCTACCCATTAATTTGACCCTATGGAACCACAAACTTGATCCCCGCTCCAAACCTTTGAGTATTTTTAGGCTACTTAACCACTCAAAGTGATTACCTATATTATGACATAATCATCAATAGATTAGTCATATCTCATCATGTGAAATTCTTCTCCCCACTGAATCTACCTTATACTTTTAGACAAATTAATCAAATATGTTGTCAAAAAACAAATCAAGCACACAATTTTCCTTATAACCTTTTCACCAAACAATCCTCCAAACGCCTACATGTTTTCTCCACGTCTGAAATGTCCACCATGACCAAATGTTGCTAATTACTCTCCAAATTTTTGTTCACCACCAAAACTTGCTCATTTCAAAGCTAAAAAACTCCACAAAAACTATGTCCACCAAGTTAAATGCACGACTACTCCCGTAATTTAAGTCCAAGAAGCCTTCTCCCTCCATGACAACCTTCGAACTCAATCTCCTCAATAACCCCTCATTAAACACCCAAAATTCTTTACCAACATCATTAAAAAAAAAAAAAATCAAACCAGTAGTAACAGCCATATAACAACTAAAAATTTGACAGTTGTGGTCCCCATCCACCCTATGAATGCACCTGCACATAAATCCAATCCTCAAGACCCATCCAATGACTCCACTATTCCAAATAAGAAAATAATATTCCTTCCTCCTCTTCCCCCTCGCACTAAGCCCAATCATCCTAAATTACAGTAAGCATAAATTCTCCTACGTCTCCCTCTTCTCTCATTAGTTTAAACTACCAAATACTTCATATAGATCTCACCAAAAAACATCAAACCAATTTGTCAACTTCAATTAAAAAAACATTTTAACCAAAAACATTCCTACCTACACCCCCCCCCCCCCCCCCCACCCCCCCCCCCCCCCACCCCCTACTTTCTTCTCTGGCAACAAACATCACAGGTAAACTCAAGCAAAAAATAACATAAAAAAATATCTCACTAAACTTAGTCTCATAGCATATCCTCTATCCTCAGCCCATGAACCATCATCGGCAGGCCAAGCCATGCAACATCTTGAATGGCATGTTGACATGTCGGAAGAATTTAATGAGCTCATTTGAATCTCGTCCCTCCTACACCTCCTCCAAATCTTATTGATTGCAAGTGGGTATTTCACATCAAACACAATCTCGGTGGCTCCATCTATTGATATAAAGCTTATCTTATGGTGAAAGGGTTCCACCAATGCCTTACTATTAACCATCATGAAACATTCAAACTTACAACAATTCAGCTCATCCTCATCTTTTCTCTCTTCAAAGGTTGCTCAATCAAATAGCTTGACATCAACAAGGCCTTCATTATCATCCCATTGACGACATCTACATGCGCTAAACACTAGATTTTCATGATCCCAATAACCCTACTAATGCGTGCCACCTACAGATAGCTCAATATGGTCTTAAACAAGCACCTTGTGCTTGGTGCCAACAATTTTGCTCCTTTCTCATATCCATTGGCTTTGTTAATTCAAAGAAACAAATTATTATTCATTTACTCAAAAGCATGCCTAACAATATATCTCCTAGCATATGTGGACAATATCATTCTCACAGGTGGTAATGACACTCTTCTTAAACAAGTAGCCAACCAACTTTTCACAAAATTTTGCATCAAAGATGTTCGAGATACCTAAGTTTTTTTTAGTGTTGAAGTTATACCCTCCACTGAAGGCCTTTTTCCTATCCCAATACAAATATATTCAAGATCCTTTAGAATGGACAAATATGGAAAATGCAAATGATGTTACTATGCCCATGTCTCCCCCAACATGCCCACCATACTTGATGGCATCAATCTCATCGATCATTGGTTGGTTGTCTTCAGTATCTCTCTCTAAGTTGGTTAGATCATGCCTTTGTTGTAAACAACCTCTCGCAATTCATGCATCACCCGACCACAGTTCATTGGAGTTCTGCCAAACAAATTCTTTGCTACCAGTGAGCAACTAGTCATCATGGTCTATTTCTTCGTCGCAACTCTCCGATCACCCCATGGGTTCTTACATGATGATTAGGCTGACAATTTGTGGACCAAACTTCCACAAGTGCTCACATTATTTTCCATAGTCGCAATGCCATATCTCATTGCTCTAAGAAATGAAGTACTATCGCTTGCCATCTATTGAAGCAGAATATTGTGCAATTGCCTCTATTACTGTTTAAATCACTTTGTTAAAATCTTCACTCTACCCACCATACCAACAGTTTTTTTACGATAATATTCGTGACCTACTTATGTGCAATTCCAATTTTTCATTCACGTATGAAGCACATTGCTATCATCTTCCACTTCATTCTAGAAAAAAGTGCAAAATAGTGACATTTAAGACTCTCATGTGACATCTAATAATCAACATGTTGATGCTCTTATCAAACCTTTCTCGTCATCAACTCAACAATCTATGTGTCAAGATTGGTGTCATCCACATGACTCCATCTTGAGGGAGCATATTGTAGAAATTAAATAAATCAATTAATTCCTTAACTTCAATTTTTTTTTTTTTATGTATTAAATTGACATTAATTATATGTGTTGATTCACTCTCCTTTCGGTTTCCTTTCATTGTAGGTGTTAATTTATCTTCCTTTTTTGTTTCTATTCATTTAGTATATGTATTAAATTAACATTCATTACAAATGTTAATTCATTTTTCTTTTTATTCACTATTTTGTATCTATAAATATTGCACAAAGTTTATGATACAAAATAATGAGAATATTTTTTTCCTTTTTAAATTATCTTCTCTGTACTATGATCGTCTAACCGCTGTTGCACAGTTATGATCCTACGACACCATCACTCGAATCTTGTTCATCGTTTAAAGCTAAGATATTAAACTTTCTCCCCCTCTTTATCGATGCAAATATTTTAACCTGCAACAAAGCTGTATCAATATTTTTGAATATGACATCATGACATGATATCTGATTAGAATCTGATATGAACAATTTTCTTAAATGGGGGAGTTAAACCAACTCATACTTCTCACAATGATATTCCATCAAATCCCTCACAATCATAATCAACTACAGAATTCTAAAACTTTCCAAGCTAAATTGGAAAGAAAATAGGCTCGCAAGTTTGGAGATGTGGATTACTAGGCTTCCCAAGCACCTCTCATTTCAATGGGTTGGAAGGCCTCAAAAAGAAAGAAAAAGTTCAAGGCATCATTAGTTGGAGAGAGAGAGGTTGTCAAGTGGTTTGTGGACAAGTGAGCAACCAAATTGAGCTCACATGCCATCCTACCAATATTTAAATGAGCTATAGAAAAGAAGAGGAAGAAAAAGGGGGGAGTGTCATTAACAATAGAATCAAAACTAGCTTTATTTCACAAACCATCACAAGCTAGGCATGCCAATTGGCGATGACTTGATGAGTTTAATAATGAAATTCATCCCAAGGCTGAAGCTTTACAGGCCTGTATAAGAAATTGGGTTGTTGGCAAAAGTAGATTGGCTGGCAGTGAACTGAATTACTTTGAATGATTATTATAATAATGCTTTTTGGTACCTATTTGAGTTTTCTCCTTAGCAGCAATTGCCATTGCATCAGCCTTTTCTTTAAGAGTTAAATATTTGCTTACCAAGTGGTTCATGTACATAGAATAACACTCCAGTTGTCACACTTTCTAATTTCCATTTTCATCTTCTCTACTTGGAAGATAAGATACCAACAGAGTCAAAGGAAAAAAACAAAGCTTTTGTTTTCTTCCTGTGCTTCAGGTGAACTAAATTTTTGTTTTTTGGGAGAAATTAGGGGCAAATCCCATTTCATTATAAACAAATGTGGTTACAGATTAGAACAAAAGGAGGGATATGCTAAAAGAGCATATACCTGAAAAAAGAAGCAAAGCTACTTAAAAAATGAACCAAAATCCTCCTTTTCTTGTAATCTGTACTTACTGTAACCACATTTGTTTATAATAAAATGGGCTTTGCTCCTAATTCCCAAAACAAAAAATTTATTTCACACAAGCAGAAAGCAGAAGCTTTGTTTTTTTCCTTAGACTCTGCTGGTATCTTATATCTTCCGAGTAGAGGATGGAAAAGAGAAATTAGGAAGTATGATAACTGGAGTGTTATTCTATGCGCATGACCCATTTGGTAAGCAAATATGTAGCTCTTACAGAAAAGGCTGAAGCAATGGCAATTACTTCTAAGGAGAAAATTGATTCCAGAAATGCATATTAGGTACCAAAAAGCATTATAATAATAATCGTTCAAAGTAATTCAGAATATAAAATTGAAGACGGCACTCACATTGACATATTGCTTACGACAAAGAAAGTAAACAGTTCTTGCTGCAGAAATAAAACTTCAGAATTGCTGAAATCTGAAGCAATCAGAACAGCAGGGAAGCACTCAGGGAAACAAAGGCTGAATAACAGGAGGATAAGATCCTTTACCAAAACAAATCTTGATGCCAAGAACTTTGCATGTTGATCATATACAGCAAAAACAGCAGAAGAGGAGAAAATACCAAGAAAATAATTCAGTTCGTGCTGGATTCTGTTCAACTTTTCAAAACAAAACAAGAGAGAGAGAAATAAGAAACAATTTCAAGCAGTAATTCATCGTTAGTTTCCTTTATTATGGTTTCTGTTTTAAGCTAAGATTCATTCTGGAAACGAACAGATCTAACAAAATCAACCAAGAAAGTTGAATCATTAGTGACACAGGAAGCTAAAAGCTCCCAAATTTTTACCTTTTCTGGCAAACTAAAAAGAATGAATCAATGAAATAGGAGCTCAAGCAACTCCAAGGCAGAGTCTGTACACTATCTGCATCTTTAGTTTTTCTTCATTAATTGGAGATCGAGCTTGCCTAATGCTGCTCATGCTTACGGCTCAACTCGGCCCACCAAGCTTTCAAATTGCTCGATCCCTCAACCACGGGAGCTGGAAGATTGAGATCAAGAGGCTCTGAAAAGTGCTCAACCACGATTCTTTGATGATCACCTCCGCCTTCTCTGCCTCCAATATTCGAGATCAAATGAGACCTCTTGTGCCCACCCAATGCCTGGCCCGATGAGAAAACCTTACCACAAATGTTGCACTCATGGATTCTGCTCTTCTGACCAACTACCCCTAGGTTTTCGACTGAAGCTTCAATGTCGAAGCTAGGGTTTTCCCTGCAGCAATTTCTAATCCTCTTGTGGCTGGCGCGGTGGCCTCCGAGAGCGTGGTAGGACTGGAATACCTTCTTGCATGTTAAGCATTTGTATCTGCTTCCCAAAACATTCAATTCATTGAAGGGGTAGCCATTGTCACCAAGCATTGCTCTCTTCTTTCCCAATACAGTAGGATTCATAATCTTCCTCTTCCTTAACTCATCGCCAGAGTCCTGCTCTGAAATCTTATCGGAGAACTCGCTGATATCTCTGGAAAGCATCATGAGAATGACAGCCACATCCTCTTGCTCCGGCTCGTAACCAGTTATCGACGCCGGAGAAGCCCGCTTTGACCTCCGCTTCCTCCTCGGTACGACTGGAATGGGAAATCGTGTTTGTTCATTTTCATCCGAGAAACTCTCAGAAGAGTCCTTCTCCTCGATCCAAGATCCTTCTTCTTCCTCCTCGAAGCTTCGAGGGTAATTCAACTTCACAGAGTGCCATCTCATGTGACCAAAGAGAGATTTCCAAGAAGGAAACTCTTTGCCGCATTCCTTGCAGAGCTTCGAAGATGGAGCAAGATCTTCACCAGCGAAATCCGATGACTTGAATGTCTTCTTGGGATTCTCCCTGAGGCCATAACCAAATCCCAAACCCACTTGACCTCTGCTTCCCTCCAGCTTCTCCTTCTCCTCCGCATCCGAGTGCGATGAATGGATATGAGACCTCATGTGGCCGCCGAGGGATCTTCCGCTGGAGAAGCTCTTGTTGCAAATCTTGCATCGATGCTTCTGCTGTTCCTTCTCTGTCTCCATACGAAACTAGTGAAAGCAGGGGAGGTTGGCCAAGATTGGAAAAAGCTGCAAGAGAACTCAGAAGGATTAGTCGAATTTGAAGAGATCTTCAGCGTTCTTGATTTTTACGCTGTTCGGCGAATGACAAGGATCTGAAGCCCTGCTTCTGTTTGGTCTGCTCTGCTTGCTTTCAGCTACTCTGTTTTTGTGCTTGGAACGGGTCAGCTTTCTTTTAGGTGATACAGCGAGAATGTAGAGATAGAAAGAGAGAGTTTTGGGTCATTTCGATCTCTCCGTTGTTTTATTTGGGGATGAAGCCGCCACTTCGGCTAAACGATGGGAGGAGAGCGATTCATGCATAGAGAGAAATGGTCAAAAAAAAATTTATATGCATATCCTATATGTATGATAAGGCAATTCTAATTTTATCATATGCAAAACATGCTGGTGACTCATGTGCATCGATATTCTATAATGATGAAGAATGTTTCTCGTACACGTATTGTACATGTGCACTTATCTAATATGATCATAAATTACTTAATTTAAATGAATATTTAGATGATGTGAATTATTATGTATATTTTTTATTTTTGGTATGTTTTCAAATCTTATATTTTCAATTAGATGATGTGTGTATCATATCCATATTGTATTGTGTTTCCATCCTATGTCTGTATTAGTGCCTCTTAGGAGATGACTGACTTTGATGATAATGGGGAGTAGAGGCCAAGCCTAATTTGTCTAAAGAAGTTTTACTTAATTGGTAATCTTTGTGTATTATTTATATTGAAAAACTTTCATTGTTAAATTTAGAAACATTCGAGCTCTAATTTTGGTATAATTAAAATGAACGTTTCAACAAGAAACCAATAACACCAAATATAGTCTAATGTAGGTCTAAATTAGGGCAAATCTAGCACGATATTATTAGAAATATACTCTGACATTAATTGAATGATAAAATGGTATCCAAATATTGTAGGCTTATAATCAAATTAAGCATCGCATCAATATAAATTCAATAAGCCAATTATCATTCAATTATGAGGTAATCAAGGTACTTAAATATTGAATAAATTGGGTTATAATCAAAAGCTTTGATATGGATTGTCTGATGTAGTTTCTTAAAATTTTGATCAAATTTATTAAAATGCTAATATAATTAAATTATAGATAGAGCTAGATGCTCCACCAGAGATAAAGCTAAACTTGAGATTGTAAAGAACTTCAAGATTTGAAGTACTCTAGAGACTACCTAACATTTGACATCGACAATCAGCGCCAGCCGCCACCATCGTCCAGTACCATTACTAGACCACTGTCACCCAACCATTATTTTCTAACTATTATCATCCAATTGTCATAGTCCATTCCCCATCATTTGACTATCATTGCATGGCCAACGTCATTTAACGATCGACGTTGTTCGTCTACTATCATCATCCCTAAACTAATTCTCCCATAATTTCAATTACAACAACTGGATATCAAGTGAGTACTCCCTATCATATGACATTTTGTAATGGTGTCTTCTCCAATTACTAAGATGAATGAACTTTATATCTTTGAGTATATAATGGATTATTTAAGTGAGCTAGGTCCAATGTTTTTTTCCTCTTCGTAGATTTTTTCCCAAAAAAATTTCAGTGTCACTTACATTCTTTTTTTATATCTTTGGATTTGTAATAACCTAAAATTTTTTAAAATGACTTCATTTAAAAAAAAATGATAATTCGTAGTGCACCCGCCCACGTTGCGCCCGAAGCTGCCAGCAGCCACCCGCACCTGCCAGCGCCCGCCCGTGCTACCCGAGCCTACCCACACATCACATACGCAAGATTTGAACCTAAGACCTTTTAGTTGGTAGCCAAAACTCCCAACCAACATACCCATGTAAGATACATATGACAGCTAATTTATAAATTTCAAGCAAGAAATTCTATCATTGAACTCGAGAAGAAGCGAATTAACTTCACATTAACTAAAATTAGACTGTCAAATTAAGAAATTAGGTAAATACCTAAATTTGGGAAGAAGAAAATGTTCAAAGTTTAATGATTCAATTGAGATTTAATTAGGAACAAACCCTAAATATTAAACTTACTTAATTATTAAATAAATAATATTATAATGAGATAAGATTATAATAGCTCCACAGATCAAATTTAAAGTGCCAAAATGGGAAAATTTTGAAGCTGATAAGCATAAGAACTTCAAGCAAAGAAAGAATAACTCATTGCATCAGAGCTAAAAAACAATAGGAATTCTAAAATTTTGTTTAATAAATTTAAGTTCTAAATTACTTAAATTATTACTATTTTTTAATTATTTGATTAAAAATGAATGTTGATAATTTGATCATGCAAAGAAGTAGATGGTTCAATCAAATTGGAACCAATTCGCCAATTCGACGATCCAACCACTAGTTCGTCTCGATTCGTCCATGTTCTTGGCAGAAATGATTGTAGTGGTCGGTAAATCGAACTAGTTAAGAGATTCAATTCATGCTCGAATGGATTAGGTGCATCTTATGACGCACAAATATTCAAATGACATATGACACAATATTATATTTTATGTATATATGAAATTTTAAAAATATTATATGCAATTGTACAAATTAAATAAAATATGAAATTAGTCACAAAATTCTAGCTGACATTATACAGATGTAAAATTCATGATATTTAAGGATGCAAAAAAATCACTTGCAAGAAAGATATATAAAAACACTTGCATGGGTGTGAAATGGCTGATGGAAATAAAATTAGGACATGAGAAATTTAGAATTTAAAGTTTTGTTTGGGATAGATTTCTTATTTCTTTCTTAAAAAAAAAATTGAATTAAAAATTTTTATACTAGAAGCTACTTTAAAAAGTAGTAAGAAATTTGTCCCAAATGAAACCTATAGTATACAAACTTCTTTATTCTACGACGTGTATTAGACATGTTCAACATATGCATCTTATAATTTTCTTTTTTAGTTGAGTAAACTCATGGATGATGTATTCAATGTGTGAAGAATGAGAGATTATTCTGTGTGAAAACTGGACAGTCCGGAGACGAATCAGGATGTGTCACATCACCCGGAACATAGTGATACGCAGCTACAAAGTGATGTGGCGCGTCCTGATTCTCCTACGAACGGCATCAAATGACTGCACAGAATAATTTCACGTGAAAAAGGCTTGTGGCACACGTTTCATATCTTGAACATATCAGCTGCTGGGTACTACTTCGATTTAAAATTTGTTTGATTTCTCATGCAATGGACTCATCAGAAAGTAAATTCGATCACTTTGAGACTCATCATAATTAAAATTTGATCAAATTATCCTAATGATTTGTCAAAAAAACTTTACCTAGTGAGAGAGAGAAGAAGAAGATGAAGGATGTTGAGCTTTAGAGGGAAGCAAAAAAGCTTATTTCCACTAATTTCTGGGGGAAAATGACCATCTTTTCCTGCACTAACAATGGTGCAGAAAAGTTAATTGTATACAAAAGAACAATAGTATAAAGTTATTTAAGTTCCAAGTTCATAATGAATCAAGCCTAAGTGTTATTACACATCACAAGGACAAAAAATGAGAACAAATAGAGACAAATTAGAGCTCTGTCATTCTACAAGAACAAGTGCTATTGTAATGGAAGAATTATCGTAAGGCCAAGATCGATTCCAGCAATAGCTGGCTCCACCATTCCCTGCAGCCCACAGAATTTCCACTCTTTACACCAAATATAAGCTGTCATTATTGGTCAGAAGGATGGGCTGTTGAAGCGATTCCTTACTTCTATCAAAAGAAAGGCTTTGCGTTTAAAATTTCATGAATATTTTGTGAAATATCTTACGTAGAGTGTAGCTAAGCTCTTAAACATAAAGATATTTTTTTCTTGTAATGATTGAAATTTCATTAAAAAGTTGGAGCAAGTCCAGTGAAAGATAAGATTAGAGAGAGTCGACTTAGATGGTTTAGTCATGTAAAATGGAGACTCTCTGATCACCTTGTTAGGATAGTAGACGTATTAGATTTGACTTATGTTAAGAAAGATAGAGGTAGACCTAAAAAAATTTGGTTAGAAAATATTAGAAATGACCCTTCTTTATTAGATTATGTGAGAATTTTACACTTAACATGCTACAATAGAAGAAAAAAAAAAGTCAATGTAGTCGATACCATGTAGTGGGATAGAGGCTTGATGTTACTGTTGTTTAAAATTTCATTAAAAAAAACTTCAAAAATAAGCATGCTCTTATAGGAACTTTCTTAGGATAAGTGACCTCCTAAGATGATACTCCAATCACCTCCTGAGATGATACTCCAATTGGACAAAATTATAAGGTCATTAGGTCAAAGCGGAAATATCTCGATAGCTAAAAGTTTAGACGGTAACATCATTCCCATCTTAATCAAAAGTTATGTTGTGGATGAGGAGTAAATGACTGCAATGAAACAAATCAGAAAATAGAAAAGTAACAGAAAGTAAAGGACGCTAGGATTTAACGTGGAAAACCTAAAATTGGGGAAAATCACAGAGCCACACCACGCTAAGAAATCTACTATAAAAATTAGGAGAAATAAGTACATATCTCTCTTCTCACTCACTATCTCCTTGCTTTGCTTCTCTCATACATTGTTCTCACACTCAAAACACGAGGAAGTCATGTTAATAACACAAAGGGACGCAACACTTTAGAAAAAATGAAAAAGAAAACTGTCAAATTCACCTCGTAGCGCTGTGGTGCTCAAGCATCTATCATCATCATACTCCAACGCTCAAACCCGCAGCGCTGCGGCGTAACATAGCACTGTGGTGTCGAATCTAGAACACTGCGGCGCTTTTCTCTATGCTGGGCGCTCGAGTAACACAGCGCTATGACGCTCGAGTACATAGCATCGATGTGTTGTACGGGGAAAAAAAAATTTTAGGTGATTTCACCTGAACCCAAGCAAGGGGTAAGCACCCTGTACCCCTCAACGAGCATAATAATTTGAACTGAGGTCCAAGGCATCAGAATAGTCTGATTGATCAGCACAATCAGATTCCACACATAACTAACAGACTAAACCTATAATATCCATATCGGCTCAAACCCAATAACTACATAAAACTTGGCTCAGTCAGGTTGTATCAGCCGATTTGTGACTTTAAACCTACTAACTCCAAACAATTTTAAAATGTTCTTTCCTTTCTTCTATAGATCACTGAATCTGTCCATTGTCACCTTGATTTCCTTCTGCTCTCTTGCATTTCAGTTTTCTTCAACAAAATCTTATACTTCCAATAAAGCCAAAGTTTTTTTTTTTTTTTAATCCAATTATGCTTCTGATAAACAAAAGGATAAAGACAAGGATGACAAAGTTCAATCAATAATAATAATAATAATAAAAGAATTGTTCTATGGTAGACATTTTTATTGCAAAAAAATACACAGGAGTGTGCAATAAAGGTGCTTGCAAATCATATTTTATTAAACAATGAAGAGGAACATCTTTGACCATTCAAATGTATTGGTTTGAACAATTCATTTAATTGAATTTTAGACATGCAAAAATCAAAATGCCTAGTTTGCGATAAAAAAATTATTTATATTTTTCAACCTTAAAGAATATAAATATGTAACTCCTTCTAGAGGGAGTCAACTTCTTATGCTGAGTTGGAACATGATTTTTCTTACTATAATATTTTCATTCCTTCAGTCTATTAGACTGGACTCGCCAAAGGTAAGGCTTTATCGACTCCAAAATTGGCTAAAAGAAGTCACCTTTGCCACAGTGAAATCATCAAATGGATCGAGTCATCCTAAGCCCAAATGAAGATTTTGTAATGTAGAAACAAAGCCCCCAATGTGCTTGGCCAACCGGCTCGGAGCTAGAGCCTGATTAGGTGGTATCATTAGAGTTTTCAACATTACAACTAGCAAGAACACGGCCAAGGAAGATGAAGCCTGCTGTCTGCTTCAGGGCAAATTATTCTGTGCGGAGTTTGAAAGTTGTTCGAATATCAATAAAAATGTGCCACATCATCACAAAAATATACCGCGCTCGATACTACCCGGTACCGAGCTCGGTACCAAGCGTAACCGGACGCTTCTCCTGTACGGTATATGCACAGAATAATCTCTCATACTTCAGACTAGTCCATCTCATATTTGAAAAGTCTTAGTTGTTATCAAGGTGCCATAGTTGGCTTATCTTTATTTTATGGTAATCAGAAGACTTATTATAATCTGAGGAGCAGGGAAGAGATAAATCTGGTGAGTAACTCTCTAAACAACGAGAAATTAATCTATGCGGAGGCCGGACGCAGAACGTCGTCTGAAGATCATTCTTGTGCCACATCAACAGTTCCGAGCCACAGTACCGAACGATACCGGGCTACGGTACATAGCGAAGGGGTGATATGGAACATTCTGATTAGTCTCCAAACAAATGTTTGACGTCCGCACAAAATAACTAATCCTTCAGGCATTTCTTCTGTGTTGCTGAGCCTAAACTGTGGGTATTATGCTTCTGTTTATACTGTCTTTTAACTCTTTTATGTACCAAAGTGCAGTTTCTTTTATTATAACCAATCTCAAATCTTACGTAATATCTACTGAATTATGCCCACTCTGTAATATTTAATGATACGCTTAAGTGCAAAGGCCATAGAAAAAAGTGGTGGCCGTAGAGGCTGCAAGATACAGAAATAGCAATTGTTGGCTTCTTGTCTTCCTCCTTCGGCTCTTTTCACTGCATTGAGCTGCGTATGCTGGCGGGCCTCAGCCTTCGGTCGCTTAAAGAGGATGAATGTTGGCCTCTTAGGAAGCGTAATCAGGATAAAAAAATGATGCACTAATTTTTTTTTGTTATGGCTCATAAAATCATAAGAGAACAAAATTTGTATGATTCGAGTTTGTTATGGCTCATAAAATCAATAAATTCAATCACTAATTTGCACTAATTTTTTTATTAGTTAATTTCTTAAAATTAAATTTAAAATTTTAGAAAATTATTGCAGTAGTCATCCAGGCTGTGATTCAAGTAAATTTATAATCAAGATAGTGTGTTTCAACGAGACTAATCTAAATATCCAATGATGATTAAACCATCCAATTTTATTTTCCAACCAACCATGTTCACTCGATCACGGTCCTCTACCATCAATTATACTTGTCTAACCAATGTCGCATGACAGCAATTCTCCAACTATAATCCAAGACTAGGATGCTCTAAGCACCATTCCCCAATTCTGATCCTCTTATAATTGTCGTCCAACTATAGTCCTCTGACAATCATTGCTTGACTATGATAACTACGATCATATGACTATGATCTACTAATTGCTACAAACCCATTACAATCTCTTGACCAATGTCGCCCAACCACCACTAACTCCATTGACATTAATGCCTACAATTGCTAATAGCGTCAATGCATGTCATTGCTTATAATGTTGATGCACACATTCGACACCACTTTGACTCTTGTCACCCACAGCAAGATTCAACATTCAGTTCTACCCGTTTTCACCCTATCAGAAAAAGGAGAGAGAAAGAGAGAGCTCTGGAGAGGGAAAAGAGGATTTTTTAGCCGCTTCTGGCCATTTTAAGCCTTTGGGCCAGTTGAAAAAAATGTCATGACCGAGGTAGGTCACATTATACATATCTCAGTTTTCAATAATATGAAAATTTTATGATTTTTTTATTAAATTTATATTTTAGTTATCGAAAAATGTGAATAACTTTGCACCGCATAACTTTTATTTGTTATAGAGACTTAGATTATGAACATTGTGAATATTTTTTAAAAAAATTACTAGGTATTTTAAAAATTGTGCAATTTTTATCAAATAGAAAATAATTTGGACACTAAAAAATAGTGCCATTGTACGATTAATGTCTTAAAATGACATTTTACACAATCCCTTGTAATTTAATTATATTTTAAAACTATAACATGTTGCTCAAAAGGAATTTTTGTTGCCTATCATTATAGAAAACTGTGTAATTTGACATGTGCTCAATTACGTTTTCATTGTTACAATATAACAAAATATATGTTTATGTACTTAAAAAAAAAATTCTGCTAAAAATATAAGGGGTTAGAATCCTTTGAGATTTGTCTAAATCAAAAAATATTACGGTGTCTATAAAGCACATTCTGGTTGTTATAAAATCATGTTTTGGTGACTATAAGCCATGTTTTAGTGCCTACGGTCATGTTCTAGATTAATAAGCACAAAAGCGAGTTATAAGGGGTCATAATCCTTTAAGATTATTTTTGGAACCAGGATATGTGATATGAACTGCAATATGATCTGAACTACTTTGTGGTATGAATTTCAATTTATTTATCAACTCAGTATTGTTATTTAAATATTTGGATAACTATTGTATTCTTATTATATTTCTCAATATAATGATTTATTAAACTGCATTTAACTGCTTTTAAACATTTAACAAAATGTTTAATAAAAAAATTTAGAAATTTAGATCAGTTTGTGTGGTCTACTGAGCTATTATAGCTCAGTGTGATTTTGCTTCTAGTTTTTAGAATCTAAAAAAGGGAAGAAGCTTATTGATTAGCAGTTCATTATCAAATCTAAATTTATAGGTATTTCTCTATTTTGATTTATATAGTCATGACTAGATTATTATTCAGCTCTATAACTTTGTTTGTAGTCATGTACTATAGTTTATACATTCTGATGAAATGAAAAAAATCTTGTGGATATTTATTTTTAGTTCTTAGATGTTTGAGTGGATTTGTGGTTTATTGGTTATTTAAAATAAATATTAGAATAGAATATGAAATATTCTAAAACTAGATGTTAGGATTTGTTTGTCATAGCTCAATATGATAAGACTTGTCTTAATGGGGTTAGGTTGTGACATATTCTGGTGGTATCAAAGAAATTGTTTTATAATTGGATCTTAAAACAGAACTGTATGAATTAATCTGTAAGTCAAGTGGGGTAGTTTCGAGTCCATTTGGGTGTTCATTATTATTTGTTTCATGTGCATATTGTTGAATTGCATATTCTTTGTGAGTATGGATCAGCTAGACTCAAATATGATAGATGGGAAGAGTGCTAGTAAAGCAGCTCATTTATATAGTATTGCTTCAACAATTGGTTCATATATAATTTCACAGTTTGTTACTTTTTAGTTTATATGATGGATGAAACATAGAGTCACGTTCCTATTGTCAGACCTCATGAGATAGACAAACATCTACATATATTTTTTAGATTGAAGCCATTGGAGTTTGAGAGCATTGTTGAGCCTAGGGAAGATCAGGACTAGTTGAGGAGGCTCGAGAAGATATTTGATGGAATGTTGTGTCCTGCTAAGAGGAAGGTATCGTTAACAGTCTTTTTATTATATGTCGAGGTTGAGAGCTAGTAGATGGGCCAGAATGAGGAGAAATTTTAGAGGATATTGAATTCTCTGATTACCTAGTAGATGTTTTCAGAGGTGTTTAGAGCCTGGTTTATACCCCCTTTTACATGACAATAGATATAGGATGCTTGTCTGCAACTAATTCAGGGGAGCATGACAGTTATGCAGTAAAAGTTAGAGTTCACTACTTTGGCCCTATATGCTGCATAGTTGGTTAGCACTCCCGTGAAGAAGTGATATATATTTCTTAGAGGACTTTGAGACAGTTTGAGATAGCCTCTAGTTCCATTTCATTTTTATTTATTTCTTTGAACTTGTGGACAGCACGTCTAATAGAGAACGATTTGATGTCTACTCAGTAGTAGTGGATTGCTAATAGGTAAAGATTTAGTGGTGAGGCATCTAGCAGTCGATTTCCTGGGATGAAGAGTAGATATGTACTTAGAGAGTCCAAAAAAAGTAAATGGTATGTACCTTTAGAAAGTTCGAGTCGGTGAAGTATTGCTTGTTCTGTGAGTTTTGTTAGTTGGGCACCTGTGTGATAGAGTTGTGGTAGATGACACTTTGGTCAGTACTACAGGATAACTGCCCAGCATTTCAGATGTGAATATGCTGGACATAGGATGATAGAGTGTCTAAAGGCATGATTTGACCAATAATATGAGCCTAAATCTTAGAGTTCTGTTAGATCGACAGGGAGATCGATGATCGTTTCACTTCAAACATTTGTTGTAGAGGCAGTGAATCTGGTTCTGTGGCAATTAGACCATCTAGTAATGGTCAAAGAGAGATTGGTAATTATATTGCACAAGCTCCAATTCAGTCACGTGTATATTCAAGATGTTGTGATAGGTACATCTTACATTTCTAATAAACAATGCCATATTTTATTCAATTTTAAAGCTAGTCATTTATTTCTTTTTAAGTGTTTCTTTAATTTACTGTACTTACTTTCAATTTTACTATTTATTTCTCTTTTTATTATATTACTAACTGGAGATGGTTCGATAGCAGTAGGGTTTGTTTCCGTGTATTGACATCTATTATAAGAAGTAAAAAATCTAGTTTGATTGTATTACTTATTTTCTAGTTTGATATTATTTTGAGTGTGGATTGGTTGAGTTAGTACGGGGTTCAGATTGATTGCTTGAAGAAGTGGGTTACTTTATTTTTGAATAGTAAGAGTTATGTATTTTAAGGAGCTAGAGGAGTTATATTCTATTTGATCTCTACTGTGAAAGCGCATAGATTATGAAAGGAGGGTTGTATAGTATTTTTGGCCTGAGTACGAGATATGAGTATATATTATGGTTTTCTTTTTGAGGTCCCAGTAGAACATGAATTTTTGCATGTGTTTCTCGAGGACTTAGTCAGTTTGCCTCTGAACAGAGGTATAGAGTTTTACATTTATGCATTTTTGGGTACAACCTCGATTTTCAAGGCTCTGTATAGGATGATAAAGGAGCTTCAGATGTTGAAGTTCAGCTTCAAGAGTTGGTTGATAAAGGATTCAATCGTCCTTATGTGTCCCCATGGAGAGCACCTGTTCTATTTGTTAGAAAAAAGGATGGTATAATGTGTATGTGCATTGACTAAGGTTATTATATTCATATATATATAAAGAAGTAAAAAGAGAGAGAAAAAAAAAGGGAAATAGAATTTTGTGCATTCACGTTAATCGTCGTCGTTGCTTTGTCACCACTAATCCTAGCCAAGGTATAGCATTTCCAAAACTCAAGAGATCCTCCAAATCCCGCTCTCGGGGCTCACGGTACACTGGGGGACCACCCTATACGCTCTCGTAGAACGGAGAGAGGAAACCCTGTGCAATGTTTGCGTTGAGGCAGGTAGGCTTCTAAGTGCTCTCGTAACATGACGAGAACAAAATTAATTTCAGAATCATGCATTGATATTAATCTGTTGTAATAAGGGTATCAAATCACTAAAGTGGATGTGTCACCAAGATCAAGAATGCTATAGCAAAATATAAACACAAAAGAGAAAGAGAGCACAAATCATTAAATAGACCAAAAATTTTAATGAATTTAGATTAAAAAATACAAATTAAGAACACTTCATCATCCAACTGTCAATTACCAACTTCACCTATGCATCATGAAGAATAATTCTTAATATAATCTAACAAAATTATAAAAGTTAGAACTACAAGAAATGAACCAAAACTGTTAGATTTCTTATAATTGGTGCAAGGAACAGATTGAAACTCAAAGACTAAACCATGATTATCATGATAGGACAACACCAATATATCCTAAAATAGAAGATATTGGTCAGCTATTACTGATAACATCAGAACAGCATTTCTGATGATGAAAGTTACCTAACATTCAATGCCATAAAGTTTGATCTTAGAAGTCTTAAATCGGCCCAATGAGAGCTGGTCAGTACCTAACCTCACTAAAATACAAGCATGTGCATGCATCAAAGCTGTTTGGTTTTTGATAGAACTCCATATTAGCAAGGTCAATTCAAGCATGCCTTAAAGAAAGAAGACATTTTGGCCCAACTTTTGCTAAAAATAAATGATGAATTCAACAAAACCAGAAAGCTAGTTTCCAAAATTACCAAGACTGTGTAAAAACATTTGCTTTCACTCAAGAAGAAATTCTCTCTTTACTTTGTAGAAAAAAAGATAAAAAAACATTTGGTTCTAACTAAGGTTTTGTTTAAAAAAAATAAGAAAGCCGTCCCACATAAAGCCTGAGTTACTTACTTTTATCATAGAATCCTATTGGATAGTAAAATTTCAAATTTGAAGATAATGCCTTCCAAAAGGTGAAGATAATTGCATTTGAGCCGACCTAATAAAAATATGAGATAAATTACATTAAAAAAAACTATGAAAAGATAAAGAATATCTTAAATGTATTTACTCTAATAACAATGACAAGGGCTAGAGTAAAAACCTCAACAGTAAAACAGAAAGACACCACAAAAATCTTGTTAAGGAAAAATCTAAACATAGTACTAGTAGATGTCCATTAATGCATAAATAGTGGCAAGAAGATCTAGATATTCAGGTCAATTAAGGTAAATTCACACACATCAAATATGCAAAATTCGAACCCAAGAGTCTTGGTTGTAGTCAAAGCTCCAAACAAACAGATTAAGGCTTCGTTTGGGACAGCTTTCTTGCTGCTTTTTCAAATAGTTTTTTAGTACAAAAATTTTATTTTTTGTACTAGAAAGCTGCTTTAAGTAGTAATAAGAAAATCATCCCAAACGAAGCCTAAAATGAGCTGCGTACCTCATCTTCGTCTTACCTAAACAATATAAGTATTATAGGTCAACTATTATATAAGCAACTTATGTTAGTCTTCTATTCTTTCTCAAGTTACTTTGGAATTGTCAAGTGCTTGCATTAATGGACATACTATATGAAAATGTCTTGAGGCATATGAGAATATTAAATTTAATTGCATGTAAGATATAGCTGAGAAATATATCAGTGGTTGATGCACACTTTTGAGCTTAATTTTATCTATTGAAATTGAATTTGATTTCTGTTGTGCAATAAATTAAGGCAAACTTTCTTTCTCCAAAACCTTTCTAAACAATCACAATTATCCTTGCAAATACTATATGTAAATTTTCTTCTTAATTTTTTATAAAATATTTGTAAATATTCAATGCATTTATATATAGTAAAATTACATTGATGCATATACACCCTTCTTTTATTTATTTTTATGTTTTATTATTATTAGTCTACGAATCTCGACGACCACCCCAAATTAGGTCTCATTTTGGCTCATTTAGGCTTTTATATAAAAAAATTACAGCATAGGGGATTTGGAATTTTTTAGAATGTTGTGAGATTTTTTAATTTTTTAAGAATTTTATAAGATTTTTTAATTAATAAAAAATTTTGTTTCAATTTTAAATGCCCTTCAAAAAGCAAAAATATATCATGAATGAAACTAGATCGAGCACTTAGAAGTATAACTAAAAACTTCTGAGGACATTTGAAGGGTTAAACGTCCTCCGAATTCTATATGGTCATAATCAAAACGAGCATATCGACAAAATAAATTTAAGGAGCACAAAATTATTCAATTATAATATCATTAAGGTGTAAAATGCTTAAAATATATATTTTATAATTAAGGGGGCATAACTTTAAGCATTTGATGAAGTGTATTAATTTAATGACTTCTACTGGATGGAAATACTAACTAACAAAATATGAAATTTCATCTCTCTGAAAACAAACTGATAACATCCCATACAAAAGTATAATAAGAACGGAAGGCAAAGAACACATGACAGCCTACCTTTCTATGTAGCGAAAAATTGAAAAGGATATAGAGGAGGCAACGAACGAACAATGCTTTTAAAGAATTATTGCAAATTGTCAGCTATGTATTCCATCTCTCTTAGGCCACAGCAGGCATGTCCTTGAGCCAAGGATCTAGAGGCTTACCAATTGCGTATACGATGAAGCCGATCTCCCTCAGCTTCTCCGCATCGACCACGTTGCGTCCGTCGAACAAAAATGCTGGCTTCTGCATGTTGTCATAAATCCTCTGATAATCCAATGCCTTGAACTCATCCCACTCAGTCAAGATACAGATTCCATGGGCACCTTTGGTGGCTTCATAGGCATCCCAGGCGACGGCGACTTGTTTGACTGCGGTTGGGCTCATCGGCTGGAGGTGAATTGGGTGGTCCCAGTCAAACTTGTTCATGGCGAGATCGCGCTGGATCTGATCCTCTGTAACCTGTGGATCATAGATGCTGATGGAGGCCTTATCTCCTAGCAAGCCCTTGCAGACATCAATGGCCGGCGTCTCCCGAGTATCGCCGGTGTCTTTCTTGAATGCAAAACCAAGCACCGCAATTTTCTTTCCAGAAACGGTATTAAACATTGATGAGACCACGCGATTCACGAATCTGCTCTTCTGGTAATCGTTGATCTTAATGACCTGCTTCCAGTAATTGGCAACCTCAGGCAGACCATTACACTCACAGATGTAGACAAGATTCAGGATATCTTTTTGAAAGCAGGAGCCACCAAATCCAACACTGGCGTTCAGGAACTTGGGACCGATTCTTGAGTCCTTCCCAACTGAATAAGCCACCTCTGTGATGTTGGCACCAGTGGCCTCACATAGAGCAGAAATGGCATTAACAGAAGAAATCCTCTGAGCTAAGAAAGCATTGGCGGCGAGCTTTGACAACTCAGCTGACCATAGATTTGTGGTGAGAACCCGATCCTCTGGCACCCACTGGGTATACACATCCTTCAATGCATGCACAGCCTTTTGGCCCTCAGGGGTCTCACGGCCGCCGATAAGAACGCGGTCGGGATTGAAAAGATCTTGTATTGCTGTGCCTTCTGCGAGAAACTCTGGGTTTGATAGGATTTGATAGTTGATTCCCTTGCTGTTGTGGGTCAAGATCTTCTCAATGGCCTCAGCAGTCTTGACAGGGACTGTGGATTTCTCAACCACAATCTTATCAGATTTGGAGACATCGGCGATCATGCGGGCTGCGCTCTCCCAGTAGGTAAGATCAGCTGCCTTGCCGGCGCCCAGGCCGCGGGTTTTTGTTGGTGTGTTGACGGAGACAAAGATAATATCAGCCTCAAATACATGCTTCTCTACCTCGGTGCTGAAGAAAAGGTTTCTTCCCCTGCATTGCTTCACCACATCATCCAAGCCCGGCTCATAGATAGGGAGCTGGTCACTGTTCCACGCATTGATGCGAGCAACAGAGATGTCCACAACAACAACCTCAATTGATGGGCACTTAAGGGCAATGACGGCCATGGTTGGACCCCCGACATAGCCAGCTCCAATGCAGCAGATCTTCACCATGGTTTTGGACCTGAAATCAAGAAAAATGAAAAAAAAAAACATTTGGTTTAATTCCCAAGGTAGTTTATGTGACCTCGTTCTTAAGTAGGATCAAATCATCATGAATAATGCATGCAAGCAACTTTCAGAAAATGTTTCATTGTAAAGATTTCGATCTCCTCTACTTTAAGGGGTAAACTCCACTTAAGTGCAATTAAGTCTACTAGCCATCCAATCCAATTTTGATGGCCGGAATTGAGTGTTTGAAAACCAGAGCAATTATTGATGGGATCCGAATCCGTATTAAGTGCAAGAAATGAACAATAAGCAATGTTTCCAATAAGAACCAGGGCTACAAGGAAGTTAGGAGTTTCAGATCATTTCCAATTACCTGATAACCATACAACCATCAAATCCAAATTGCCAGATTGCTTTCTATTCCTATTAAGTAGTAGCTAATATAACACTAGGTTTTCTTCGAGGTTAAGAAAACCGAATCAGATTTAGAACCAGAACGATGAGAGGTTCAAGGTTCAAGGTTCAATGATTTGACCGGTTAAATCGGGGTTGAACCGGATGATGTAATAAATGTCAGAATTATTTAAATATCATCTAAATAACATAATAATATAATAATAATTATGAAATAATGTAAATTTGGCCCTAAAAATAATAATATTCATACATAAATAATATATCCCATAATTTGAAATTTAAACATATTTTATCTTTAAATTTAATTCATCTTTATTATAAAATTACTTTACATATAAGTTTATAAATTTAACATGAATAATTTCTAATTTATGTTATAGGTTTTGATACAATTTATACTTATAAATTGTATACAAAATTTACATCATGAAAGTACATCTATAAATTCATATTATATCACTTATTATTCAAATAATAATAAAAAAATATTTTTATATTATATAAATAATTAATTAGATAAAAAATTTAAATATTATCAACTAAAAATTAAATATTATTCACATTATAAAATATAATTAATAAATGTGTATACTGTATAGTGTATGTGTAGTGAATATGAGAACATCTTTGTTTTTTATTCTCACATCACTAAGGCACAATATATTTGTGTTGTTTATATTATTTTTAGGATTCACATGAGTAAAGAAGTAACGTAGAATGATCAAGCCATGAGGCAAAGCATAATAGTACTGATTAAATAAAAAATTATTATAAAATTTAAAACATATTTTAAAATAAATATTTAAATAAATTTATTAAGTTAAGTACTTTATATTAAATTAATTACTTTAATCATGTACTAGCTTGTTTTTTTGATTAATTACTTCACATAAAATAAGCAAACTGTTTTGGAAAACCAACACCAATTCATCGATACTGATCAAACCGACAATTCGAATCTATTATAACCACTCCATTGTGAAACTGATTTTGAGAATGAACCAGACCAGCTACAGGCAAGTTCACGGTTGAATCAGCCGGTCCGATCCGATTTTTAAAACATTGGTTTTCTTTCATAAAAATAATTCCGGTAATCCATGTTTAGATCAGATGACCAAAATTTGTAAGATGACACTTTTTTTCCCCTTGTAAGATGACACCTTGACAGGAGCCAAATTCAAAATTAGGGCAAGTTTAAGGTGACTGAAAAATGTAAGGTTTAACAACTCTAAGAATAACAATCTAATGCACTTGATAAAAAAACTCGAAAGTCATTTATATGAGACTCGTTTATGTTGCTTTATTCAAGTAATTGAATAAGCTTAAACAACATTTTAAAACTCAACATATAAATGAACAAGCTTAAACATTGGCATGCTTATTCATCTAGTACGTAAACATAATACTATAGTTCAACATGTAGCATGCTGAAAGCTTGATGAAATGCTCATTTAAAGATGTATATATTCCATGTTTTTATATTAACTTTGTTATATTTTAAGCTTTTTTTTTTTTTAATTATGTATTTTAATTGAGATAAAAAAAGATGCAAGTATCAAACAAAAATTATGTGTCTCAATTATCTGACTCCTACTTTATCAATGCACATCACAACGAACAAAGTCGAAATGTTTATGAAAAAGGGGCATTTCCATAATGGAGATAGTTGCAACAATTTTTCTTCCCTACAGCAGTGGTAGGATATGGATCAAATGAATTATTAATGTTTTAATCCAATCCTTACAAAAGAACAACTGATCCAAGGATAAGTGATTTGCATTGGTTCTATATATTTTTTATTACTGTAATTTATATTGTCAAGTCCCAAAATGTAAGACAGTTCTGGTATACTATCAGGCATATTGCCCCATTTAAATGTAAGACAGTTCTGGTATACTATCAGGCATATTGCCCCATCCATCAATGGACTCTAGATTATGACGAGGGCCTTCAATTGCATTTGATTCCTTCAAGACAGCACCATCCATAATTACGGGCTCACGAATCTATCTTTTAATGGCCATTTATACACCTGTTCAATGGTCTCCCTGATTCTTCTATCAGGATCAAGCTTAAGACACTTCTTATTAACTCCTCATGGCTGAATATTAGTCCTCTATCTTCTGAGAAAATCCTTCCACCATTATGTCATGATCATTCTCTTATTATCACTTTCACTAGAGCTCAAAAAAGATTTATGTTCATGAACCCTTTAGGTCTCCATTCGAACTTCAAAGATCTAACTCAAAAATATTTAGAGCATTTGCATAAGTGGAGATCCTATATATATGCACTTTTCCAAAAGCCTCAAGTTCCTCAAGGATGTTTTAAAAATCAAGATTGGTTCTCAAGTTCCAAGATCATTGAATACTTCAATCAGCTTAATAAAAATCAACTCAAAGTCCATCTTCTCCAGGACTTCAATTCTGCTAGACACCTCTTGAATTTTGAAGCCAAGTTTAATAATGTTCAATTAGCCCACTTAACCAATTGCTTAATTCTTGGGTTACTCAAAGAGCAAAAATTAAATGGGTCATCAGGGGTGAGGATGATCTTTAATTTCTCTACTTTAAGATTAAAGGCATGAGGAATAATAATCACATTAAATAAGTTTATACCCATTCTCCACTCCTGACATTGGCAATGCTACTATCAGTTACTTAAAAGGGCAATTTAATTTCTCCACAGCATCAGAAAATCCCTTTGTTTTAAAGTTGTCCGCAAATCTATAGCTCCAAATCTTCAAGATATGTTGGTTTGCCCTTTATCAATGATGAGATGATGCAAGCCAATTTTTTATGCTCTAGGTAATTCTGCCCCTAGCAGTGATGGTTTCACTAACAAGATTCTTCAGTTATGCCCAGGCTCATTCTTAGGCCTCAATTTTTGCTATTGCTAAATATTTCTTTCTTACTAAAAGGCTCCTAGGAAATGGCAAAGCTATTGCTATTATTCTCATCCCTAAAACTTCTCATGCTAACAAAATTACTGACTAAAGGCCTATTTTTTATGCAATTTCTTATAAATTTAGATGCAAGCTATCCATCTAAAACCTACTATGTCTAAGATCATTCAGCCTGTACAATAAGGATTCATCAAACAAAAAAAAAAGTAAAAAATATCATTCTTGCCAATCATTTTTCAGGACTTCAAAAAATAAAATTGGACTAGCCTTTTTTTTGCTAAGCTAGATATCAAAAAAGTTTTTGATGGAGATTTCCTTTTCCAAAGAATCCAAGATAATGGATCTCCTCTCTCTTTACTTTTGGATTAAGACCTACATCTTTAGTCATTCTGTTGTTATCAATGATATTTGAACTTCACTAAACCATAAATAATACTTAGGAGTTATGTAAATTTAAATTAAAACTCAAATTTATTTATGTAGCAATAATTATAATTTTTTAAATCATTGAATAAAATATATGATTAATTATGTTACATTAAAACTCTCTTATGATTCAAATTGAATAAGAAAACTAATAAGCAACATTGAACAAAATTTTAAGTCTCATGCCATGCTGAAGCTCAACCCAAATTAAAATTACATAAATAAGTAAATAAATAAAAGCTTGAAAAAATTAGTATTACGCTCGACCAAGTTCATTTACAGCCTTAATTGAGAGAATAAATGCTTCAAGAAAAAAATAGACAAATATAGAGGGAAATGTATACGGAAATAAAAAGAAAATAAAACATAGAAGTAAAACCATTCAGATAAATAACTGGATGATTAGCTTCCTCGCTGATGGTGCTAAAAACAAAACAGTGAAAGATTTTCCGATAACAGGCATCGTAGAAATCAGTGATTTCAAACAAACATAATGCATCAAATGCTTCTTAAAAGCATGAATATAAGAAGCCGCGTAATGTGCAGATCCAAATATTACAATAATACAATTCCAGAACAATAGTAGCTAAATTGATGAACCAAACAATCATAAAAAAGCTCCCGCATTCAGAGAAACATTATTTTTTTTTTTTTTTTAATATCAGGCAACACTTTTTTCAATTATAATACAACAATGGAATAGCAAACCCTTACGAAGCAACAGACAACCAGATCTGTAAAACATGATAACCCCCAAACCAGATCCAGAACAAAACCAGAACAGATCTAACAATCCAACAACGACGCTATCCAATCACAGATCTAGATCAAGAGAAAATTTAACAGATTCTAATGACAATAGATCCAAGGGGTCAATAAAAAAAATGCCATCGCTGTAATGCATAGATCCAGACCTAGGAAGAACAAAAGGGCATATAAACATCACATTTTGAAACCCTCCATTGCCTGAACCCACAAAACAATCGAAAGAAGGAAAAAACACGCCAAATAGAGGAAATCTAGGATCGTAAATTACCTAACCAAAGTGTCCGTAGGTTCTACTCACCAAGGAAGAGTGATAAAATGACAAAAACTTCTTCCGCTGTTGACCTTTCTCGTATGGGAACGGGAAAGGGAAGAAGAACTTGAAGGATCTGAACAGAAAATGCTGAATGTTCTTTTCCCTGGAGAAATGGGAGGCTTCTATCTCCTTAAATACCGCAAAAGCATCTCAGATCTACTCTTTTTTTCTTTTTTCTTTTTTTCTTTTTTCATGCCAAAAAAAGAAGAAAACAAAAGTCAATCGAACGCGTATGCTAATGACCCACTGCATGAACAACCGTACGGTCTGGCGCATAATGGCTCACAGTTATATTTGAAACGGACTAATAGGGTTGCGAATGAATCCAACCGAGCTGAATATTTTATGGTTGGCATTTGAGTTCATTTATTTTTAGCTTGTTCAAAATAGATTTGTATTTGATTCGAGCTTTATTATTTGTGTTCATATTTGATTTGTTTAAATTAACGGTGTTCATGTTTGGTTCATGTTCGATTTGTTTAGTACTTATCAAACTTTAAATAAACAAGCCTTACGAGTTATATTCGTGAACATATTTAGCGAATTTTTTTACACTATCAAACAAGCACGTTCATAAACAAATCTAATGAGTATTCTTGAACTATCAAATGGTATTATATTATTAGTTATACATTTTACCATTTATTCATTAGACTCACTGAGTTGAGTGAGTGGATTTTCCTTATGAATTGGGCAAGTCAAAGTATCATCAACAAGTACTTTCAGTTATATTCATTTGATGGAATCCATGGAGTTTAGGCTAGACTAGTTATAGTTCATTGAGCATGTATTATTCTTTCATGTACATTTTCTCCCATTCATTCATCATATAGAATACAAACATATTTATTCTTAAGAGTTCAGTTAGTTTTACATTATTTACTCAATTTTCAGTTGAGTTAAATAATAAAAGAAATTTGCTAGTTATCATTGAGTGAGTTCCACTATGATTATTATATAACTAGAACAATTTGGCAAAAGAGTAGAATTAAAGACTTAGAAAAATACACGACACTCAATAGGACGAGTGCAAGTGCATAAATAAGAAGATAGTAAGCAAAAAGATTTTTTTTACATTCTTTTTTTTTTTTTAATTTATACTACTAGGGCCACCAAACAAGGGTCATCGGAGCTCGGTGTTTTTATTCATAGAGAGGGAGTTGAGGAAGGGAGAAGATTAGGAATGCTCGGAAATCATTGGGGAAGCTAGGGGAGATCTTAATGTGTAGCGAAATTGGCCTAGATACTGCTAATTTATTGGAAAATTAATTTTGTATATGCGCGGGGATTTGGACATCATCGATGATGCGCGATGATATGGCAATTAGGTATAATCTAATGGAGATGAGATAACTATCCATGATAGTTGCTAGGGCATGAGTGGCCAGGGGGAGAGGTTAAAGGGTTTGGAGGCATATGTTGTTGTTGGCCATAACTATATTTTCCAACTAAGGTAGTGATAGGTGGCCTGCTAATTAGGTAAAGTCCATAAAGGATTAAGAAGTCCTTTAGAAGCCTTAGATCAGCTTGACTTATGCTTGGGGGATTGAACTTGGTTAGGTTGACCTAACTATAGCTCGGGTCGATGGGTTTGAATCACTTGGGCTAACCCTAAGGGTTTAGGTCAGCTATGGGAGCTAGGTCAAGTTCTAAGGAAGGCCTAAGAAAAGTTTGGAAGGGTTTGGAACGGGTTTACTTGGGTTTGGTTCATGTGAACCTAATGTTGGTTATTTGGATATTTTGATCGAACTAGGTTTCGCCATGGTGAAGGGGGAGTGACCATGGGTCATGCATAATTTAGAGTGTTCCTAAAATGGGCTAAGGCTACTAGGTTTATATTTGCTATTTGGATTTACATTTAATTTTTTAAGGTTAGACATAACTTTGGTCCCCTATTTTGTCCATGGATCAAATGGGTTCACCAAGACTCCTTGACCTATGAGTGACCACATGAGTAGGTCAAGGGCTCTTAGAGTAGATTGATCTTTTTAAATTTTTTTTTTCTTGGGATTATATTTGACTTAAAGTCAACCTAAGGTTGATCTAATAGAGTTCACCACCTATTTATGCTGACTATGGAGTGTCCTAGAGTTCTTAGACAGCTTTTAGATAGATCTAAGGTTAATTGGATCATTGATGGTCCGCTTACACCTAAGGGCCCTCTTAGAATTTTCTTTGGATTTTGAATATTTTATTTAACTTCAACTTATTATAAATGAGTTTTAAAAAAATTAATGAGGCTTCTAATGAACTTGGTACAGTTTATGGTAAAATCTTAAAGGTCTTACATACCACCTAAAATCACTAGGGTTGACACAATCTATAGATCCAACATAGGGCTTGCACTACCCTAGGATTTTGGGTTTTTTTATAACTATCCAATGATAAGTCATAAGGAATCCATCAAAGAGGGCCCTATAGGGAAGGCCTTACACTAAGAAAGCGATACTATGAGTTAAGGCTATGCACTTGAAGGTTCTGTGAATCTCCTTTAAACAACGAGGTCAACAAATATTTTCCTTGAAATTCCAACAAATATCACAAGACATCTTGCCCTGCATATGGATAAATTATTAGGTGCGGAGTGCGGACTGCGTCCGGAGACCAATAAAATGTGACACGTCACCTCATTGGTGGGTACCCAGCTCGGTACCCGCACTCGATACCGCTAGGTACCTAGTGCTTGTGCGGACGGTTCTCCCGTTTGCACTCCGCACCTAATAATTTCTCCTACATATGGCATTAGTCACTAATTATTGAATTTTTTTTAACCTCCATAACAATTCTTTCAAAAAAGCTCTCTGGAATATTCTCAAAACTCTCTGTCATAAATTCTCTTAAGAATGCAAAGTCATTTGGATAACCCTCACCTTTATAAATCCTTCTGATAGAATATTTATCATTAACTTCAAATGGCATTAAAGATATAAATATGTTATATATTCATTAAAAGAAGATGTTATGCTTAGAAGATGAATCTAATGAACATTATAAGGAGAATATTAATTCAGCACATTCATGGACAATAGCCCTAGGCATTATTTATAATCGCACATTAAGTGAATCTTCAATTTTACCTTTTAAAAGAAGCACTAATCTAAATAATACTACTCTGACCTCTCAACTAAGTTTTGATAATAAATAAAAATTACACATGAGAATGCATGCAATCAGTGGTTGAGATAGAAGTTTTTTTTAATGGGTGCATAAATTAGCTATTTCAAAAATATTATCAACCTTTTTCATCTAAACGTACAACCAACATTGGTGATTAAAAAAAGGGAAATTTACATACATACCACTTTATTTCATGCTATTTACATATCTAAGAGCCAAAATATTAATATTACAAGCCTACCATCCATATACAACTTTAATATCAAATATATCACTCCTATAATTCATTTCTACCATTCATACCATTCTATAAGTTTTAATATTTCATTCCATGTACCTAAATTTGTTCTATGGGTGGTAGTCATGTAATATTAATATTTTGGGTGTTAGATATGTAAATAACATGAAATAAAGTGGTATGTATGTAAAACCCCCAAAAAAAGATTTAATTGACTTAAAAAAAATTATAAGAATGTTGATATAAAAAGATAAAATGTAGGAAGATCAAAAACTTATAATTGATAACACATACTTTTTATATTTTGTAAGTTTTAAATAATTACTTCATTATTGATATCAGCCAATATTTATTTTTTAATTAAAGTGACTAAACTATCATTCATCCAAAGAGCTTCAATTTTATTTTGTAGTTGATTTGTTGTAGCAATCATTGAACAAAATACTATTTCAATATTTGCTCTACCAATTGGAAAAATTAATGTCAGTTTTAATCATAGAACAAAAAGCTCTTTCAATATTTGCTCTAAAATTTGATAAAGTATTATTTTTATTCTATTCATTTTCATAGCAAGGCTACCAATATCTTTTCAAGATAAAAATTGTACATCAAATCAAAAATCTATAGTAGAAATTTTTAATAGATTGTCAAGAATCATTAGAGCTTTGGGGTAAAAATCATTTAGATAAAGATTTGCTATTATCATTAACTTGTCTTTATTGAATACATTGAATGAGTTATTTGGATTTAATAATGTCATGGGTAAAAGAAATATATTCTTTGTCTTTATAAAATGATAATTTAAATCTCAAAGTTGCATATCAATCACAATGTATAATATTTCAACTAAAAAATAATATAAATTTGTTATATTTTGAACTCTATGATGAGGACAATCATGAACTACATATTTATCATCCATGAGAGAAATAATAATTTTTTATTGCTTATAAAATAAAAATATTTTAGTAATAGCATCGTTTCACTTATCATCTCAACACGAAAATCCGATCCGGAAAATTCGGGTTGGACCCGAACCGATTTCAAAACAGGTCGGATTCGGGTTCCATAAATTGACCCGTTTAAAAAACAGGTCGGATTCGAGTTGACCCGATGGGTTGCCAAGTCAACTCGCGAACCCGTTTAATTTAAAAAATTTCAAATCCGCTGCTAGCGAACCCAAAAATTTCGCGCTGCCCGCGCGCTCGCTCCTGCTGCCCAGCGCACCCGCACCCGCTGCCCCGCTCGCGTCCGCCCCCTCGCCCGCCGCCGGCAGAACCCAAAATCGGGTCGGGTCAACCCGCAACCCGCCGGGTCGGAACCGGGTTCGGATTTCTGACTCGTTTGTCTACCCGAGTCGGGTTAAAGTCGACCCGTTTAAACCCGAGTCAATTCTGGGTTCAACCCAAACCCGACCCATGACCCGAAATTGACACCCCTAGTTTCCAACTTGAACGCTGGTCTTTTATTACTCAAAATAAGCTCTGCTCATGAATTATTTGGGCTTAACCCTCAACAATTAACAAGCCAAACTCTGAAGCCAGCACGCTCACCAGAATGCCTAGCAACAGTTGCTCATCATGCAGCTCAGTTTGATCCGTTGGTTAAAAATTTTAGCTACCAACTCAGAAGTCTCGAGTTCGAAACTTGTAAAATCAAATTAAGATGGTTATGATTAAACATAGCTCAAAATCAAATCAAATAACTTCCAGCAAATCTTAAAACAAAGTTGAATCAATGTTGAGATCAAATCGTTAATGAGCACTACAGGCAATTCATGGCAAAACTGCAACCAAAGAACCTTATAACAGTTATTATATCCAAATAAACTGAGTGGCACATTACGTTTTAAAGGTCCAAGTAAAAATCCTAAATTCCTATAACAGAAACTGGAAATCATTCATCTTAAAAATATGTTTTTGACACGAGATTGACACGAAAGAAGTACCTAACAAAATCTGCAGGAAATTTAAATTCTAGTAGCTGGTGAACGGCTGGTTCCCTGTAAAGCATTTATGCCACAACTACCACACGCCCAGCAACTTGGTCAAGATCACGGCGACCTTGTGAAGTAATTCTCCTTCCCCCCTTCTCGTTGGCTTCAACGATATTCATCTTTTCCAGTTGCTGGAGGATGTGACGAGCAATGGCTCCACTGCTTTTGCAGAAATGAGGTGGCCTGCTACCATTCCTCTTGCGCCCTCCATAGATCTTCTGAAAGCCGCCTACTCCAATGCCCTGTCTAAGGTAGATCTTCCTCGCCATGGAAGCTGCAAAATGCAAGGGACAGCTTAAAGATGCATCTTAGATGGTATTTGCTCAGAAGTTATAGGAGAAAGTAGTAATAAGTCAACTTCCAAAATGCAAAGATTACCAGCTCTAATGTAGTACCAATCTGGGTCGTATGGAGCAAGCTCCTTGAACCGTCCAGTCTTAACAATATCGGTCCAGTGTGGAAGTTCGACCTATTTATTGGAGCAAATAATCAAAAGTAAAGCAAAACAATATTACTCATATATAGGCGAGTAACTTGCTTAGCGTCAGTGATCAAAATCTCATTATAGTTGAACTTTTCTAATTTAATGTGCATTCAATTTGGCTATTGTAACAAGGCTGTAAGCCTGTAACTATTCTTTTTTAACAAGTTAATTGATCACCACAAACAAGAACAATTGTCAGAATCTGCAATACAAATAAGATGCTGATAATAAGCCAATGGAGGAGCAACTAGTTTGTATAATGAGAAAAAAAGAAAGCATTATACTAACTACTATGATAAATGGCTCTTAAGAATAAACATTACTTGCATGTGAACCACGTGAAATAAAATCAAAATAACTGACAATAGATTTATGGGAATATAAAATAGATATCTCATGCATCAAAGAGCAGAACTAAATGATGCCTAAACTGAATATGACGAGTCCTGCGTAAAAAGGAATTTAATACTGCAATGTTAGGTCATGGCAGGATCAGAAAACAAAAGATAGTTCAAATGATTAGTGTAGCTATTAATTTAAAAAAAAAGAACAAAAAAACATTAAAAAATAGTTTTCATATGTAATTGGTGTTTGCTTTATTTGGTTTTAAATTGTTTTTAAAAAGATTACAAGGAATGAGCTGGATAGTAGACTTGGACAAGTTTAATTAACCAGCACTTTGTCCTAATCCCCCACCACGTCTGATTACTTGAGCTCTTCAAACAAAGCGAAAGGTCTCCAACCGTTAGTGGGGTCATTCTAGAGCTACTTTGACAGGTTTCTTAATGGGAGTTGAACTTCCAGGTTAAATTTTAGAAAAACAAAATACAATCTCTATTATCTAGCTCTTCTCCCACTTAAAGCAGAGGCCTTCGTCATTTTTGCTTTTCTCTTCAATTTTTCTTTCCTTTTCTTTTGGGCTCCCATAGTTTCAAATTCATATTGAAACTTGCATCACCTCTAATTATTTGGGGTTGATTTTATGAATCCTCATTTTGCATACATTCCTAATGAGGTGATAAACCTCCTTTTTCCTACTAATCCTTCCAGACAATATATATATATATATATATATATATATATATATATATATATATATATATATATATATGATGGGTATATTTTATACCCTTTACTGTCCCAAATCATGAAAGTCTATTTTCAACCTTAGCTTCATAGATATCACTACAAGCATTCCTCTAATATAATCATTTTACAATTTATCCCTCCTAATTTTACAACATCCATCATAGCATTCCCATTTTCACCACACCCAACTTAACTATCAACAGCATATTTACCACTCAACACTCAAATCATACAAAACAACTAACCTAATTGATGTTTTATAAAATATATGTTAAAGGTCGATTTGGTTGCATGTATTTTGGGAAAACAAAGGTGAAAAAAATGCGTTGTATTCAAATCAATGTTGTAAGGTTGGCTATAAAGTAAATGTAGGAAAAACAACCTTATGTTTAGTTGGCTATAAAGCTTGGTGGTCTGTGCTCCAATCAAAAAGGAAAAAATTACCTTTCTTAAATGCTTGAACGATTAATCTATAACTTGTAACATTATGATTGTTTGAACAAATTCAATGCAATTAAAGGAGAAAAGGGCTAAAAACAATATAAAATATAATGCTAACATTCACAATTTTTAACCAAAAAATAGGCCTAAATTAATATTCATTAAAATTATACAATTAGTATGCTTATGATAATTTTTGTTAAATTGGCCATATTTTGCAATATAAAAAACAATAAAACATTCAAGCCCAAAGGATACCACTGAATCCCCATTATAAAAAAAATATTCATAATATTCATGCTTAAAATATAGAAAAGCTTTTCTAAAGCATTACAAGCTAAAGTCAATATTTAGCTGTGATAAAAATGTTGAAAAATAGAGAAAGATGGAGTTGTTACAAATAATCATTCTTTTGAAGATCATGAAAGTAAAGAAGAGATTACTATGGATCCTGATACTCATGGCATATTTTAATTATAAGTGGGCTTACCATAAATTTTGCTTCACACTTTCACTTTAGATTAGCATTTAAGATCAAAATATATTTTCTTCTTACAATGCGATTTTTTGGTTTATGGTAATGAACTTAGTTAATATGTTGATAATACATGGCATATTTAAATATATTTTTTTAATTTAAGAGTTTTTTTCCATTATTATTAAAGGCTTACATCTCACATCACTAAAGCAAAATGCTTCTGTTCATAATTTTACCCTTGTAAACCTACAACCAAGATACTCAATCATATAATAGCTAATGATCAATTTATCTTCTAATAATATTGAGTGATAATTCATAATATCATATGCAATAGAATTTCACCAGACATACCAATTCATTATTTAACTAATTCTAAGTCATCTATCTTTCAAATATTATCTCCATTATTCTTTTCTTTCTTTTTGTTTATTTTAATAGATAATAAACCATTTAAAACTATGCCATCTACAAAAAACATACATCAAAGTATTAGAAGAAAAAATTCATAATAAAAAAGAAAAAAAAATACATCAAAGTATTAGAATTTGAATATTTTTTATAAGCCTCTCGATAAATGATACAAAAAGATATAAATTCAATAGTAGTCCTTATTGGAAGTCTACTATAATTCAAAATTATTTGGCCACTCACAATTACTGTTGATTCTAGTCAATGCTCGATTTCACATATCTTTAATGACTTTCGCATGCATTTGTCAGAATTTTTTACCTTCATGCACACCAAAAATTTTGTCAAGGCACTTGAAATGTAACTTCAAGATCAATAAAATCAAATAAAATCTTTTCTTTGATCTCTATCTTTTTTAATAATTATCTTTAAAAAATTCTTACATATATTTTTATGGCATAAAACCAGATTAATTATCTGAAATTGATATAATTTTCCTAAGCTGACATTCCATTATTGACACATTAATCTGATTCCCATATGATAAACACAATATTGAATATGGCATTTATTAATAAAAATTGATATAAAAATACTACTACTACAATTATTTGGAATCCACTTGGTATATCATCTTGGTTTTCAAAACTCCATCGAAAAGATTCATGAAACCAAATCCCGGCATTATCCCCTATAATTCTCAATACATATCTTATATGGAGCGCAAGAATTACCTTTAGGCGTCTTCTTCAAAACCAGCTCCACTTTAAATTTTTTAGATCAACCTATATATCTTATTATAATTTTAATTATGCTTTTTCACAATAACTTTATTCTTAAAACTTTAATTTAATAATTTCTTAAAAAAGTATTTCATCTTATCTTGATATATTATCCCCAACCAAAATACTTTTATCTTTCCTCCAAATGTATCTGACTTGATATATTTCACCTTGTGTGTTGCATATATCTCATTTTTTGCTTCTTTAGTATCAAACACTCTATACAAATTATCAAAAACAATAATTATTGTTTTATAAAATGAGCCCTTCGTACAACTTTTAATTTTCTAATAATTATTCAAAGTCCCAGTAGTATTCAATTATTGCCACCCTTTTAAAGGATGTCTCTTTTCCTTAATAATATATTTGCCTCATTCAACCGCCAAATCCCCTTGCGATGCAATCCATTTTTAAACTCTCATAAAACTTCTACAACAATCTTTCTTAATAAAACTAGTCATCTTATCCCATATTAGATTTGGTCCAACTAAAACAATCCAACTTGTCTCCCTTAGCAATATATCTTGAAAGATTAATAATTTCTCGCCTTTTAAATTCCACCATCTCACCTTATCCTGATGCAATAATTTCTTTTAATTGTTTACTTCATCCTCTTTTGATTGTGTGGTCAAACTCTCTCAAAATTACCTTACAATCTTTGTAAGATAAGTTTTCTTTCCTTTAAGCGCAAAGAAATCTATTTGTGATTTGATGGTTCCACTTTTGTAAGCAACAAAGTGTTTTGTCATTTCTTAAAATTTGTATTCACTATTACAAGATCATAGGCTATTGCAACATAAAGCATAGCTTCTCCTATTATATTTCTATCTCTCAACTCATGACCACCATAAATGTACTTATAACTCATCCCATAATAACCATAATTTAAATCACCTCTAATAACCATAATTTCTTCCTCAAGTATATATTATAGTTGTTAATCCACTTTTTCCACAAAAAATCTTCCAATCCGACTCAAGGAGCTAAGCATTAACAATATTCATATTATTATCACCAATAATCATCTTAATAGTAAGCACCATATCATAAACCTAGTTACCTCAAAATATTTTATATTTCAACACCATCCATCATTACCCCAACCTAATTCATGCTATTACATTTCCAACATACAATAAATTAATATAACTTCACCAACATCCTTGATTTATTATTCCTTTTATTTAGTTTCTTGTAAAGAAACAACATTTATTCTTCTTCTAGTTATCATGTCCACCAACTCGCATCTTCACATTCATAACAATATCCAAATAACTTTGAAGTATAACTCAACCTTTGCTTACTTTTAAACCATAATTAGTGAAGTTATGGTGGATCACTTAGGAGTCATGAACTAATCCAATATCTTTTACTTCTCATCACAAGTGAATTTACTTGTGGCATATCACTTTGGGTTCCATACAAAATTGAAGAGAACAATCTTAAAAGGATGCACCTCATAATCATCACAATGTGCATGGAGGATAAACTATATTCTTATTAAACAGTGCATTAAGACAATTCGCAAAAATACTTTGCAAATGCTCATGCAACCCATTATCTCAATAACACTTGTGAGAAAAACATGTAATCAGAAGGAGACAAAACAAGATTAAACAAAATGTTGATATTTCTGAACATGTAAAGTATGAAGCTAGAAACCAAAAACATAAAATTATCCTTTCTAGCATTCACACATTTCAAACATTTTTTTTATGTAAGACCATGATCAATCAATTAACATATATAGAAAAACCTAACACATTCATCCATGCAAAACCGGCATCAGCAACAATGAAGAGAGGAGGTTAGGTAAATTTCTAAATTACAATCAGAACATTCATGCCTTAACTTCCTTTAAACCTTACATTTGAAATGAAACAAAATAAATTTCTAACTAATATCTAAACATGCACGAGCAAACCCTCAATGCTCAAACATATATTGCATGATCAGCTACTGGCAAGTTGAAAGCTCAATGCTACTGCTAATTAAATGTTGCAAGAACTAAAAACAATAAAATAGGTAGAAAGTTTGTTGCAAAGGATCATTCAATAAACTTATCCATAGATTCATCAGCTTCAATCAATTTGAACTGCCAGTTAGTCTCACACAAGCTTCATCCTGATAATGAATAGATCATCCATGCTCAAGTTCATGAACAATGACTATAGCCCACAAAATTGGAGATAAGCAAATATGTTGCCCATCACCATACAGACCATCTTGTAGTTGTTGTTTCTCGTTTGTTGTGAAACTAGATAAATTAAAGCCGGGCCAATATCCAGAAGATAAGGCAAAAATAGAGGCTCTATTCCAGAATTTGTCAAATTAAGGAGAAGAATGTTTGGATTGAAAATAGCATTGTTGTGTGTCACTATATACGTGGCAATAGAGAGATGAAGAGCTTAATGTCTTAGTTTTGAACGAAGATCCAGCAGGCATATAGATAAAATAGAGAGATGGAAGAATCATAAGAGACCAATTTTTTTACCTGGAAAACCCTTACATGGGAAAATACTATAGGGTCATGCCCAGTTGAAATGAATTCACTATTGTTTGTTGTTGATTACAAATGATGCCCTTCCTCGGGAGAAGGCTGGCTCAATATACATCATATAGAGCACATTACATAATTGGACCCAGGTCGGATGGATTGTAGTCGCACAATACTTGTTTGGAGTTGAAGGAATGAGGAATCTAGTGACATGAGAGTTGTTCTCAAGAGGATGTTGGCCTATTCATTTGGTCGAAAGGACTGTGGTCAAGCAACAATGGCCGGAGGAACTGTAATCGGCAAGCCAAGGTGACCGGAGGGATAGTAGTCTGCTGGCAACGGAGGCCGAAGAGACCATAATCGGCAGGCGATGATGGCCTGAGGAACCTTGGTTGGCATGCAATGAAGGCTAGAGGGACCATAGTCGGCGGGCTGCGGAGGCTGCAGGGACCATAATTGGCGGGTGACGGAGGCTAGAGGAATCGTAGTCGATAGGCGATGGAGGCCAGAGGTACTGTAGTCCACGAGCGACAATGGCCTGAGGGATCATAGTCAGCAGACGATAGTGGCCAAAGGGACATAGTGAGTGGGCGCCAAAGGGACCATAGTCGGTAGGCAATGATAGTTGAACGGACCATAGTCGGTAGGCAATGATAGTTGAACGAACCATAGTCGGCGGGCTATGGTGGTCGAAGGAATCGTAGTCTGCAGGCGACGGAGATCGAAGGGCCCGTAGTCGGGCTATGGTGGTCAAGTGAAGAGCCATTGATGGTGGCCATGCAGAGGTCTATAGTAACGGTCGGGAGTTGAGGATTCGTCGGCGATGGTGCTGAAGTGCAGCTCAGGGATTCTTCAAGCCTCGGATCACTTTTGAGTCTCTAGCACATGATCCCAACCTCTAAAGGTCACAACCCCCTTTCATGTGAGAAGATGAGATCTATTTATAAATTTGGAGAGTGACATGCTTCGTAAATATAGAGAATATCCACAGCAAGTTTTGAGTGTTCCATTGGACGACCCATAATGATTCTAATATGCCAGGGGGCATTAGACCAGCTCAGACCAACCCAGTCGGTGATGAAATCTAAGTTTTTAAACCTTTTAGGATAACACTTTGGCACTAAATTAAAAAACTTCTTTTCAATAACAAAAACACAAATAGAAATTGACTTGGTAGAAACAAATGATAGAAAATGATTAGAAAATCGCTTAGAAAATAAAGATTCAAAGCACTTAAAAACAATAATAACCCTCAAAATAACCATGAATGGTCGCCTCACATACAATACACAAAACTAGGGAAAGATGAGCGAAAGGTGCTCAAAGAAAATATCTAACCAGTAATCCACCGCTGAAACTTGATCTAGCACAAGTTTACACTCCTCAGAAAAATGCCAACAAAACAGGGTAACAATACTGCCTCACAACTCACAAAGTTTAGAGAAGAAAGATACAGGTTGAGAAATCGTGGAGGGAAGAAGTAGAAAGAAGACCGAGAGGAAGTAATATGGAATAAAGAGAGACCAACTCACAAACCACGAAGGAACCCTCAGGTTGAAATTTTTCACCAAAAATTGTCTTTTACAAGAGAGAATCAACCATTTTATATAGGCGAAGGAGGGGAAAGAACGTTTAATTGTTCAATTAAATAAGCCAACAATTCAACCTATAAAAGCAATCCAAATCAACTCTCAAAGAAGAAGTCGAAGCATCAAGAATAGGAATAAGCAATGGGTAAAACCGAACAGCCAAAGGGAGAGGGGAAGAATCCCAAGCATCCATAAAGCAAGCAGAAATCCAAACAAACAAAAAGGAGAGGGAAGAATCCTAAGTAGCCATAAAGCAAGGGATGAAATGGGTCCAACCCAATAAGGAAAAAACAACCCACAACTAAATACCAAACCAACCAACAAGGAGCAAGGAAGCAAGATCAAACTCAAATGAAAATTTAATGATATGAACCAACTAGAGAGCACCAAACCCAACAAGATCCTTCGTTATTTTCCATCATAGGTTCATACAAAAATAAAATACTTAGCATAAATTCTTGACTACATCAACTGGCCCAACCCAGATCGAGCAACCATTTGGTTGGGAAAAATCAAGGGCAGCAGAGGGGGAATTTCACCCCCCCCCCCTGGGGCCTAAGAGATTTATTATTCATTATGTAAGGAGGAATTAAAGGGGGGACCAATTAGAAATGGTTTATTTAGAAAAAGATGACTTGATTTGATAGGGAGGTAATTATGAAAAGTTTATTAAGGAAAAGAAGGTTAATTTGATTAGGAAGTAATAAAGAAAGGTTTATCTTGAAAAAATGGGCTGATTTTCTTGGGATGGAATTAGGAAATATTTATTTAGGGAAAGATAACTTATTCGAACTTAATTTTATGAGGAAAGTAGAGAGGTTTATGCTAAAGTTAATTGGGTGATTTTATTTTCACTATGTGACTGTGTTTGTTGCAATTTTTTCTTTGGAGTTGTTCCTAGAAACACCTAGGGTTTGTGGGAGAGCCAATTTCTCGAATAGATGATCAATTATATATTCCATTATTATTAAATAAGTAATCAAAAATCAGCCCCCATATTTGTATTCATCATTTTTCTTCTATATATTTTGTTGTTTTTACTTCCAAGTCACATCAGATTCCCTCGATCATTGAACGTTTGTTCAGTATTTAGTGCCTTAATGATGCCACGATTAAGTGATCTTGGGTTCGTTGGATTTTTCTTGTTGAGCCGCTCGATTCAACTATAAGCATGTAATATTTGGATATAGTTTAGTCATTTAATTAATGGTTTGGGGCTTCCAAATATGCTTTTAGCCCTTAATTTGAGCCCATTTGGGCCCGAATTGGGCCAATTTTGGTGTCGTTTGGTTCATCCCCCTGAGATGTTCAATTCGACTATAAGACTCTTGAATTTGGAGTTCGGATGGTCCTACATTTAATTTTGAAAGTTGCCAAGTATAATATGCCTCAAGATTCATGCTTGATCAAAGCGATTTTTTGTGGTGTATCAAGCCTTTTTGCAAAATAGAATGTTTGTAGAATAAAACAATTAATAAAATACAAATTCTCTGTTTAATACTATTTGAAATATTCAAACATAAATCTTGCATGAAAATGATTAGTATATTTCTTTATTATATTTAAATGATAATTTGACTTTTAACATCACACATTGGCGAAAAAGGATTCATGTAGCCAACCCCGCGTAGTGGGACAAAGGCTTGATGTTGTTGTTGTTGTTGTTGTTTAAACAAACAAAAAAACAAGAGGCAAGCAAAGAAATATCCCATACATAAATATTCTTGAACGACTAATCAATTAGATCACAACTGATAAGCACCAGAGTCCAATCAAAAGCCCCACCCCTCCCCAAACAACTGTAAAATTTAAAAAGGATATCAACACTCACATATAGGTAAAAACAACAAAGCATAACATACAAATGCATTCACTCATCAAAGAAAACAATGTTAAACCCAAACACATTTACTCATAACTTCCAAAATTGTATTAAGAACAATTATTTAAATAATAAACAAGCTAATTATCTTAATAAAATCAAGCTGTAACATCCTATATAAAACATGGCACTTAACCGTATCAACACTCAATACAAGAGAGTTAAAAAGTTATATTATTAGTTTCACTAAATGTTTTATGTCAAAATTCCCCACTAAAAGCATAATTATGTTCTATAACATCAAATCAATAGCACTTTGGAAGGACATAAACAATACATCAAAAACTATTTAGCCAGAGAAATTATTCGCATCAAGCCAAAACTCACCTTGTAAATGTTAAATTAGTGGAATAAAATAAATCTATTTTTTTCTAAATATCAAACACATCTAACGGAGAAAAAGATTTTCAGTACCGTATTATAACTAGTAGTGTGTTGGTAGAATCAAACCAATTCCTCACAATTATCTTCTCTGCTCTAATTTAAAAGTATATCTTGCATGAAAATGATTTAGTATATTTGATCTTTAAAAAAATATGAGAAAAGCATGAGAAAGATACATAAAGACAAATTCATGTCCAACTAATCCATTCATACAAAATACACAAAACATCCCAATAAAACATCCACATATCCAAAACGACTGCAAAAGATAAAGAGGAGGCTGGCTCTAATATAAATTTAAAATTTCATATGTAAAAAAGCTAGATCCTACATCAAAAACAACGAAAATGTATATTCCTACAACTTAAAAAATTAAAGGACGGACAAGAGAATTAAGATTTTATGAAAATAAGCGGTGAAATATCTAACCTTGCCAGATCGTTTCAAATGGGCTGAGTACGCCTTGACAAACTCGTGAGGCGACACATCCTTTACAGTTCGACCGACCTTCGCCGTCTCCATGGTAGATCTTCTCCTACCGACTGCCGCTGCGACTGCTCGCTGTTTTGAGAGGAGACTCACAGACAGATGAAGTTAGGGTTTCTGCCCGAGGAGAGGATAATTATTTATAGCGACGGCGAAACGCGAGTGGGACTATCCAGCACAAGTCTACATTTTAGATAATTAAATTATTAATTAATAAATAGTTTTTTTTATTTATTCTTGAATTTAATATCAATAGTATTAGGGGTGTCAATATTTGATCAGATTTGAAATAAGACTCAGACTCGACCCAACAAATTTCAGGGTTAACCCATTTTTCATACCGGTTGGGTTCGGGTTAACTCGATAACCCGGAGCTGACTAGGACTAACCCGAAGCCGAGAGACCGAAAAGGCGGTTCATCATCTAGAGGAAAATACAGGAGAAAGTCGAGGAAATTTGAGGATGTGGCCACTCAGGAGTCTGGGATCCACCCTGCATAGTCAACACTTAGCACGACACCGGTTGTGACGCTTCCGCTGATGGTGATCATGCCAGAGAGACGAAATACATGGTTGATGATGAGGGCATCTTCGTATCTCTGACCGATACATCCAATAACAATGAGTGGTTGTTTCCTAGAGACCTGTTAGGGCGGCAACTATGTTGGTGACTATGGAGATCGTCACAAATGTTTTTTCGCGGAAATACTAGCCTTGATGACAACCTTATGCAGTGGCTCAAGGCTAACGACCATCCATCTTTCGTTTCCAAGGTGTGACATGGACCAACTTCACCTACCGTAGGATGGTAGTCGGCGAATATGTTAGCGATAAGTCTGATTCGTCTTCTTTGTCATCTTATAGCTCAACATTGTGGTCTAATGTTGTGCGCTACCGGAGGCTTCTGGTGAAGAAATGGACTCAGTGCATCGCACTCGCACCGCATAGGCCGGGTTTTAGTTTGCAAATCGGGTCAGGTCAACTCGGTAACCTACACTGGACAAGTCCAGGTTGGAATTCCTTAATTACCCATTTGCAAAAATTGGGTTGGGTTAGGGTCAACTCGTTTGGACCTAAATCAATTCGAGTTGGACATGAACATGATCCATTGACACATTTTGACACCCATAAATAATATATATTTAGGTAATAAATAATATTATTAGATGACTAAATTATGTTAAAAAAATATCATCTTAACATTTGATGAAGATTACCCAAATAGATAAATCTATAATAACTTATCACCACCACCAACCACCTTGTCGTCAAGGCCACCATCCACTGTCTTTGGCCACCAGTCATCGACCATCGAATACTAAAACCGTCCATTGTCCCTGCTACCTCTTCTAGCAGCTGTCGCCACTGCCAACTACCGCACCCTACTGCTACCAGTCGATCACCACACCATTGAACCCTTTAAAATTAATTTGCACTAAGTTAATTTAAATTTGAACCAAACATAAAAAAATAATATTCAAGCAAGCACTCAAAGTTTTTTTAAAAAATATAGAATATTTAATTTACAAATTATTCCTTATACACGACATTATTTTTCAACAAAGTGAACTATAGCAACTCTATTTGAATAAAAAAGAATTTTTAAACTTTCTATAAATTAGCCTGTTCGAGCGTTGGGGCGTTGTGCTTTCAGGTACAGCAGCGTTGAGAAGTACCAAAGAGTAGAGCCTCAGCATCATAACTCTTTGTTCTACAGTAACTCTTTATATATAGTAGTACTTATTATTATATGTTCTAGTTATTTTGACTGGTTAGTTTTGTAATTTCACCAATCAAAATTGTAGTTATTGCATTTTATACAAATTGCTCATAAAATAATTTTGACATTTTAATCTTATTATATTAATAATAAAAGTATTGTAAATGAATATGTGTATGTGTGGGGGTAATAGTTGGTTGGTATTAATATTATAATGTTATAGTAATAATATGTGTAAAGAGAAGTAAAAGCTGCTGATTGACAAATGTTGGCTCGAGATTGATTTATACATGTATAGATAAATTTATCCTTTTATTATTCAAGCTTTGAAAATGCTTCAATACAAATATGTGTAGGTTGAGATAACTTCTACTTACTAAGAGGTCTTACCAAAATTGGAGATGGAAGTCCAAGCCTCATTTGCATAGCTAAGTGTTTCTCCATGTTATCTTTGGGATGCCTCGATGTTTTGTCAACCGCATCAAAGAGATTTCTTTGCACTTCATTCTTCGTACCAACATTTTCTCATGAAAAAAAAATAATAAGAGAGTCAAATTTATACTCAATAAAAAGTGGTTCACTTCCTTCGAACACTTATTAATCGCCAAGTTACACAATCTTCTTTCTTTTGGTTTCCTTGGATTTCATGGCTTCCTTTGCCTTGGATTCTATGGTTGTCTTGACCTTCTCATTGAAAGAAATTACATAGCATGGCTCCTTAATAAGTATCCTAAAAGCTAGAGCTTTCGAAGTTGATTTAACTTTGGGACTTCTAGGGCACAATAAAAGCAAAACCTCATAAGAATGCCTAGTTATTTTCACTTGCTTTGTTGTCTTGTTATGGCAAGCTTAGAGTGGGTCAGCAAAGCTAAATACTTGACTTATAGTTCAAGGTGGCAAACATGCTTTAGATTTAAAATCACCATGAAATGTTTACCCTATCTTTATATATGTTTATCTAGCTTAGTCAAACTTGCTCTCAACTTGCAAGCAACGATGATAAGGGAGGGATTCACAAGTTTCACTAGACTTAACAAATAAGTATTTGTTCTATCAACTATTAATTAAGGGCGGAGGTTCGAAGACACTAAGGGTAGAGTTGGACAAGTAAGGATGTATCAAATTTCATTAAATGCACCAAACTAAGAAGAGGAAGAAGTGAAAATGTAGGGTTCATCGGCGATGTCAAACTTATCAAAAAGCAACTTCACACACTTGGAATGACATAAGCATTCATTGATATTTGATCTATACAATCGTAAAAAATTCATTGACTTCCATATATAATTTTTAAATATATATTTTTTAATTCATTGACTTTCATATTGCATAAATATTGAGCCCCGTGTTAAGATATTACTAAAACATACCATCTTTTTTTTCTTACATATGTCAAATTACATCATTACTTATCATACCTTTAGAGCTTGAAGGAATTTCCATTAGAGTTTTGCATATAGACTTTATCTTCTCATGAACGCTTAGTTGCATGAGTTTAAGGGATATTAGATACATGCAAACTCTAAAATCAGCTAAAAATATTTTGTCAAAAATTCATCAGATTTTTCGACAAAAATAAATCTGTCGAAAATTCCGGCGCGAATTTTCAACAAAATATTTCCAGCTGATTTTTCAACAGAATTCCTGACGAATTCCCGGTGGATTTCCAACGAAAATTTGAATTTTCTATTAAATATTTATTATTAATTTTTAAAATTATTTATTTTGTTAAATTAAATTAATAAAATTGACTATTGTCAAAGTAAAATAATAATTAAGTTTTAATAATTATTATTATGTTAATTTAACTAATTAAAATAAATTTATTAGGTAATCTAATAGATATTGTTAAATAAATTAAATAATATAAACACATTATATTAAGAAAGTACAATTTAAATAAAATAATGCAAATAATGTAAAATGCATAGCAGCTCATTTGACAGAGGTGCTTCGAGGTGTTTGAAGTGGGCAAGGTTCAAACCCCATGCAAGGGATGATGGTTTCCGCATAGAATAATTTCTCACAAACTAAGAAACTGTTTGGGATGATTTTAAAGATAGTTATAAATTAGTTGTAGTGAAATAGTTTTTTTAAAAGCTGCTATAAAAATCAATTTCCTAGCATAAAAATATCTTGAAAGTAGTTATGATTACAATATAAAAACACAGCTCTACTTGATCTATTGTTTGAGTGCTTTGGCCATCAACTAAGAGGGTTTTGGATTTGAGTCATTCGTATATGCTATGTATAAGTCAGTATGATGACTCCCCCTAAATTCTCCAGAAAAATTACGATTTAAAAAACAATACATTAAGGAAAATATGATTAATAACCATGCCATATTGCCATCATACAACAATATTATTTAGAAACTTAAGCAAATAAGTTGTACTTGAAAGTAAAAAAGGCACGCTTCAATACACGAAAAATTGTTTTGTCCGGATTCCAGCCCCCAATGAAAATGCGTCACGTCCGATACCGAACGGTACTCGGTACTCGATAACTCTCAATACCTGAGTGTCCGTCCGATATCTGCATAGAATAATCTCTCCCAATACAGACCACGTAAAAACAAACTGCCATTGAAACAATAAGCCGCGGCGTCAAGCGCTATACATCACACAAACTTTCATCTCTATATAAAGATATAATTGATAATTACTCTGCATGAACACTAAAACTGGTTCCCCTCAAAAATCTGACCAAAACGCCAGTTCCTCGGCACCACATTCCAAGACTGCACCGTCCTCCCATCACTCGTCGTCACCGAAAAAGAAACAGCCTTTCCCACCAACCTCTCCGACGTCTGCCAAATCTGCCCCCAATTCCTGATCATCGCCGTCCATCCACCCCCTTCCGCCTTCACCGAAACCGCCCTCACATCCCCAGCTCCAGCGACATTGAATACAGTCACAAATGGCGTCCACTGACTCCCTAACATTTCGAACTTTATCCCACCCTTTCTGTTGCAGGTGACGCGGCGGAATTGGACGGGAACTATGCCGGCGTGATAGTCCCTTGTGATCTTGACGAACATCGGCATGGAGAGATCGAAGTGTTTTAAGGGTGGGTTGCACCAATTTCCGGTGGGTTTGGAGTAGTTGGGAGGGCAGAAGTTAGTGGCGGTGACGGTGATGGAGCCGGGAGCGCACCACTGGGGGTCGTTGAAGCATTGGATTTCGAAGCAGGCGCCGCAGGTGAGGCCGCGGTTGAACAGGGCGGTGCTTAGAGCGGTTGTTTTGAGGCCGTAGATTTGCAAGAATAAATCACTGTATCCGCAAGCTCCACCTGCATGGTAAAGACATAATGGTTAAGTGCATGCATGTATGGATGTTTTATATTAGTGCTGTGGGAGTGAGGGGAATTACGCAGCTCATATTTTGTTAGTTGGTTGAAAGCTTTGATTATGAATCAAATGGCCTTGAATTTAAGTTTTACTTATGTGATGTTGACGCGGGAGCGTCCATATAATAAAATTGTATTTTCTTGTCAGTGATTGGTGTAGCTCTATTTCTTGTGTAGCCTATTATGTGACTACCTGAGGTCTATAAATATAGGCTAATGTCTTGTAATAAGGATAGATTTTGGGATATGAATATGATGTGAGTTTAGTCTCATGTGTTTCCTATATCCTAAGAGTGATTCTTAGGTGGTGGATCTTTCCTCCAAGAAGTTCTTGGAGCGGTGTCCGACGACCGTCACCGGATTGTCGACGTGGATTCGTCGAGCCCCCTAACTGGCCGGTGTCAGATGTATATGAGTTTGACTTAATTGACCTAAATATTCTTAAAAGGCAAATTTAAAAAGGTGTTAGGGGGGCATACATGCATGTCCATATGAGGAGAAATTATTCGTGTGATCATTGGTCATCGTATGCCGTCCAAAGACGAATTAGGACGCTCAATGTCACAATTTTGTTGTGAACTGTTTTGAATCGAGAGACGTGGTGCATCTTAATTCAACTCCAGACTTTCCGATGAACGCACATAATAATTTCTCCAATATGAGAGGTTTTTGTTGATGCCAAGGTATTTTTATAGAAATGATATAAGTTATGTAATCTTTGAGATTTTAGCATTTAAAGTTGCTAATATTTATTGAAAAATATTGATAATATTTTTAAAAGAAAATAGATTTCATTAGAACATTCATATAAAGTTTTTTATTATGATAGGCCTTAAAGTTATTAATTTTGCTTTAAAATTAGCACACTATATAGATAATTAATATTACATAAATTTTAAAGTAAATCTAAAAATTTTGAGTCTCATTCTGAGATATTAATTAAATATTTATTTTATACTAAAAAAAATTAAGTAAATGTGTTCTAATTGTATTCTTAACTAATAACTTAATTAATAAAAGTATTGAAAATTATTATTGATATTTTGAAATTATATACCTTTTAAATTACTTAAATTTATGCTTTCCAAAAATTTAAAAAAAAAATCCTTGAAGCACATTAATGAATAATTATTCTACTTTGATTTGTTAGTCTACTTTTATACAAATATGATAAATAATGAGAAAAAAAAATCAAAATAATTCCTTACCTTCTTCTGAAGGGTCAAAATAATTATATTTTTATTTGTAATGCGCTTTGCATGTACTGTTTACATAGATCATATAAATTGCTAAGAGAGAAACTCATGCACGCATAAGTTTACAGCAGAAGAGCTGATATGTAATGGAACTAATTACCTATGGTTTCACCGCCGCCCATATCGCCATAAAAGGTCGCATGGGCTGTATCCCATCCTCCATTGTCGGCAACAACAAGCTCGACAACCGAGAGAAAGAGGAAGGAAAGACAAATCCAGAAGAGATTCATGGCTTGCTTGCTTTCTCTCAAGAATTAGCGAGGAAGGAGCTGTTCTTGTCTTCTCCTTCACACTTCAAAAATAGAGAGAAGTTTCCGGTTTTTATAGGAGGACATTGCCTGTTTTGTCTCTAATTCCTTCTTACATTTTTTTTTTCCTAAAATTAGTATGATTATTAATGTAAAATTTGGTAGAGTGTTTTTAACAAACCTTGCATGTAACATTTCCGGTGGGGTTTAAGAGAGAGTTTATTCTGAGTTCTTAATGCTGAATTTATTCTAAATCCTGGTAAAGTAGAGAGAAAAAACGCAGCTCTTCCTGTTATGTTAGTTGGAGAATTTATTTTTTAGCTTAAAGACAGTTCGGGTTGACTTTCAGTTTTTTTTTTTTTTTAAACAAGTTCGGTTTGTTTTTATATTCTAATTTTGTTTTTTTTTTTTAAATAAAATTAGTTGTTTTTAAAATACTTAAAATATCTTTTAGGTGATTTTAGGTGTTTTCTTTTTTTTTAATAATGCTGTCGCACATCGTTGGCTAACGATCATCATCATCATCGTTATTGTCGGTCTCAGTTACTTCCTGCCGTCACAACCGACCTTATATAATATGTAATAGAAATATAGATCTAAATGATAATCTTTTGAAATTAACTTAATAGTTGTTATGTGTGAAATTATCTGACTGTGTTGATCAATTTTGTTGTTATATTGCCTCGAACCACAAGTTTGTTGTGCTTGCTAAGCCTCAATGTTATGTACCCGAGTGCGTGCCTTAGTGTTATCTTCATGAGCACCCTAGCGCTGATCTACAGAGAGCAAAGTACCACAACACTATAGATTTGGTGTTGCGGCTCTGAGAGTTTGAGCACCACAACGTAATCAAGTAGAGGCTTGAGCGCAACAACGTCTTAAGTTGGCACTGCAGTGCGCGTTGCGAGACATACTGGATAGTTTTTTTTTCTCATTTTTTCTCAAGGCTTGTGTTTATGGTTATAACGGGGTTTTCTTGTATTTCATGTAATGTTAGATATTGAGAACAATGCATATGAGATGAAAAGCAATGAAAGAGTGAGAGAGAAGAGAGATTTGTACTTATTGCTCCCAATTTTCATAATTGATTTCTTGGTGTGATGCGTCTCCTTAACTTTGTGAGGGAGATAGCCTTTAGAGAAAAAAGATTTCACCGCTTTAATTTACATACCAAATTTAGGTCCTGTGATAAGCCAACTAGATTTATAGAACTCAAAATTGAAATCGTCGGGGCCGGGGAGGAGTTGTAATTATTCCCATAAAAAATAACTGTCTTGATTTCATCATCAGAAACCATCAAAGTTAGCTAATTGATATATATAGGAAGGAATAACCGTACCTTTGAGAGGTGTGATCACATACATAAGGAAGTAGGCTGAGGAGCATTAAAAAGTTTCTCAAAGTGTTGAGTGATATAGATGATTAAGCCTTTCCTGACAGTAGTATATGGTGGAATACTGCATTGAGAATAAAGTACGGTCTCGAGAGGCCGACATAATATTCTACAATGAATTCAATATCAAAATAGTGTTTTGAAAATTAATATTTCCATAATCAAACATAGTTCAAAGAATAACATATCATCTCAAAAGATGAACATGAAATTCTATAGAATATGTTTAAGGATAGAAATACACATTTTTTTTTAAAAGTTTATTCATTCTTTTATTTAGATATGGCAAGAAGAAAATTATATCATCTTAAAAGACGAACATAACATTCTTCAAGATGTCCAAAAGCGAGAATGAATTTTATAAAATTCATCATTTCTAAAGTTGAATATAACAAGTATAATATTATATTATCTGAAAAGATAATAATAATATTCTACAAATCTATTCAAAATTAGAAATGAGGTTTTAAAAAAATATCTACGTTCCCAAAGATTCTTCCCTTGTTTTATATGAATAAAACAAGGTTTATTTTAGTCTGAGGTTCTCAAATCCCTATAGAGGCAAGCCCCTATAGTTAATTACATCTTAGGAGAAAAGCTCCTAAGAAAACTCTCGATTAAAGCAGTGATTTCATACCCTTTTGACTACAAAGTAAAAGACAAGGAAATAGAAGCAGGAATTTTTCAAGGAGAAAGCTCAATGTTGAACATTTATTAGCGAGTCAAAGGAGGAAAAGTAGAAGGCGTCGGATTCTGAGAAGCTCAGAGAGGACCTCAGCCTACCCTATGTTGGGCTTTACATTTTATGAGAAATTTTTATGTTTGAGTTAACATTTTATTAGAAATTTGGGATTATATTCCTGGAGGGCGAGGACTTAAGATCTAAAAAGAATCTGCCTCAGAACCTAAATCTAATTTGGGTACTACAAACACTACAGGAAAACACGCGATTACCGGCGGAAATAAATTCGTCGCAAATTCCGGCGGTATTTCCGGCGGATTTTTTTCAACGAATTTCCGACATAATTTTTGACTGATTTTCCGACGAATTTTTTCTAAAGGCATTTCCGGCGGATTTCCGACGGAAATTAAAAATTAATTTTTTTTATTTTAAAATATAACTTAAATTATTGAATTTAATAACTTGAATTATAATAAAATAAATTATAATTTAATTATTTAATAACAAAAAAAATAAAAATGATTTAAATTTAAACTTAAATTGTAATAAAAATTTAAAATTATTTATTTTGGTAAATTAAGTTAATTAATTTTAAATTTTGTTGTTAAATTAAATTAACTGATTTAAGAATTATTAGGCAATAGGTTAAATAATAAAAATGTAACTAAAATAATAGTTTTTGGTTTCAGGAGTAGTTGGCAGAAGCTGAAGGCGGGGGAGAGTTGGGCGGGGTTCGAATCCCGCTGAAGGCGGGCGTGCTGCGCTACTCCACGCGGGCAGGCTGAGTTGGGCGTGCTGCGCTGGTCCACGTTGCAGTGGGTTGGGGCGCGGTCGTGACTTATGGGCTGTGTCCACGGGATCATGCTGGCGGGCTGGCTCTCTGTGGTCGGAGCGCGGAAAGGATGGAGTAGCGACAGCAGCTGGGTGATTTGTTCTTTTTTTTTTTTTTTTCATTCCGGCGCATAAAAATTTCGACGGAAATTTTTACCAGCGAAAATTCCGTCGGAAAAGCGCCGGAAAAGTTTCCGACGAATTATTATTTTTGCCGGAAGTCCTTTTACGACGCGCGTGGAACCGGCGCAAATATTTCCGCCGGAAATCCGTCGGAAATGCAATTTTCTGACGGATTTTGGCCATTTTCCGACGAATATTGCCGCCGGAAAATGACGTTTTTCCTGTAGTGAAAGTAGTGACCCGAACCTAACTAATGAAGTGCAAATCTGGACTTACCCCGGCCTGGATTGGGGAGCCAGCTAACCACCTAGGCGCTTTAAAACCATGTGTCCAGTCTCTTATGAAAGATGGGTAGGGATGTTGCTTAAGTTTTAAGAAATTGGGGGTCGACATCTAAGACAATTTTTAATTGGCCCCTTAATTTATGTAGGGTGAGAAATGTCTAAAAATGTAATTAATATTTTAGACTCTTTTTTAATTTGTATCTAATGCAATGCATGCTAATTGACTCGAATGCATAAAATGATAATGAAGCAATTTAAAAATTAGGCTTAGAAAATAGGTTTTTCCCTAGAGATTGCACAACTTCCCCTTGACAGAACTGCACCCTCATAGGTCAAGTGGTCTGCCAGAACCCGCAGGCGGGGAGGTGCCTAACAAGGAAGAGAAAATATTAATATGCTTATGCTGACTCTCGGCGGTCCCGAGCTTACTTCTTAGAACGTTAGAGTTACTATGTGAGCCTAAAAATTTTTTTTTTTTAATTACAAGTAAAAGAAATTTTAAGCGTACCCTTACGAAAAAAAAGCACTCCGATTCGTATCCAGACTAAAACAAAATACGGCATGCAAGAGTCCTAAAAAAAAAAATCTACTGCACAAACAATGTAAACAATCAATTTTAATAATCCAAATATAATGTCCAATGTCCATATTACACCCAGAATTTATAGAAAAGTAAAGTGGCCGAGCACACCACTGACAACAAAAACCCGGGATTCTAATCCTAAGAATGACGCAAGTGATTTTTGAAATGGGATATACTGTTCTTTGAATCTTTATTTCTTCATCTTCTTTATTCAATCTTCTTGTTCTGTCTTTTCTTCTTCTACGAACTTCTCAGGTCTGTCGGGTTCTGAATATCCAAATGAAAAGAAACTCATCCCTATGAGGGGTATTTTCTTTTCTATTTAGATATTGAATCATCCTAATTTGGCTTTCCAAATAAAAGAGAATAATCCTTTAAGGTATATTCTCCTTTCTTTAGATTCCAAATTGGATGTAATATCCCATTTTCAAAATCACTTTCACATTTTTAACTTTCATTACATTACATTTACATTCACATTTACATCACAGAAAGAAAAAGAAAATCTAGACCACCTGCAGGGTTATCCTAAACAGTTTATAATAAAATTCATCCCAAACAATTATATATTTGCATTTTAAATTAAATCAATGAGCCACACTTGGCCACACTCTTTCTTATTTGGGGGCTAAGCAAGTGGAGTACCTGTAGCATTTATATAAAATTTTTGATTAATTAGCCCCCTTTTCATTTGCCCTGCATGAGTGTGGCCACCTGCAAAAAATCATATTAACAATTCAGATCGCTCCTAACCTAGGGGTAATCTAATCGTCAGTCAAATCATAACACAGAGTGTAATAAAAATAAATAAACAAACACACCAACAATTTTCAATCAGCATGCAATGAAACTCGAGGAAAAGCTCATCACAGTGCAGTATGGAAATAAACACCACCGACCTAACCTAAAACTAGAGTCGGTTGTCCTAACAAACAATTCTAAGTGTGTGTATTAAAAAAAGGTGGTTTTGATATATCCTAAATCAATTATTAGCTAAAGTTTTCTAATTGATTAAATTTAAAAAAAAAAATAATCACTATCCTTAAAGTGAAGTGTCACTAAATTTTCTATGTTATATATTTCTATCCTAAAGTGTACACATGCATCTTAAGTCTAGGTTTTCCTAAGACTCAGTCCTTAATTTTTGTCCTTAAGTGTCACTACTGTTATATGGGGTAAAATCTTTGTTATTACTAACCCTTAGGACTTTTCGTATGTATAAAAGAAGTTTGGGGATCTAAAATAAAACAAAAAGTAATCCTAATAAAATTGAAGTTACTACAAGGACCTAAAGGAATGGTTCATGCACACCACATCAAGGGGTCCTTAAAGGTTTTCTAAGTTTAGAAATACTCATAGTCACCGAGGGCTACGACCCGGTGGTTTCGCCCGTAGCACCTCTACCCGGTTGGATAGAGGCGACTGACGTCATTAGCTCATTGTCCTTTTGTTCACTCGACTCGACCGGTACCATTCATCGCAGTTCATGTCAATAAAGAGAAGAAAACATGGAAAAAACAGGGATTAGAAAGCATATTTAATAATTGATAATAAAAAAATAAATAATTGAAATTTACTGAAAAATAGAAGACATACCTTTCTTCGGGCTTGAACACCAGTTCGATTGATTTTGCTTTTTGGAACCTTTCATTTTCTAAAAAAAACACATTTCTTCAACACTTTCATCTTCTAATAAATTTTCAAACTAACTCATTCTTTAACACCAACTACTCTACATCTCTCTTTCCAAAACTTCATTCAAATTCCACTTTTACACACAAAATTCAAAATGCTTCTCCATTTTTACACAAGTCCAAATATATCACCACCCTTACAATTTAACTTTCGCTTTTCACCTTTTCACATATTTTCTACAATCCATATACTTCACTAATTAAAGCTCACACACATACACTTCATCTTTAGTACTCACATTCACGAATCACCTTTCAAAAACATACGCCTTTTATCTTTTTTAAAACCATAAAATCCATTTTTTTCAAACTACAGTTTTACTTTTCCCCTAAAATCCTCTTTCCCATCTTCTAACGACGACTTGTTTCTTATCATTAAAGAAAAACAAAGCTTCAACATTTCTTTTCTCAAAACATAACATAAATAATGCAAGATACCTTTTACATACATAATTTTCACCTTTATATATCATCTTTCAACATAGACACAAACTCTACTTCCCAAAAACTTTCCAAAGATACACAATTTACTTCTCTTTCCATACATAAGTCATTATATTACTTCTTCCAAAACATATAAGTCACTCCTCCTTCCATACCCAAACACTTAGCATTTTCACATGAAGACTCCATACACTTCACCATTTACACAAACACACTTTCCAACAATCATACGCACATTTTCTCTATTTACATATACTTCAATCCATTTTCACTTTTCAAACTTAAATACAAAACGCATTTCACTTTTCACCTTTCAAATCTACAAAAATCACTTCTTAAACTATACACCTATTTTCACTATTTAACATACAAACATTTCATTTTCCACTTAAACATACACTTTAATAAACTTCTTCAGTACATACTCATTTCCATACATTTATCTTCACTTATTCACATGCATACTTTAACTTTTCAAAACATTCATACTTTTTCAAAACAAACACAAGTTTCACTTTTTCCAAAACACAAACACAATTTTCGCCTTCAACACACACAATTTTTACCTTTACACAAACTCCACATCTTCAACTTTCAAATCGATAATTATACTAAATACAATTCAAAGAAAGATTCAAAATTAACTTCATTACTTTCCAAAACTAATGAAGTTTTCCAACAAAAAGCATCTTATATTTCCAACAAATTTGTAAGTCTCAAGAACACATGTATATAACCATTTACACAAAGCCACTTGATTATATTGAGATGAGAATGGTAAACATGTAATATAGAGAAACCATAATAATTTATTTCATTTCACTGTCAAGATCATATTGAAGGGAAAGACGTGGGAACTAACATTAGTAAAACTTAAGAAAATGAGTTCAAGAAATCTTCTCATATTTAAAAAAAAAAGATCAAATTTCAACTCCTTGACATTTGACTTAAATCAAATAAGAATGAGAGAAGAAGAAGATGGAGAGGATGTAGAAGAAATTATCCAAGATTTAGAAGATTGCCGGCGTGCAACTACTGTAGGAGCGACGAAGGGGGCTTGGATGTGTCATGTATGAGAGGACGGAGGCTTGGATGTGTCATGTATGAGAGAAGGGAGGCTTGAAACGTTTTTTGGTTGAGGGAGAGGGAGAGTGGGTGGTTATGGGTTGAGGGAGAGGGAGAGTGGGTGGTTATTGGTTGTTGCTGAACCCTTTGATCGTGGACCGTTCGTTGGACATTTGAAGGCCTTAATGATATCGAAATTTGCTGATCTTGGACTCATTGGATTCGTCTCGTCGAGCCGTTCGATTCGAGTATAAGCTCGTCAAAATCGGAGACCGTTTGGTAACTCAAATTGCGGTTTGAACCTTCAAACAGCGCTTTGAGCCCTTGATTCGGATTCATTTGGGCTCGGATTGGGTTGATCTTGGTGTCGTTGGGTTTGTATTCCTGAGACGCTCAGTTCAACTGTAAGTTTGCTGAAATCGAAGTTTGGATGGTCTCCGAATTAATTTTTGAAGTTTCCAAACTTGATTTTGCATCGAGATTCGTGCCTGATTAAGATAATTTTTGACGACGTATCAATTATTATTATATATATACTTGTGACGAGTCAAAACAGGTTAATCGAAGCCATTGAAATTGAATTCAATTTGAGTTAATTTGATTTGATTTCATTTCGATTGGTGTAGCAAATTTTGGTTTAAAAGAGTTGATTTGAGGTTGAATTAGAATTGGATTGAATTGATTTTGATTCGAGCTGAGTGGTAAGTTCGAGTCGATGCTACATCATTAGGTGTCCACCTAAAGAAATCCTAAAGGCGACGTCTACACTAGGCTACGAAAACCTAGGTGCTAGAATTGAATCCGGGGAAATTGACATCGACTAATGAGGTCAACAGTATCCTCATGAGAAACCAAAGGAGAAGCACTTTTATTCCTTCTCTTCCTAATGTTTGCATAGAGAAATTTTAAGTTATCTTCCCCATGAGAAAGCCACTTCAATTTAGCCCTTTGTAGCATCCAATTAGTCCAGGAAGATGAACAATCTGAGAATTGAGCATTAATGATTTTGAGCCTTTGGTTAAAGCCAAAGTTTTGAGTATCATAATTCAACAAGTCCAAGCAAAAAGCTTGTTGTTCCTTAAGCATGACAATATTAGAAGAAAGATGACAAGAGTTGTTCCAATATTTCTCTTTGATAATATCTTTAAGTGCTTTTAGCTTGTGATACAACCTAAGTATGGGATTCCCTTGGAATGGTTGAGCAAATATGTTGAGAAGTTTAGACCAATAGTTGTCTTACTTTGTTAAAAAATTCTTGAAAAGAAATCTATGATTCACCCTTGAAAGTTGACCATTAGACAGAATGATAGGTGAATGATCTGAGCATAATGGAGGAAGCACTTCATAGAATGAATTAGGGAAAGTATCAAGCCACTTGTCATTAATCAACATTCTATTCAACTTCAAATGTATATGGTCATTAGCTCTTTGGTTAAAGTGCTTCCTAGTTCATTCCAAAATTTAGCAAGTGAATGATGATCAGAGCCAAAGTTTAGCATAAACCAGGTGAACTTTAAGCCAGTGGAAGCCAAATACAATAAACCCATATAAAAAATTAGGGATTTGAAATGCCATAAATCAGAGGAAAGAAGAAGAGTTCCTCCAGATTTTTAAGATGGGTGCAAGCAACAGTTGAAATCTCCAAGGACAATCCAATGAGTGTTGATGTTAGGCCCAATATCTCTAAGGCTATCCCAAAGTTTGATTATGTCCACTTGCATATTAGAAGCATAAACAATTGATAGTTCGTAAATAAAATTATTTCCCTTTTTAAATTCTCCAAAAATCAATTGAGTAGATATATAGGATGGTTTAAATTGAACCAAATCGGTCGGGGATCCCATTTAATCCAAATTCTGCCCGAATTAGATAAGTTGAAATTGTGACAGCTTTCCTCATAATAAAAGATACGGTGGTTGAAGCGAAACCAAGGGTCTGAGAAACTATTCTCATGAATCATGTTTTCCAAAACACCAATTAATTCTAATTTGTGACTGCGAACTAAATCTTTATAAGCCCTAACCTTATCCGGGCTATTGAAACCTCTCGTATTCAAAGCTGCCAGTTGGGGTAGAGTCATTGAGACTTTGAAGTTTGAGTAGGAGCTTTTTTTTGCTTGCTTGCTCCTGTAAGCTTTTGAATGGGTTGGTGTGGGATTTCGACTCAATTTCTGAAGCAAGGATGGAGCAGGAGTTGGCATCACCTCATTAATTCTATCTTGAAGAATTTCAAATCTATTAGGAGAGAACTTTATCCTTCTGTTTGGATGAATTGGCAATGCTAGAAGATATTAACTCTTCATAAGGAGAGTTTAAATTTGTAATAGTAATGTGTTGCGTTTCTAGAGAAGTGGGAGGGGGAGGAATTACAACAGCAGGCGACTGTGGATTGTGAGGGGTGTCAGGTGCAGCAGGTTGTGGTTGGGTGGAGGGGTAGTTAAAATGAGGTTGTTGAGCGGGAGTGGAAATAGGAGGGGAGGGAAGTTGAGGCTGCTGGGAATTTGAATTTCTAGTAGCAGGTCGGGGGGCTTTCGGCTTAAACTTCTCCCGCGCAAAGGTGGCTGAGAAGTGGACGGAGGAGTAGGTGGTTTGGAGTGACAAAATTCGGGTGTATGCACAATAGAACCACATTGCTCACAAGGAACCGACTTCCATTCATATTGTATCTTTAAGACAAAAGGTTCACACATAATGGAGATAGGGATTGTATAAGGATAGGCACAATCTTTTGATACCTGAACACAAACTCTAGCATAAGTCAATCTAGTTTTCTCTGCCGTTAGATCATCCACCGCTAATGGAGTACCAACCTTACAAGCAATACGAGAAATCCCGTCATGTGTCCAACATGGCAAAGACAAATCAAGGATTTTGAACCAAATGGGAATAGAAGCAAATTCCTCTCTAATCGGTTTGAAATTGGTTACCCATTTTTGCAACACAAATGGCTTACCGAGAAAAAACCAGACACCACCCGCAAGTGCCATATCATAATCTTCATGAGACGAAAATTTTAGCATGAAAAATCCATTGCTAAGGGAGAGTAGTTTCATTGTATCTTTCAGTTTCCAAACCTTACGGATAGCAGAAAGAAGCGATTAATAATACGGTCGACGACCGATTGAGTAGCCTATCAACAACATACCCCATTCATCCTTCGCAGCTTTGATATGGATTTCGTTGAAATCCAGAGGACCATCCAAAGAGGGTGGAGAATAAAGGGAGAAAGCATTCCTAGGGCGAGGGGAAGAAACAATGTTGTTGTAGCTTATACCAGGAGCGGAAGAAGGCACAACACTCTTGGATGAAAGAGGTGAAAAATCAGCAGCGGAGGAGAGATTGGCCATGTGGAGCGACGGTCCCCGGCTAAGCCGGGAGAAGTAAGAGAGGTGGAAAAGCTAAGGATCGTGGTTGGCTAGGGCAACCAAAACCCTAGCAACCGTTGAAAACTTTTGAGTAGTAGTAGTATTTTTCTTCATGGATGGTGTCATTAGCAATCATATTAATATAATTTAGGCCTTTTTTTTAATACTTAATATGAGAATTTAATCTAATTCAAATTTAATTGATTTAATATTTAAATTAAATAATTTATCTTATAAATATGACTTAAGAATAAGTTGCTTTTAAATTTATGATTACAGTATTTAAATATCTCAATTTTTTATTAATCACAATTTTACTAATATTATTTATTGGAATAAATTATTTATTTTATATTTTTATCAATCAAAATATTATTAAAATTTTAATAATATCATTTTTTATTTATAAAATTATTTTCACATTGCATGTGCAATAAAACTAATTAATCGTAAAAAAATCAATTGATTTCATTAAATTTATAGCGCAATTTCCACATATCCCCCTTGATCTCAGCCGATTTCTCTAATTCTTTTCTCTTTTTGACTCAACTAATTAAATTCAATTGCTTTCTCGCTATATCTTCCACGACTTGATACACAAAAAATGCCCTCTTTAAAAATTGTCTACTTATACCACACATGTACACATCATATCAAAGGTCTCAAATGACGCCGGAGCTGATATGTTTGACTGTATTAACTTCAGGCTAGTTTCATTCTATTGGATACCTTATATGACTACATAGGATTAGTACTTGCTTTTATTTTGTGTAGCCTATTATGTTACTTTCTTTGGCTATAAATGCATAGCAAATGCTTGTAATAAAGATAGATTTTGATATGAATAAAATTTGAGTTTATCTCATGTGTTTTCCTATATCCTAAGAGTAATTCTTAGGTGGTGGATCTTTCCTCCAAGAAGTTCTTGGAGCGGTGTCCGGCGACCGTCACCGGATTATCAACGTGGATTCGTCGAGCCCCTACCTCGCCGGTGTCATTTGGTATCAGAGCCAGCAAGGTGCTGGCGTGCCGACTGGGCAGATTAGTTTTCTGTATCCTGATTCATTTTTCATGTGGTGAAGAGGCACGGTGAGCAGTCCTTAGCTCACGAGTACAGGGCGGAAGCCGCTTAAGCAGGAGGTAACAACGATTCTGTTGTGCGGCTTGGAAGGAAGTAGATCAGAGGAGATCTCAACCAAAACGGACAAGTGCTTCAATCGGATTTGCAAGCAGAAAAGTTCTGCTGACCCCACAATGCAAGACGCCTGCTACCAATCTGTTTTTCCAACCTGCTGAGGGTTGCAAGGCAACTATCTTCAACAAAAAGTTGATTGATTCTTATATCTTTTTTGGTCAACACAAGCAACCATCTACGTTTTGGCCACATTTTTCCTGTTCAAGAATATCAAGAACAATAGTTTCTTATTGAGTTTTCATAGAAGAGTCACTGTTCTCCCAACTACCAAGTATTTGGTTCGGCGTCATTTTATGTTGAAGGTTCGTCCAAGGTGGAGCTTCCCGATTGTGACGCCATTTTGTTCTCAGCTTCCAGGTTGCGGCTTGGTGATTTTCCTGTTTTCTTTTCCAGACTCTGCTCTCTGTATCTTGAGCCGTCTCAAGTGGTGAAGCCTAGGCTAAGGAAGCAGACGTCCCAGGTGGAGCCGCTCTGAAGTGCGAACTAGTCGTGCCGTGGGTGTTGTGGCACTTCTTCCTTGTACCGAAAGGCATATCAGAGCATGACAAGCTTTCCAGCCATGGGATAATTGCTCCAGAAGATTGCATCCAAACATTCACAATTGTTGTCTTCGTCTTCCACCTCTAAGAAAATTGAAGCCACATCAGCACAAAGTTGGAAAGATGCCGCTTGGCCGGAATCTTCAGCGATCACGTCAAGAAGTAGAAATCGAAGATCTTTTACAAGAAGTTGCCCGACTCAAATTACGATTATCAAGGGTTGAACAAAGATCGTTACAAACTGACGATGACGACGACGAGGGTATTTCAGATGATTATATCTCTTCCACCCCACCCTCGGTCGAGTTCAGCTTTGAAGAATTTGAAGACCCGTTTCCGAAATCGTCTTTGCCTCTCTACGACGAGCCTGTGTATGATGTGTATAATGACGACATGTTCGGTGGAGTTCTTGATCTTGATCAGCCTGAGTATGATGATGACAGGCAAGTGCAACTTCAAGATTACCGTTATTCCGCTTCATTTCCTGAAGCATTTACAGCCCCTGTTAGCAGCTGTTATGACCATTCACATTTCCATCTCAATTGCAAAGAGATCTATGATGAGTTTTCTAGGAATCAATTTTCTTCAACTCTAACTTCAAGTATTTTTCATGCATCTGATCTAGTAGGGAACTCAGAACAAGGTTCCCTTTGCTTTGATAACGAGCTCCTCCCCCTGAGACTAGGCTCTACTCATCCGTTTGTTTTGAACTTGTCGAAAGTTTAACGACCTGAACATAGATGAGAGCTACTCTGACATAACACAAGTTATGTCAAGCAGTAGTAGTGTCGGCCGTTCAAAAGATATTAATATGCATAAATTTACTCATGGAAATTACTTGTTTGAGAACGTGCAGAAATTTCCAAGCAGTGGATCTTCTCGGGTGCTATTAGACTTGCAATATCTACATGCAATCCAAGAAATACTTGTTGAACTAATCAATTTGAAGTCTCTCCTAGGCGAGGTGAATGACACCGGGTGGAAATATCCAGACCGGTTTAGCCAACCAAATCCGCCTCCTTGTGGCCAACCGAAAATCTTCCTATGAGCCTGAAGTTCCTCCTACCCCGGTAGTATGACGCCGGAGCTGATATGTTTGACTGTATTAACTTCAGGCTAGTTTCATTCCATTGGATACCTTATATGACTACATAGGATTAGTACTTGCTTTTATTTTGTGTAGCCTATTATGTTACTTTCTTTGGCTATAAATGCATAGCAAATGCTTGTAATAAAGATAGAATTTGATATGAATAAAATTTGAGTTTATCTCATGTGTTTTCCTATATCCTAAGAGTAATTCTTAGGTGGTAGATCTTTCCTCCAAGAAGTTCTTGGAGCGGTGTCCGGCGACCGTCACCGGATTATCGACGTGGATTCGTCGAGCCCCTACCTGGCCGGTGTCATCAAACTTGTGATTTTTTTTTAGTAATTAGTCTATGCATCCAAGTAACAAATTAAGATAAATTATTATGCGCGGACACCGGACGTTATCCGGAGGCCAACTAGAACGTGTCACGACATTTTTATGCTCAACACTAGTGCTGGGTACCGCTAGGCACCGGGTGACGTGGCGTGTTTTGATTGACATCCAGACCATCCGGTGTCCGCACAGAATAATTTCTCACAAATTAAGGAACTGTTTGGGAAGATTATAAAGATAGTTATAAACACTACAGGAAAATCATCGATTTCCGGCGGCCTTTTCCGGCGGTAATTTAACCTTTTCCGGCGGTTTTGAGGTTTTACGGCGGTTTTCCGGCGGTTCATTTACCGCCGGAAAAAACGGCGTAGGAAAATAAATACCGGCGGTTTTTACCGGCGGCGAATTATTCCGGCGGCTCTCCGGCGGTCATAAACCGCCGGCCAGATTAAAAAAAAAAAAAAAAAACTGGCCGTGACCGCGCACACCGCTCCCGGCTCCCGCCGCCGGCGATGCGCCCCGCTCCCGGCTCCCTGCTGCCGGCGACGCGCTCCGCTCCCGGCCAGTGACCGCGCACACCCGCTCCCATTTCCCGCACGTGTGCGCTCGCGACGTGCGTGCGCCCCGCGGCTGCAAGCGGTGAGGGTGAGGCTCGAACGGGAGACCTGTTGGATTAAACCTCTGCTATCAACCGAATTGCCAATGGTCAAAATAAGATTTTATTCTCAATAGGTTTTATTTAATCTATATTCTAACCGTAAATAAAAAAAATTTTAATTATTAAAAAAGGAAGTAATTAATTTAAAATAAAAATATTAATATTTAAATATAATATAAAAATTAACTAACTAATTAATTTAAAAATGAATATTAATTAAATAGTTAATATAACTTTTAATAATTATTTGTTAAATCATTTAAATAGTTTAAATTTATTATTATTTTTTTAATTTTTAAAAGCCGCCGGAAAAATGGAAAAGCCGCCGGAAAAGCCGTCGGAAAATTCCGTGGGAAACTACCGCCGGTAATCCGCCGGAAAGCCGCCGGTAATCCGCCGGAAAGCCGCCGGAAAATTACGCGGGATAATTTTGCGGGAAATTAGCCGTCGTAAAATTTTGCGGGGAAATTAGGCGTCGGAAAGCCGCCGGTAATCCGTCGGAAAGCCGCCGGAAAATTTTGTAGGAAATAAGCCATCAAAAACCGTCGGAAAGCCGCCGGAAAGCCGCCGGAAACCAGACCGCCGGAAAGCCGCCGGAAAATTCCGCCGGTAATAAGTGATTTTCCTGTAGTGAAATTAGTTGTGGTGAAATAATTTTTTTAAATATGATGCAAAAATTAGTTTCCAAACATAAAAATAACTTGAAAGTAGTTATGATTACGATCTAAAAACGTAACCCTACTTGATCTGTTGGTTGTGTGTTTTGGCTATCAACTAAGAGGTCTTGGGTTTGGGTCATGCTTATGTTGCGTGTGTAAGTCAGTATGCTGACTGTCCCTTAATTCCCAAGAAAAATTACGATTTAAAAAACAAAACATTAAGAAAAAAATGATTATTAACCATACGATCATACAATTATATTATTTTGAAAACTTGAGCGAATAAGCTATAATTGAAATTAAAAATGCCACGCTCCAGTACATACCACAAAAAAAAAAAAAAAAAAAAACAATATGGCATTAAAACAATGAGCCGCGGCGCTATATATCGGCAAATTATTATGTGCGAATGCCGAAAATCATTCATAGACCAACTATAAAGCACCATGTCACCCCCGCTCGGTACGGCAGCTCGATACCTCATTTGGTACCATGCTCAATACTGCTAACGTTGCACATTCTGATTGGCCTCCGAACGATAAACTAAGTTGGGCGTACGAACATAATAATTTCCACCACACATACTTTCATCTCCATATAGACATATAAATAATTATTATTCTACGTGAACACTAAAACTGGTTCCCCTCAAAAATCTGACCAAAACGCCAGTTCCTCGGCACCACATTCAAAGACTGCACCGTCCTCCCATCACTCGTCGTCACCGAAAACGAAACACCCCTTCCCACCAACTTCTCCGACGTCTGCCAAACCTGCCCCCAATTCCTGATCATCGCCGTCCATCCACCCCCGTCCGCCTTCACGGAAACAACCGTCACATCCCCATCCCCAGCGACATTGAACACAACCACAAATGGCGTCCACTGATTCCCTTTCATTTGGAACTTTATCCCGCCCTTTCTGCTGCAGGTGACGCGGCGGAATTGGACGGGAACTATGCCGGCGTGATAGTCCTTTGTGATCTTGACGAACATCGGCATGGAGAGATCGAAGTGTTTTAAGGGTGGGTTGCACCAATTTTCGTAGGGTTTGGAGTAGTTGGGAGGACAGAAGTTGGTGGCGGTGACGATGATGGAGCCGGGAGCGCACCACTGGGGGTCGTTGAAGCATTGGATTTCGTAGCAGGCGCCGCAGGTGGCGCCGCCGTTGAACAGGGCGGTGCTTAGAGCGGTTGTTTTGAGGCCGTAGATTTGCAAGAATAAATCGCTGTATCCGCAAGCTCCACCTGCATGGGAAAGACATAATGGTTAAGTGCATGGATGAATATAAGAGGTTTTTGTTGATGCAAGGTATTTTAGTTTTATAGAAATAATATAAGTTATGATGTAATCTTTGAGATTTTAGGATTTAAAATTGTAAATATTTATTGAAAAATATTGATAATATTTTTAAAATAAAAAAGATTTCATTAGAATATTCCTTTCAAAATTTTTATTATTATAGGCGTTAAAGTCTTTAATTGTGCTTTAAAATTATCACAATATATTGATTATTAATATTACATAAATTTCAAAATAAATCTAAAAATTTTGAGTCTCATTGTGATATATTTAATTTATACTCACAAAAAATTTAAGTAAATATGTTCTAATTTTATTCTTAACTAATAACTTAATTAATAAAAATATTGAAAATTATTATTGGTATTTTGATATTAGATACCTTATAAATTACTTAAATTTATGCTTTCCAAAAATAAATTAAAAAAAATCCTTGATGCACATTAATGAATAATTATTGTACTTTGATTTGCTAGTATACTTTTATACAAATATGATAAATAATGAGAAACAAGATCAAAATGTTCACTTAACTTCTTCTTAAAGATCAAAATAATTATAGATTATAATATAAAAAAAATCAGTTTTGTTCCTTCTTGAAAAATAATTTTAAAAATTAAAATTGAATTCAAACTCCCCGTACACTGTTAGAGGATATAACAGAGATCAAATTTTATTTGTAATAAATATAAAGATCATTACGGGATGGTAATATAACTGAACACAAATCTTAAATAAATAAATAAATAAACTGAACACAAAACTTCTCTCCGCTGCTGCTATATTTTTATTTGTAATGTTCTCTGCATGTAATGTTTACATAAGAGAAACTCATGCACGCATAAGTTTACAGCAGAAGAGCTGATATGTAATAATGGAACTAACCTATGGTTTCACCGCCGCCCATATCGCCATAAAAGGTCGCATGGGCTGTATCCCATCCTCCATTGTCGGCACCATTAAGCCGAACAACCGAGAGAAAGAGGAAGGAAAGACAAATCCAGAAGAGATTCATGGCTGGCTTTCTCTCAAGAATTTGCGAGAGGAGCTGTTCTTCTCTTCTCCTTGACACTTTAAAAATAGAGAGAAGTTTCCGGTTTTTATAGGAGGAAATTGCCTGTTTTGTCTCTAATTCCTTCTAATTTTCTTCTAAAATTAGTAAGATGATTAATGTAAAATTTGGTAAGTGTATTTAACAAACCTTGCATTTAATATTTCCGGTGAGTTTTAAAAGGAAGTCTATTGTGAGTTCTTAATGCTGAATTTATTCGGAAATTGTATTTCTTTTATTTTACTTCATTGGAAAATAAATATATAGAGAAACTATTATGTGTGGACGCTGGACCGACTGGAGACGAATTAGAATGCGCCATGTCATAGCGGCACACAACAAACATGTTACGTGGTGAGTTCTGATTCGCTTCCAAACAGCATATGTATCCCTCAGAAAAATTTAGAGCTATTTATAATTGGTATGTTTTGCAATCCCGGTAAAGTAGAGAGAAAAATACAGCTCTTCGTGTTATGTTGGTTGTAGAAATTATTATGTGCGGAGTCCGGTCAGAAGTAACCGTTCGGACATGGGAGTGTAAATAGTGTATCACATTTAATTGGCCTAAATGGAAAAAAAAAAAATTGCAGAGGGAAGGTGCGGTTTAATGAACTGTATTCTAATGTAGAATTTTGTTACGACAAGGCATATATTGCTGGAACACATTGCAGTGCAGAAACAATGCGTGGAATAGCATAAGAATATGAATAAAGAGTACTGTGGGGTTATTCAACAAGATGCCGCGGGAGACGCAAAGGAAGACAGGATTGAACGCTCAAACAGAAAGAAGACATTGTCAGCAAGAACAGAGGTACTGGAAATTTTAGGAGTTATCTAAGCTGTAAAAAATGAGAACTCTATAACTATCTAACTATATTTGGTTTGAGCTGTAACAGCATAGAGACTGTTCGGGATGACTTTCAGTTTATTATTATTTTCTGAATAACAAGTTGGGTTTGTTTTTATTTTCTAATTTTGTTTTGTTTTTTGTTTTATATAAAAAAAAAAAAGTTGTTTTTTTTAAAAATACTTAAATAGCTTTAGGTGATTTTAGGTGTTTTTTTTTTAAATGTTGCCTAACATCGCTGGCTAACGATCATCATCATCACCATTATTATCGGTCACAGTTACTACCTGCCGTCACAATCGACCTTATAATATGCAATAAAAATAGGAAGATCTAAATGACAATCTTCTAGAATTAACCTAATATTTGTTATATGTGGAATCATATTGTTTTGATCAATTAATCAAGTTATTCTATTGCCTCTAATCTCAAGTTTTTCGTGCTTGCTTGGGGGTGCGAGGGGTTTACCCCTTGCTTGGGATTGGGTGCAAAGCCCTGGTGCTGTGTACCCTAGCGCCTTGGCGTTGTGTTCTCGAGTACCTTAGCACTGATCGATAGAGAGCAGAGCAGCATAGCGCTCTGGATTCAGTGTCGCAACGTTGCAAGTTTCAGCACCCAAACTCATCAGACAGGAGCTTGAGTGATGTAGTGCCTTAAACTAACGTTGTAGTGCTGCGAGACGATCTTGACAGTTTTCTTTCACGTTTTTCTATAGGTTTGCATCCCTTGGTGGTTATAACTAGCTTTTTCTTATATTTTCTGTAAGGTTAGACATTGAGAACAGTACATGTGAGAAGAGAAGCAAAGAAAAAAGTGAGAACAAAGAGAGATTTGTACTTATTTCTTTCAATTTTTACAATGGATATATTAATGCAGTGTGGCTCAATGATTTTTTTCACATTTTGAGTTTTTTCACGTTGCTAAATCACAATGTCTTTTATTTTTCCGCTACTTTTATTTTTTTATTTGTTTCGTCATTGTGGTGTTTGCTCCACATCCCCAATAATAGTAGGGTTCAATGACAATCTTTTTTATGAATCTTGCAAGGATGATTGATTAGGGCATTTGTCTTATCCATGTGAGCTGATAATGCCACCATCCTTTATATTATTAGAAAAAGTTATTGTATCCTTCACTATATCGCTATAGGGCCGACAAAAGCTTCTTCAAATGTTGACGATTAATGCACCATTACTTCACCATGATCAAATTTTTTGTTTCATTCCATTATAAAATCATTCTTATATACATAAAAAGAAACACCAAAATGTGCAAGAAATTTTTTTTTCCGCATTTGGAGCGAGGGATTCTAATCTTAGACCGCAATGAAAATTTTAATGCTGTTTTTACAGCAGATTTTAAAAAAGTTGCTTTCTCAACATCTATTTTACAATCATCTTTAGAAAAAAAAAATTACAGCAATCTCAAATAGGAACAATTATTACGTCCTCCGACCGGACCTAAAGGAACGTCCGGTCAGAGATCAAATCGCGACAAAAAATGAAAAATACCGAGCAATACCAAACAATAAGGGGGAATACCATCACGTGAAGACCCAATACCGAGTTATACCGAGCTATACTGAGCAATACCGAGTTATACAAAAGTTGTACCGAGTTTTACCTAGAAAAAACTCGTTACAACTCGGTATTGGTCGGCATAGCTCGGTATAACTTGGTATTGGTCTTCACAGAGCGGTATTCCTCGTTATTATCAAATAATACCTAGCAATACCGAGCAAATACCGAGTTTTTTAGCGGGATTTTGCCTCCGACCAGACGTTCCTCTACGTCCTTATACCGGACCTAATAAAAGTTCCTCAAATAGAGCTTTAGAGAGTTGATTAAAAATGAATGCAACATTTGGCCAAATGAGGGACACATATTGTAAGATATCAATGAGAGCTTTCTTTAAGCAGCACAAACATACACATTGGTGTACAACATTTTTGCATTGGTAAGGAGACTTTGGATGTGTTTGTGCTTAGGGCATCTCCAACCGAAAAACTCATTTTACATTTCAAAATACAGTAACTTATCTCCAACCGAACTCTATTTCTTAAAATTATAAAAAAATAATATTTTGTATATATTCTTTCTTAAAACAACCTACACTTAATAAGTGAATTTTTTGAATTTTCCAAAAAAAAAAAAAATTGCGTTGGTGATTAGTGCGATGCCAATATTACTATTCACGGTGGGAATATAGAACCACATTTGGTGTTCGGGTGGAGCAATTGACGAACGACATACATGCGTTTGCGATTCGGTTGGAGATAATGTGAAAAAAATTCATATTACTAATTGTCGCAGGATTTCCTCCTACCCGTGTTTACAGTTTGTGTGTATAGCATTTGTTGTTTTAAAATTGTTTATGCTGGTCCAAGTCCAGATGAAAATTTTGAGAGAAATTTTGTAAAAAAAATAAAATTTATGACTCCGTCATTGAATACATACACAACACTTGAAATGGATAGAACATTTCAAGCAATAAGATGCTTCAGTTTTTTTAATTTGTTTAAGTAAAATATTATTAGTGTAGTTATATATAAAGGAAAACTCTTTCTATTTCCAAAAACAAAAACTATAATAGCGGCATACAAACTAAAAAGAAATTTAATAATCATCTATTGCGTGATTTAAGGAACTATATTTACTATCAATGTCACAATTTTTTTATTTTTTTTTGCAATAAGTACCGACAATATTGCTTTCTTTGTTGGATTCAATTTAGGGACTGGTATACATAGTTACATACCATCTATGTTTTTATTTGGAACGATTTTTTTATTATTTTTTAAAACAAAATTTTAGTATACAATTTTAATTTTTTTAACTAAAACTTTATTTTAAAAAGCAATAAAAAAGTCGTCTCAAATGAAGCCTTAATATGCCGTGAATATCATTGCCACCTGTACATCAAAACATGTTGAACTCTTCCGATCAGGGGTGTCAATTTCGGGTCACGGGTCGGGTTCGGGTCGAACCCGGAACTGACCCGGGTTCAAACGGGTCAACCCTAACCCAACCGGGTAGACAAACGGTCGGAAAACCGAACCCGGACCCGACCCGGCGGGTTGCCGGGTTGACACAACCCGACCCGGTTTGGGTGGCAGGCGCCGGAACGGCGGCGGCGGACGGCGGGGGACGCGAGCGCGGCAGGCGGACGCCAGCGGGACAGCGCGAGCGCGGTCGAGCGCTGGCACGCGGGCGAGGTCGGGCGCGGTCGGGCGCGGGCGCGCTGGGCACGCGGGTATCAGCGCAGCAGCGGCGGCGCGGCGCGCGCGGGGGCAGCGCGGACGGGTAGTGCGCAGAGGCGGGATTCGAAATTTTACGAATTAAACGAGTTGGCGGGTTGACCCGGCAACCCGCCGGGTCAACCCGAACCCGACCCGTTTTTTAAACGGGTCGATTTCTGGAACCCGAACCCGACCCGTTTTAAAATCGGGTCGGGTTCAACCCGGATTTTCCGGGTCGGGTCCTGATCAGGTTTTCGTGTCGTGTCAAATATTGACACCCCTACTTCCGATTAGGTCTGTTTCGGGTCATTGCAAGTGGATTAGTTTATGTAGCAACAATTATCACATAAGCTAAATTCAAACAAAAATATGTTGTCCATAAACTTCAAATATGTTTTTCTATAAAAAAAATCTTGCGTTGACTAATGAATTTAAAAAAATTTCAAAACTCCATTGTAAACAAGTCTCCATCTTGAATAGGTT